>JANDJT010000001.1:29632426-29642755 GCA_024331685.1 Stegophilus panzeri | reverse complement strand
AACAAGATTTTTTTTTTTTTTTTTTTTTTTTTTCAGAGTGTCAAAAAACAACAACTTTTGATTTCTAACATGTATTTGGCATCCCTACACAGTTGCAAGTTGTTTAGCGTTAGCAAGCCAGTGCAGGCTTTGATGTGTTATTCATGGCTGTCGATAGGGAGACATAAATGCAGGCAAAATTAAACTTTGATTACGACAGTATTAATATTTAGCAATCCCGGATGCACTGGATGCATTAGATGTTTTGTGTCTCATTAAAATTTTCACACAGAAGGGAAAGCTAATTTGTCACCAGGCGTCATGCTGGCGCGCCGCTTAAATCGGCAAACTTTCCAACGGCTTATTTATTTTTTTAAAGATGTCCCCAGTGGTGGGGTCTTTATGAATGAAACTAAATTAGTACCATATTACTGTTTTTACTGAAGAGAAATGGGACTGTCTTCTACTCTTTCGGCATTGCTGCTGTTTTCTGATGAACGTGCTCAAAGTTCAGGGAGGTCGTGACGGTCTCGTGTTCTAGACGCTGATGCAGATGGTGAACTTGTGAAGTGTTCGCATGTAAATGTGGTGAATGACGGTGTTTTACAGTCGCTATTTTACAGGGCTGTATGAAACTGAAGTCATTCAGGTTGCAAGAGCTGTCAGATCTAATCATAGGTTGAAGCATGTTTTTGGCGTCTTGGGACCGAGGCCCAGTACATATCTGTATGTAATGGTAAGATTGATTATTCTTTTCCCATTAGAGTCTCTCACTGGTTCATACGTCTCAAATAAAACTTGCAAAACTTAAATTAAACGCATACAGTAAGTTCATTAATTTAGCTTCAGCAGCAGGTACTGATCTCGTAGCGTCAATGTTTTCTTTTCTTTTCTTTTTGCTATTATGAGTTACATTTGTCACCATTAGTGGTTTTTCTGGCTGTAAAACCGCTTTGTGTTAGAGAAATTCATGAATTTTGAATCCAGACTGTGTTTGGCTTGGCCAGTCGTCCACTGGGGCAGCGGTCATTTAAACCAGCCTGTCACGGGAGAGTAACACCGTGACGCATTACTCAGCCGTAGCAATGGTGGAGAGGTGCAGGTGTTCATACTAATACTGGCTCCTCTTCTGGGATTTCCTTCAAATCTCTCGCTCTCTTTTACCACCATGAGGCCCGTGTTGCCGTTCTATCCCTTCCCCAGTCCTCCAGAATCACTCATGTGTATCCCATCATCCCCAGCTGTTTGGCTCCAGTGCTGCAGACATTTTTGACTTTCTTCGTTACTCCTTCTTAATGTTGCTTTAGGTGTTTATTTTTGTTGCAGAGTCTTTAGCCAATTTGAACATGATGAAGCACTAAATATGTGATAAATTTATTAGCGAACATGGAACACATTTTGTCATTTCCTTATAAAGCCATTTTTCTTCATACCCGTCATTTCCCTGCTTCCTTTCTGCCTTAATGCCCCCTCTCTCCTCTCCCTGGTGGTCTCCTCATGGTGGGGCCATAATGATGCGTTTAAAAACTCTCATTTTCCGCAGCAGCTGTTGTCCCAGTGGAGGCTCGAATGATCGTGTATAGGGAGGGGAGGGGCAACGTGCTGTGACTGGCCTCCTCACTTTGCTACGGATCCCTGAAGGAGCCAAAACTAAGGATGTGAATTTCCATTCATGTCTTCTGTCTATTTTCTTCTTCTTCTTCTTCTTTTTTTTTTTTTGTATGATTTTGATTGCATTGTGTTAGGCGTGCATAGTAATTTTGATTATCTTGGATTGAATACAGCTTGTCCAAACAAACTGCCCTGGTTGTCACTCACTCTTCACCTTGCACTCTGTCTTTCTCTTTTCTCTTTCTACTTCTGTCATTCTGCACCTTCCTTGTTTTTTTTTTTTTTAAACTTCTTTCCCTTTCAGCTTTGCGTTCTCTTTCATTTATCTGGCAGCAGGAGAGGGGAAAAAAATCGAGCCTGCCACATGAAGCGGCAAACCGCCTAATTTCAACGGGCTTTAGAGAATCAATTTTGACCAGTAAAGAGCCTCTGAAATAAATGGCAGGTGTCTGGCAAGGCCGGTATAAATACCTATTAGGCTTTCTTATTGTCTTAGTGTCAGGTACGGCAGCCGGTTTGCTGGGGAAATTGAGCGACCGGCATCATTTGTCAACCTCCTGTCTTCTGGCCCTTTTCCACTGTCTTGGTAATTGGCTTAGAAATTATTCAGTCTATTTACCTTTTGAAATCCCCCATTGCACATACAGGCGCCATGCGCTTGCAACAATTGATCGTTTCTAGATGTTGGATCTTGACCACTTTATTTTGCCTCCTTTATTGTGGCTGTGCGAAGAAATGTCAAGGATACAGAACACACTTTCCTCCATAGTCGCAAAACAACTCTTAGTTTTAGTGGTGTATGCAGTTAATGTAGTTGGCCTTTTCACATAATCTCACACTGAGTTTCTATTTGTCTCCCTGGGTTGTTCAGATTGCTGTTTTTTTTTTGTGTATGTCACTTTAAGATATTCTATCATGCTAAGTAGCTGAGATCAAGGTGTCTGGGATCTTCGTTAATATGTGGTTTTATCCCTGAATGTATGTGTGTGTGTATGAGAGGGTGCTACAAATGCACACTCAAATGTCTCCTCCTTCCTCATTTTATAAATGTCCATATTACCCTACAGTATTTGGACAGGATTAGTTTTTCACCACAGTGTATGTAGTAAAACGCTTGCTTTTCTGTGATAACTCTTGTATCCAGAAAGCTATAAATTAATGATGGAGGAGCAAGTTTCTAGCAGCTTTTTTTTCTTTCTCTATGAACCCAGATGTTTGTGCACATTATAAGTTCATGATCATGATGTTGCAACATATGGTAACATAAAGCTGTTGTTGCCGTTGTAATGGCCAATTTAATCAGCCTGTGGGATTGAGCTTTCTTTTGATGAACAACTTTTTATTTATTTATTTATCTTCCCTTCTAACGAGTTCCCAGTGATGAGAGGAAATTATATGATTTATGTCAGCTACCCCTTTTGCACATAACCATCCAGAATTTGTGATTGCAAGATATTTATCTTAATCCCCAGACAAAAATGACTAAGTATGTTGAATATCAGTGTTTTACAACAGAACAATTACCTGCAAATGTCTATCAGGACAGAGATAAATTGGACTACTCTAAGTTTGTCAGGACATAGTAGGTGTTTGCTGCTCGAATTCTGTCATGGAAGGATGAGTCAAGCGCTGATCCTGACAGAAATAAAATCAGAGTAGCTTCTGTGAAAGATGGAATTACCAAACCTCCCCATATAAAACTAATCTGTCCCAATGTGGCTCATGCATCATTTTTACAACTCGCAAAGCCAGGAGAGACGCCACTACTCCACACACCCTGATCAATAGCATCAGGATTGAAAGTTGCTCTATAGAGAATATCCATGTGCCTTCAGTGCCCGTATGTGTTCGCAGCACGACTGACTCAGACTGCTTTGTCTTAACCATAAAATAGTCTTTATGGGGTTTTTTTTTAACGGTGAACTGCAATTCTCTTAATGTGAACAGTCTCTATTGCCCATGGAGTTCCACATCATTTAAGCCGTAATGTAGACCATAAGCAGCCCGAGCAGGCATCCTTCACAGACTGCCAGCCTTAAACACACCCCCTTCGCCTTAAACAGAATAGATTGACTGACTGTTTTGTATCCTGTGCGAGCGATCCTGCACGTTAAGGCAGGGATCATCTCCTGAACTCCAAACAGAGCCTATTTATCCTCCTTAATTTACTTAACGTAAAACAAAGCAGGGCCTGAAATGCCCCATCACCCTGGATGGATTGCTGTCCTCTAGAATCTGACATGCCACCAGTCGGCTCGGCTCCAGCTCTCCTATTTTGCGTGGAATTGCAATGGGATGTGATCATCCTCTATGTCAAACTCAGTGGTTTTCCAATGGGCCAGGCCATCCAAGCTCCACCACTCTCCTGGCGATCTGTTCCCTGATGCTAGGTCCTGGGAGGATGAGCTGATGTAAGTGGCAGTGAAACCAGGCTTATTGGCTGCTCAAACACAGCTGGATGCACTGACTGACCTCACTAATGGAGGCCAATAGAATCGTCTCATGGGGAGCTCGACTCATTTCAGACAGTAGTCACTCGGGCTGAGACACATCCTATCAGCACTGCTCATGTGACTCTGGAAGGTATCAGGATCTGCTGATAATACCCGTTGAACAATCATCATGTCTCCTGATTGGGTTTTTGCAGGGCTGGGAGGAGATGTCGGATTATTACTGGGAATGTGTCATGTTGAAGATTTGGGATGAGTTTCTTTGCTATATTTTGCAGGCTGAAGTCCATGGAGATTTGGACTGTCACCCGGTGAATAGTCAGTATACATGATGTACACAATAAGTTAGGCTATATACGTCATATTTAGATACTGTGTTATGTTTACTATATTAGCTGTTTGCACCCTTGTTCTTGGAGTATCACGGTCGTAAATCTTTTAGTGGTTCCCCATTCTCACGCACCCAAATTGACTCAGGAATGGGCTGTTAATGATCTAATAAGTCGGATTATGCATGCAGAGGTGCAGCTGGAACACTGTACTATATATGTATGATATGCAGGATGGTACATGTACCATATACAGTAGTGTTTCGGCTCAGTCCAGGTTCTTGACAAACCTTCAAGGACAATAAATACATGATAAATACATGGGTAGCTAGGGCTATTTCTCAATTATTTATTTATTTTTTTTACTGGCCACAAGAACATCTTCAGTATGCCTTGGCTTATTGGAACTGTTCTTGAAAGATGAACTCCTTTCTTCCTGAAGATATTTTCTAGTCGATGCTTTGATGATGGTGGTTGAGAGCGCGGTCTTAATGCGTCGCTCCAAAATCTCCCATATAGTAGGTGTTCAACTGGCTTGATATCTGATGACTGTGAAGACCAAAGCATATGATGTACATCATTATCCACCCCCATCACACCTTTCAGTGAGCCATCATGCCCTGTGGATCCAGGAAGTGAACACTCCCATCAGGATAGAAATATTTCATTATTGACCCATTAGAAGAACTTTGTTTAGATTCGAAGTGTCGTTTTCCTCTAATGCACTGGTCTTCAATTGTATTCGCAAAGGGACAGCGTGGCAGCAGACTGTCATTCCAGGCAAACAGGAGACACACTTGATATTTTCATTGGAGACGAGGATGAACTGAAAGCCTGCAGCCACACTGGTCGTTTTGTGGATAACATTGAAGACCCCTGCTCTAAAGGGACAAAAACCATGCCAGGAAAATGGAAAACAGCATAGCAGAGCCATAATGTATACATATATGGACAATCTGTGGCACCCTGAGAAGACCCGGTTGGGAGAATACGAGTATAGTATATGACACTGGGTATCGGCATAGACGCCCCGATCTTATTCGATTCAATTTCTGTTCAAAAGGTCTTGATTCGATTCGATTCGATTCAACTACTATAGCTTCAATACAGTGTTTTTTGTGTGTTTCATCGTCCAACGGGAAATTATGGAAACTAAGCACAGACTTGAACCTTGAGGTTGTGTCACATAACAGGACACAGCAATACTGAGACCATGCACCTTCACGCAGAAGGTATTTAAAGCTTCTTGAACTAACTACTAAAATGTTATGTTTTAATATAATATACTAAAAAGCTATGTTATTACAGTTGATAATATATTAATGAATATATTATTTATTGTTGATAAGCACTGAATGATTTAGGCTAATCAGCAAGCTTTCCATTGTAACTTCACGCAAAGTAAATAAGAGAGGAGCAGCCTGGTAATAATAGGATTCTTTTTAATCAGATCCAGTAGTTTCTTATGGTAGACGTTTGAGGAAATAGCTACAGAAAAACATCTATTCATGGCTTTTGAGAATCGATAACCAATCAAAACAAAAAAAAACAACAACAAAGATTAATCGAAAAATATTTTTTTTTGCCCAGCCATAAAATGATGTGTGTTGTACGACATCTGTATACAATATAAACTATAAGATGATTTCTTTGCCTATTACTCCTAGAGCGTGAGTAGAAGTTTATATGAGCATTAGTTCACTGGAATCTGTAGGACATAATCTTCATCTTGTCTATTTCTGTCTGGGTGTTATTTATCCAATTTCATCCTTCTAGCATTTCTTGTTTTCTGTGTGTGTTTGTCCAGTTCATCCTCTAGTGAATATTTTGTGAAATTAAACGTCCTCTCTAAGGATGTTGCTATTAAATCAGCCTCTGATATTGAACTTTTTTTCATGAAGTGTGTAACATCCTGATATTTATTTTGTTGTGTTCAGTGGTTCGAAATAGAGGCTGAAGTGTAAAATTGAAATTGACACGTCCGTATTCATTTCTGCTCTGCTCCGGCCCTAGAGCTTTACAGCGCTCGAGTTATTTTAGTTAGATACAACAGTCATTTGTTTGTTTGTTTGTTTCCGACACTGCCTCTGTCTCTAAACCGATAAGTTCCCCTTATGGACGATCAGGTGAGCAGACCAACACCCAGAGTGTGCTCGTACGCTCTCAGCGTTTAGTCAAATTGTGAATCAGTTCCAGTAGCTTGTTAATGCGTCTGGTCCATCTTAATTTCTTTTTCATTCACTTCGTCTCCCGTAGCCGATCCGAAACCGGAATTAGATTTCTATGATCAATCCTCAAGACTCGCAGGATTGCTTATGATAAAACAACACTTCTTTGTCTAGAGTAATGACCTAACTATTGATTGCTCAAATGCTTTGGGATTACAAAGCACTCTGAATATTTTTTTTTTTTTTTTTTCCCCGTGAAATGTGTGTTTTTTTTTTTCTTTCTTCCCCTCCTCTCTCGCTTGCCATCTTTTGATAAGACTTAAGGGATGAGAAGAGCAATTATCTCAAAATGAGCTCAGCTTCTCGCTGAAGCCTTTTCTACTCCATCTAGGGAAATACTGTCAGGAATATGACCCTGCCAGGCCTCTGTAGGCCAGTACCGGTGATGCCGTAGGGTTTTAATTGAGTGCCTGTGTGCCAAAATACTCATCTTTTCCCCCCTACTGTGAACAGTGATCATAAGTGTTGCAATGAAAGCGAGTGCAGTTTGAAAAGCGAATCCCGTCGCTATCTGATCGTGCACATTCATTTACCAGCCAGTCAGCAGCACAAAATGTGATATTCATTTCATTCCTAGCTGCTTCGCCTCCATTACACATCTGCTCATAAGACAAATCTCGCATTTTTTAGATTGAGTGTTAATGGTTTTTTTTTTTTTTTTTTTTTTCTTTCTTAATAATACTTATATTAGTTCAACATCCAAAATAATGCCATGCAAAGAAATAGCAAAAGACACATAATGGGGGGGAAAAAACATCTTCAGTTTGTGAAGTATTCTTTCATATGTAGCTGTTAGTGCTTCCGGGTTTGTCATTAGCATATATATAGCCCGAGAGGCTTTTTCTCATTTCACTTCACGCTGCTTTAAAGCTCCTTATTAGCATTTTTGCCATGGTAACGGTAAAATGATCTTAAACGTGTAGCGAGGAGGCCTGTAGTTTATGTCACACATGTCTGGAGGGGTTTCAGCAGCCGTGTGTTGTTTTTTTTTTTTTATTTTTTTTTTTTATATAGCCGAGCAGGAGCGTTAGCGTTGCTAGCGTTATCAGAGCGTCTCCGTGTGCAAACGGATCTGCCTGAAGATGCACAAGCAGCATTACAAAATTAGCATAATTTCTTAATCTGTTTTCTTCCTTGGAATTACAGACACCTGGTTGAATACAGCAATTATGCTGGGGAGAAGCTATGTGGCAGGTTCAGCTAGTCACAGATAGTTCATTGGGAGGTTTGGGACCTCATATAAACTGAGTACTTTAAATCATGTGTGTGAAATTTTCTTCTCATCATCATCATGCAGCAGTGTTTCTAGCTTTTCTTGCTCTCTTTAAGTGTGATGCTCTTCTGTAGTGCTGTTAGTGACTTATTAGAATTTATTGGATATTGACCGAAATATCCTGAAATATTCCTTCTGAGGATCTTGCTCTTTAACAAGAGGTTAACGTTTTTTGTTTTTTTGTTTTGTTTTGTTTTTTTTGCTGTTGTTGCGGTGTATGACATCTTGACACTCATTTTTGGTGTGTTGATGCAGATAGAACACTTCTTCTTTTTAATGTATGCCGTACTCCGCTTGTGTAGCTTTATTGACCTAGACCTGTAAGATCCCTGTAGCGTGATCGTGACAGTTGGAGTCAAATATGATCTAAATTGTTCTGTCACTTCTTTGTTTTATTTTTGCATTTTCAATATAGTCTTACTTTTTATGCCAAACCGAGACCTGATCTCTGACCAAGATTGCATATGGCTGTGAGACAAACCTGGACGCACAAATGAACAATTAATCAAACTTCTATAAGCTTCCATTTCCTGTATTCAGTTTACCTCAGAAGTGGGAAGTCAGCGCTACATCATTTTCAACGTCTGTGCGTTTGGGTCACTGTACAAAGTACAAAACAAAAAATACATAGACGCTTCCCCGTTCGTCTTTTGTTAGCAACAGTCTAACCAGCTAACTGTGACAACTGACATGTATTTACCTCCTCAGAACAGCCTACTGTATAGTCAGTGTTATTGATTTAATAACCGAATATGTCTGTGCTGATTTGATCTAAAGCTGTGGTCACCAACCCTGTTCCTGGAGATCCACCTTCCTCAAGACTTTAACTTCAACCATAATCGTGTCCACCTGACCATCTAATCACTGAAAAAGGTGATCACTAATCACCGAAGGAAAGATGAAGTCACTTAAGAAGTTCTCGATCGACTAAAACAGGTGTGTTTGGATTTTGTTTGGAGATGAAACCTACAGGAAGCTAGATCTTCCAGGAAGAGTGCAGGCGACCACTGCTCTAAAGCAAATGCTTGCATAGACAGAGTGCTACTTTGTGTACATTTGTTGTAGTGAGCAGCCTTGTTGATTTGACGCCACTTCCTGAACCCGGAGTGCAGGAGACCGTCCCGAGTTCCTGAGTAAGAATTTCGAGTTGAGCAGTCGTTATTATTATTTTTTTTTTTCCTCTTCATTTTTTCCTAGTCAGAGCATAAAAACCTAACCCTGATCTGATTTATTCTTCTGTTAGTATTAGATCAGCTCTAGTCTGATACTAAGCCAGTTTCAGACCAGCATCAGCGCTGATACCGGTATTCCTTATTAATTTGTTATACTTCACTAGTATTATTGTGCAATTTACAGTCGGTTTTGTTGTTGTGGTTAATATTGAAGGCTTTACACTGAACGACAGAGGATTTATTGAAATCAGAATGATTCATTTTATTTGTGGCTTCTTTACTGAATGAAATATAACAATTATCTGGTGCATCAAAGCATAATGCTATTCGTTTGTTCAGTGTTTGTTTGTGGGCGGCTGTGACTCAGGGGGTAGAGCGGGTTGTCCACCAATCGTAGGGTTGGCGGTTCGATTCCCGGCCCACGTGACTCCACATGCCGAAGTGTCCTTGGGCAAGACACTGAACCCCAAGTTGCTTCCGATGGCAAGTTAGCGCCTTGCATGGCAGCTCTGCTACCATTGGGTTATGAATGGGTGAATGAGAACCAGTGTGAAGTGCTTCGGAACCGCTAAGGTTAAAAAAGCGCTATATATGTGCAGACCATTTACCATATTTATACTGTACTTGGTGTCTACTGCTAATTGAGGTCCACTCAGTTAATTTGATTAAAGAAAGTGTTATTTTTATTCAAAATTTGATACTTTTGAAAGGGCACATTTCTATTGCTTTAAAATTACCATTCCAGTAAAACTATTTTCTTTCTAAATTGGCTAAGTTATAACGATAGTGAATTGAGTATTATGCTAAATAATCCTGATGATCAGTTCAGCCATTATCATGAAGCTCTAATTGGGGGAGAGAGAGAGAGAGAGAGAGTGTATTTTCGGTGTAGCGGTGTATGTACAACTGCAATTAGTGTGATTAAGGTGTAATGCCACACACATCGATTAGCCAGCACCAATTAATCCTCATCTGTAATTGCATGTAAGCAGGTTAAATGTTAGATGTTGGATATCAGCACTGATCTGTAACCTTACACCAACCACGATCAGAATTACTCTCGTGTTATTAAATGAAGATTGTGATCTATTCGGCATTGTTGTTTTTGTTGTTGTTGTGGTTGTTTTTTCTCGTTGATTTGTAGCTCTTTTCATTTGTTTGGTTTTGCCTCCGGAATCTCACCAGGTTATGATCTTCGTCTCCCTTGCACTTCCTCATTTCTCGTCTGATTTGTATTCTTCGCTCCATCACAATGCAGTACTACCGCCCCCCCCCCCTACCCCAAAC
>JANDJT010000001.1:29615494-29632409 GCA_024331685.1 Stegophilus panzeri | reverse complement strand
CCCGCCCCACGTCCGTACTCTCCTCTTCGCCTTCCTTCCTTCCTTCCTTCCTTCCTTCCTTCCTTCCATCCCGGCGTGCTGGATCCAGGGTTGCCTAGAAACAACGCTGCCTCCTTCTCCAGAGGGGGCAAATGGGGAGAGGATGCTTGCTTATGGGGGCGCGTTAGCAGAGAGCTGTATCTTCCTCGTTTCTTTTGAACATGGCACCGTGGAAGTGTGTGCGAGGGAAAACAGAGTGCTTTGTATGTGTGTGTTTTGTGGACATGCGTGTGCGTTTGTGTGTCTTGCTTACTCTTAATTGATCACAGACCTTCTACAGAGGCGCCCTTAAGCGCTGGCCTTGCCTGTTTCCCGCTCACCCCATTAAAATGTTTCACGTTTTTTTTTTCCCCCTGCTTATTGGCTTTCATTTGAATTATTAATAGAGTATCAGACGTCTTCCCAAACACAGATTTAACACCAGGACCGGTGTAGAGTGAAGGACAGGAGCGTGTGTGTTCTTTTCAGCTCTGTTAATCAGGATCTTACCTCTCTGTATTTCTGTCTCTCTGTCTGTCTATCTTCATGTTTTTTCGACTCCTTTTCTCTGTGCAGATGTGTGCCCCCTGCCCTCGCTCCTCTCGCTCCTCTCTCTCCTCTCTCGTACTAACAGATGTGCCAGTCTGTGTTTCTAAGCAACCTCGAGACCTCAGATTTAGCTCCCGTCCTTAACTTCCTTTAGCGCTTTGTTTCATTTCATTTCTGTTTACTATTTTTGTATTTATTATTATTTTTTTTTTTGTAGCTGTAATGTACATTTGGGCAGCTTCTCCACAGCTTTGACCTGTAACAGACTTCTCTTACAGGTCCCAGATCCGTTTGGCCTTTTATCACATTAAATATTAATGACGAATCGGTCAATAGCGCGTATGCTATCCGGATCACATGTAAACTGGTAGCCCCATGGCAAATTTCTCATGTCATAGGTGCTTCTTCTGACAGTGGGAAGGATTTAGAGTTATTGTTTGAATTGTCTCGTCTTACCTGTTGCATAGGTTCAATTGTGAGACTAATATTTCTCTTTCCTCCGTCTCTTTCTCCCCTTTTGTTATGTCTCGTCTGTACCTGCTCCCCGGTGCTGTTACCATGTATCAATCATGCAGGTAAGTCCTCTGTTATGTTCTACTCTGCTAATTTTGCTCACGTGTCAGATAAATGAGAAACAGAAACACACTGAGTACATTCTTTCAGAAGGGAGCAGACCTGCTTGTGAAAGGCTACAGTACGGCAGTACATTACAATACTGAGTCTGCTTTTACGTTATCACTTATACAGAAGGGATAAAAAATATATATATATATATATATATATATATATATATATATATAGTTAAATATATCTCACGAACAGTATTCTTCTGTTCTTTGACAATATCATGGCTAAGAAAAGCCATGTGGACAGCAAGACATGACACAGGGAACAGTAGTCATTTCAATACGAAATTCATTTGATTCAGAAATATAAATAGACTTTTTATATAATGATCAGAATGATTCATTTACTTCTGAATGATGTACTTTTCATTGTATAAACAGAAAACTTATGGCAGGATTACATGAAGCCTGCATCTTAAGCCCTATTCGCACTGGATTAGTTTTAGGTGTGGTTCACACTGGGCGTGTTTGCTTTGGTCCAAATCCGAGTGCGATCGTTCCCAGCGAACCCCCTGCAGAGTTGGTCTGGTTTCAGACTCGCTTGATTCTATCGATCCCCGGGGCGTTTGCGTTCATTTTTACGTCATTACAAACGCGTGCGGAGAACACAACCATATTATTGACTTTTTATTATTATTATTATTATTATTATTATTATTTTGGTGTTATTATGTACAGCAGATGTTATGTGCAGCAGTGGACCACTTCTGTGTCCCACAACGTTCCCGTGCCACTCATGGTACACGTGTATTCCGGAAACTAACGATGTCGTCATCGGCTAAAACACAGGTTACTTAACTCCCCGAACAAGTGCGGACCCGAGTACGAGATGCGTTCACGTTGACTGGAATCGCGGCACAGTTCCAGTGCAGCCGAGCTCGGACAAGTTAGTCTCGGGTTCGGTACCGCAGTGCGCTTCCGTGTCCGCATGACGGCTTTCACGTTACCAATTTTTCATGCAAACAGTGTTCTGTTTCAGACTAAACTGCTAGTGCGAAAGCCCCGTTACATGTAGAGGTAGGGAAACGTAACTATAATTGGAGCATGTATAATAATAATAGGTCAAAACAGCCAGTTGGTATTAAAATGAGCTGTATGTAGTACACATGGAATTTATTTATTATTTTTTATGGTGTGACAACCATGCTGACATTGTGAAAACTGCAATTTCTCTGCTTTATACAGAGATCACTTAACTCGTACAAATCGATCATAGATAATACAGACGTCCTCCGGCAACGTTACTTAACAGACGTCTGACTAGAAATCTTATCCTGTCCTAATAGTACTTTAGTCACATTAACTGAGTGTGTCTTTTAAGTGCTTAATACAAATGGCTTTAAAATGAATGAATACAGCATGCTCCTACAATATGAAACCAAACATGCAGTTTTAAATACGTACCTCCGCTAAACTCCCTAACAGTGCTGTCGACTCTCCTTACATTATTAAAGAAGCTGAACAATCACGATCACAGTTAAATTATGGTTAAGGGTGTAACCCTGCTGTGGCAAGCATTTGAAATGTGCAAACAGGATGTAAATCTTTCATACAGGATATTCTCAAGCAGATAAAATAAGCACTAGCTTGTTGGAATACAATCTTTATATCAGCACTTCATTCTAATTTAGTCATGATATTAATGTATGTATTAATATTAATTAAGTATATTCTTCATAAATAACGGTAATGCACTTCATAGTGGATGTTTGGAGTCGGCTGTATGTAAAACGCTCCTGAAAGTGATTCAATGAGATGATGTAGTGATTTATTCAGGAGTGGACACGTGCACAAATGCACAATTTGAAGCCAGATTGAAACAGTTCTATTGAACAGCCAGCATTGTTAGAGGGGATATTTTTCAGATGTACTGTATCTTTTAGCACATGCCGATTTTTTTTTAACACCATATTTTAATAGAAGAAGTAAAGAGACATGTAAAGGATAAGATTAATCACTATACTGAACATTTTCACTGCACTGTATGAATCAGTCATAGCTGGCTTGTTGACGGTGTGCTAAAGCAGTAGTGCTACATGGGGGGGGGGAGCACTATAATAACGTGTTTAATTTATATAACGCCTTTCCAGAGCTCAAGGACACTTTACAATAGTGATACAATAATACCTGAACAACGAACCGTCATTGAAAAGCACAGTTCAGATAGTACAGTCATTGAGAGTGGATACACATAGACAAATGATATACACTGAGAAAACAAATCATTTTTAAGTTGAGATTTAAACCCAGAGATGGAAGTGATGCTGGGAAGAGTCAGATGGAGTGAATTCCAGATCCAGATCCAATGCTACTACGCTGAATGACCCGCCACCCACAGTAGAGAGACGAGATCTAGGGACAGAGAGGAGTCCAGACCCAGAAGACCCGAGCGAGCGGATCGGGTTGTAGGGGCGAAGCAATTTACTGAGCTAGCGAGGTCCCAAACCGTGAAGTGATTTAAATGTAAGCAGGATTATTTTATATTTCATGCGAATTGAAACCGGTATGCTTTTAATTATTCTTTCATCTTCAGTAAGTGCTAAGTCCTGATCAGGGTTGCAGGGAACCCAGCACCTATCCTGGGAACTCTGGGCATGAGGTGGCAATACACCTTGAATGGAATGCCAGCTCAGCACAAAAGCACCACACACACACACACACACACACACCGCTGTTCACACACTCATTCACACTTAGGGGCAATTAGGGACACGGTTCACATACTTTCAAGCACCACTGTATATTGCCTTCTCACATGCCCCAGTTATACTGACACCATCTGAAAACTTTAATCAGAAACCAATAAATCTGTCCGGAATTGAATTTTCCATCTAAAAAAAAAAAAACAACAACCTGTTTTCTGAGTCAAATGGGATGATGTGACCATTTTCATTCAAGCAATCATATAATATGTGACCATAATGTACATGTGTTAAGCCCATTCTGTACACTAAACAAAGTTCTGTGCGTCTCATGCGCTTATATTAAAATTTACATCTTTGTTTTTTCTTCTTTGGACATGAGCTGATGCACACATGTGCATGCACGAACCCTTCCAGTCCACACTGAAACTCCAGATGTGGTCAAGCCTTTTAGCAGAGAGAAGGACTCTAGCAAGGGTAGAAGGCTAGTTCATCGTCAGTTCTGACACTGTGGATGTCACTTCTTGGATTTGATGGATCAGAGAGATCTGGTTAAGAGCTCTCAGGAAAACTGCTTTCTTAATCTGAATGGAGCTCCAATCAGGAGGCCACACATACGGGATGATTGATGGCGTCCTCGCTCCGGCGTTGCTTAAATCATTGTTTCCAGTGTGACTGCTGCCAGTAGTGAGCAGTGAGCAATAGCTCTGGTGATTGATGTGTGAGCTGTATGTAATAATATGCTTGCATAATGTTTCACTGATGGTGGTTTTTATTATGATTATAATGTGGTTGTCCATATTTTGATGGCAGCTGTATTAATCAAGCAACGTTTTGTTCTCGCACTTGCCATGTCCTTTGCCTTTGTAGCGCTTAGATGGGATTGCTCGTGGTTGGTAAGGATGCCTAATTGGTGAATTACTTTGACTTCTATCACCGATGAAATAATGGGTATGGTGAATATGTGGACGTGTTCACTTATTTGTTTAGCTAGGTAATGATTGTGTTCAGAGACTGGAAGGTTGTGAGTTAAAATCCCAAGAGTTCAAGAGAACCACAGTTTGGCAAGACCCTTAAAAGAGCATGTAGTCATTTTTGGATTGACCACATACACGCTTCCTTCCAAAATTTCACGTATCAACATACAGTTCGTCTTCGTTATGGTACCGTATACAGTTTTGGGTGTTTAAATTTTTAATTTTTTTTTAAAGCTTCAGGTACAATTAATTATTTGTCATGCTGTACGTGCAAATAGACGACTGCTTGAAGCCGTGGGCTGTGTCCGAACCCGCGCACTTACCTACTGTGTAGTAGCTGATATACGTGTATCTCGCCTACTATATAGACCTGCGTGAAGTTGGCCCCCCACCCAACGCAAAACGTCAGCAAAATAGTCTCAATCGTTTGTGCTGGTTTGTGCCGATAAACGTTTTGTTTGTGCTGCTGTGGGGGGTGTGTGTGTGTGTGTGTATATACACAAACGGAACTTTTATCGGCACAAACGAAGCACGAACGATTGAGACTATTAGGGGTGAATTTAGAGCATGTGGGAGGCTGAGTGACGTAATCTCATAGAACTTAATGTTTAATATTTTAAATACGGAAGCAGCACAAACGAAACGTTTATCGGCACAAACCAGCACAAACGAAGCACGAACGATTGAGACTATTTGGGGTGAATTTGGAGTGTGTGTGTGGGGGGGCTGAGTGACCCCTGAATGACCTATAAATATTCTTTTAATATCTCCAGAACCGAAGCAGCACAAAAACAAAAATTTTTACGGCACAAACCAGCACAAACGATTGAGACTATTTTGCCGACGTTTTGCGTTGGGTGGGGGGCCAACGTCACGCAGGTCTTCATGCAGGTCAGTGAGTGAGTGAGTGAGTCTGTGAGTGAATCAATGAGTAATTGAGTGAGTCTGTGAGTGAGCCAGTAAGTGAGTGCGGCTGTGGGTCAATGAGTATGAGTCTGTGAGCCAGTGAACCAGGGAGTGAGTGAGTCAGTAAGTGAGTGAATCGGTTATGAGCATTCTTTTAAGGACATGAGGCTAATCAATTAACTTTTGTTCTCTTTTTGTTGGGGTGGAGCTAATTTAAGGGTGAGGAAAAATTAAAATAGAAACCAGAAACTAGTCAGCAGTATTGTTATTCATAGTTTTTTTCCCCCCTGGTTTTAATGATGTGTATAGAACCATTAAACATTACAACCCTCACCTGTTCAGGTGCATGCTTGCGCTATACTCTGCCTCGTAAATCAGCCGATTAGAACAAATATAGAATAATTCGTCCAGATATTTGGCATTGGCATTTGGCATTTGGATATAGCTCAGCTCATACTGTGCATCACGGTTATGAGAATAAGTGTATGAACATGTGATCAGAAGAACATCGTATGACCTTTTATTCGAAGACAATTTTATATGCTGCTCTTCATGATGATTCACAGGGTCATGTGGTTTGCGAAGTCAGTCTGTTCAGCTTTATATAATTATTCTGTCTAGTTCACCCTGCTCCAGTTTTTGTTGTTTTGCGTAGTTAGTGTGTGCTGTGCGGTTTACAGGAAGACTACCGTTTATTAGTCTGACCTGCTGCACGCTGTTCTACTGAAATTGTAATTGTGTTTTGCTCTTGTTCATGTTCTTGCACAGCACATCTTAGAACTTAATTAAGATTTGCTGCTTGTATCTGATTTTTTTTTTTTTTTTGCTTGTGCACGAGCAAGTGATGATAATGTTTGTTACTTATTAGCGATAACGTAGTTGTTTATGTTAATGCGCAGAGGAGGCTGGCTGTGAATTCAGACTACTTATTATGAGTGCATGAAGGTAAAATTCAAGCTGCTTGCTGCCATAATATGTACATGCATGATATGTACTGCAGTTTATTTGGAAATTATGAGGCAATAAACCGTTGCGTGTCTTTACGTGATGACTGGGACTGTGGAGTTTAATAGAGTTGCGTCTTGTTGTAGGCTTTATGCTGTATTCAGTGTAGGCCTGCTTCCCTCAGGGTTGATGAGTTTATAGGCAGGGTGTGTAAGTGAAACCGTCCCACCTGTAGACGGGATCTTTGGGTCAAAGCGCCTGGGTGGTGAGCCTTGTTAGTGTCCAGCCTAGCTAATATCTGGTTTCTTTAACAGGGTTGAGGGTTTGTGTGGAGATCTGCGGCTGGGGGGGACTGACCGGAGGAATGTGTCGAGCGACGGACCTGTTTCCTGTACTCACAGCTCCGGTGGTTCCCTGCCCCTCTGTATACTAAATAGTTACAATGACGGCTCTGAGAGAGGAAGAAACTGAGAGTAGCTATTAGATCCGAAGACTTTTGCCACCGCAAATGGTTCTTATCTTGGAAGGCAAGGGAAGATCTGTGCGCAAGTCTTCCAGTTGGAGAAATGATTTTAGATTCTGATCTTCAGCAATTTCCTAATTCCCATTGATCACATGTTGAATTGCTGCGAGAATTCTCAGGATCAAAGATTTCCTCTCTTGCTCACTTTCTCACTTTGCTTTTGTGTCTTTCGAAAATGACAAGAGTGCGCCATTTTCTTGAGCTCCCTGCTTCTTTTCGCTCTGATTACTCGACAGTGTCTTTCTTTTATCTGTCTTTCTTTAAATGAGTGGGAAAGATGGATCTGAATTTGCTTCTTCCTCTTTCATCCTCTGCTCTCCCCACCTGTAACCCTCTCCCCCGCCCCCCCCCAATCAATCTCTCGGTCGCTGCTTTTCTTTGGAGTGCATTCAGTATGTGCATGTGTGACAGTGTGTGAGAGAGAAAGCAGTAATTGTGTGTCTGTGTGGTTGTGAGGTAGTTGTGAAGTGCATTTAACAGACCGACCCTCTCCCGCTGCTGTGCCGTTTTCCTGTGGGCGCCCTGCTGCCTGATGGGCCGCTAAAGAGCCTCCCTCATGAGAACGAATACAGCCAGCTTTGTTTGTCCGAAACGGAGAGAAGGAGTGCAGGAGAGACACAAAGGCAGCAGGAGAATAATCCCAGTCCCCCGTTTTGGCAGGAAATTGAAGAGGACAATTTTTTTTTTTTTTTTTTTTTTTGTGTAGCCATGCTCTTTGGCTGCTTTTGTTCGCATTTGTGTTCCACCATTGACCATTTATTTCTTCCCTGCTGAAGGACAGTGGTCCTCACAGGGCTTTCTCTTTCATTCCCCATAATAAATCATAGATGAATTAGCAGAGAAAGGTGAAAACATAGGGAGCAATCCACGGTTAGGTCCTCTTTATTATTCGATGGCCTCTCAGCTGTATTTACTTTCTCCAAAACTCCCATTAGGTCAATCATTAGTCGTGATATCACCGTGATCTTTGAAAAGCCGGATGAACCGGACATTTTACATTTCCCCCGGCCTCACCTTTCATTAAAGCTTACCAGAGTGGTTTCATTAATAACAAGGCTCCCGTGGACTTCTTTTTAATTGACGTAGGTAGGACCTCTCTCCCATGTTTATTCTTGAGTCTGGGATTGTTTTCCAGCAAGGCGTGACATGCCCCTAAAAATGGAACCATCTAGTTGAGAGGAAAAAACAGGAACATCAGAGATGTGTGTGCATGCTGAGTAAAGCCTAGCCAGCGTCAGTGCTAATTAGGAAATGATGGCATGGCAGACGAATCGTAGCTAACGAGTGTGTTACCATTTCAGAGCAGATCAGCGGCACGTATAATGGGCACATAAATTCTCGTTTATAGGTCATAATCTGCCAATTTATTTAGTCAGCCGCCCCAATTAAAAGGGGTCCTATGTCTCCCCTGGGATACGCAACAAACCTAGACCAGCAATCCCGTACCCCCATTAGTAGTTCCTCCAAGCGGTGGACCACATAAAGCAAAGGTTTGCTTATATCATAAATGTCAGGAGGCATAGGGCAACTGCTGGAAGGAAATCCATCATGAAGTGGACCTGGCTTTGGCTCGAGCTTTGGAGTTGCCAAAATGAAGAGAACTAGTGTGCATGACAATTATCTTCCCTAAATCTGTCTACCCACACTTCATAGATTTAGTCCATTGTTATCATTATCGTTGCAATACCAGAGAACAAGTTGCCAAAGCATTTCCTTCAAACATTAGCTGTTGGAGTGTAATACAAGACTCGAGAACCTGATCCAGAGAACTTTATTTGGCAGCCAAGAGCCTCATGGTTTTAAGTTCTTGATTGCTGCTTTGCTGTCAGATGCTCCAGGATACCTGGTGAGCCTACCCAGTTTTAGTCAGCAGTGTTCTACTTCTAAATCTACTTCTAAACTAGTGTTGTACTTCTAAATGGAATGAATAAAATCATCAACTTTGCCTGTTGTGCATGCTTCAAAGAAGAAAAAAACACCACGCGCTTACTGGAAGAGAGCGAGCGAGCAAGAGAGGAAGTCATAAGATTTAATGAACCACTCTCCATTCTAGTCCAGCCACGCTCAAAAACAAGCCTTAAGCGTGCCAGAAAGTGTTTCTCCGGGTGAGACTCTTATTCAGTCCACCATTACGAGTGCTTCCCTGCCTTGTGTTTAAGCTCGACTCCAACCGAGAACACAGGCTGTCACTGGCCCTCAGAAATTTCATTAGTTCTGTGTTACTGAGTTACACACACGTAAAATGGTCCTGAAAAGGCTTCCCAGATCACCTACCCGGTTTGGGTTGAGATCCGATTTGTGAGAGACGATGCCTTTTTATACAAAGCCGTCTAAAAACATGCCAATACGGTCATTTCAGTTTTTGGGACGTGTAAAAGCATGGGTAAAGGTTTTAAACCTGATCTCTACATCGCGTGTTTGTGGTGTATAGGAGATTATCGTGGACTTTTAAGGAATTTTAAACAAAAAGAACAAAAATGCTAAAAACTCATAGTGAAGGTCAGTAAGTGATCAATTTGGATTGCTTTGAATTCTTTAGTGGAAGGTATTTGTAGATTAAAAATGTGTTCATACAGGGTTATGAACATCGTTACAAAGATGCTCTCAAGAGAGAGACTTTTGATGGAAACTTTTGTTGGAAAATAATTTCTTTACTCTTTATTCAAGAAAAAAAAAAACCCCATAGGCTGTATTTTCCCCTACAATTTTCAGAATAAAATCTAACATATATAATAACCAACATTTTTAGAAATTTATCTCTAATATTAAATCAACTATACTATAGAAACAGAGTTTTTCTGTTCTTAGTTCAAGTATATTCTCCATAAATAACGGTAGTGCACTTCAGAGTGGATGTTTGGAGTCGGCAGTATGTAAAATGCTCCTGAAAGTGATTCAATGAGACGATGTATTGATAAAGTTTATTCAGGAGTGGACTCCGTCTTCTCTCACTGACTTCATGTGTTTCCATTCTAATAAATATGGTTTATGTGTTTTATAAAGGAAATTGACATGTATATTCTTATGAGACACAAATTGAGTTTTTTTTTTTTTTTAGTGCTATGACATGTTTGTGCAGAGTGGGTGGAGCTTAAGGCCTTTATCGAACGCCTTTATGAAATGAACTTTTTGTTTCGTTTTGAAGATTTTATTACAGCAGCTTAAGATTCATGCAGTTTATCCAAAAATCAGAAAAATGATTGATCTTGCAGGTAATTTGTTGTTTCGACGTGTAGCGTCATGTCTTAATGAGAAGAAAACATGCCATGATTAGACTAGCTCACGTATATAACTGCAGTGTCTCATTTCTTGGATTATTATACTACTTGTGTAGTGTTTTTGGAGTTTAATCTAACGATATCGTGTTTTCCCTGCTCTTACATATCGGCTCATGAAACACATCGCAGTAAGCTATTTAAATGGAATCAGGTCTGGAAGACCAGGGATGTATAGAAGCAGCATATGTCTGGGTCTGAAAGTGTGAATGCTACTGAGATGGACGGGTTTACTCGTGGCCAAACGATTGTAAGATATAACGGTGAGCAGGGGAAAAAATAGCCAAACTGTTCAGAATGGAAACCCACTGGAGCATGGCAAGCTCTCTGCTTCACAGCAGGTGCACATGGACCCATAGAAAATCATGAGCTGTTTTTTTTTTTTTTTGTTTGTTTTTTTTTTTTTGTTTTTGTTTGTTTGTTTGTTTTGTTTTGTTTTTGTTTTTTTTCTTTCCCTTCCCCCAATGTAATGCTGTTTTTTTTGTGTGCGTGCGTGTGGCTTTTTTTTTTTTTTTTTTTAAATGGTCTGCTATGAAAGTTCCTACTTGGTTCGATTTCTCTCCTGAGGCATCGATTTGAAGGTTTCTCAGAACTTCTTGCATCTGAAACCACCCAGTCCATTTCTTTTCCACTGAAAATGCGAATAAAATGAAGTCTGAGTTAAAAGTGCTGGCTCTACTAGCCTTGCTACTGTTAATGAAGGCTGAAGTCATGTGTGGACATGCCGGAGATGTACTCTGTGGACCAGATGCTTGCTTAATTCACTCCAACCACACTCCATCTCATCATTTATTCAAACAACCACACCTAACTTCACACAGTTGCGCATGGCTTTTTAGAGCCATTAACAAATAATGCTGGGAGATATTCAATGAAAGGCTGAGAGTGCAATTCCACTAACTTGTATGTGTATAAAGTTCATGAGATTGTTCTTCCTTTAGTTTCGCAGGAATGTAGAGGCACAGGATGCTGATCCAATTGCTTCACTGAATAGCGTTTTGAATTCGAACCCTTCATGTGAGAATAGTGGAAGTATATTGCATTTTTGTGTGTGTTAACATAGAGGGGTTCGGACTGATTCAGAGGGGGCAAACATCTCCAATTTAGTTGTAGCGTTTACGTTTAACATTTTTGACCCCTTGCTATGGACCAACCTAAACATTTGTGCTTTTTCACTTTCAGCTAAAGCAGTGGTCAGACCAAATAAAATCTGTCTGGCAGAAAGGACAATTCACTAAAGAGGAAAGGATATTTTGCGTGTCTCAAGTAGTTATTACTTTCCTTTTATGTCAACTTTATCTAGATGAGATTTGACCCGTGGGCCGATTAGAAGTCAGTGAACTGGTCCTGTGGTCTCTTGGTATAAAATGGAAGAACAGTCGTACTGTAACAGTCTTTTGCCTTGATATTTTCTTATTGTTGCTTAGCCCACATCTGAAAGGAAAAAATGTAGCTGTCTCATCCACAGGCGTACTCTCTCTGCCTGTTATGATTTCCTTGTTAGCAATGTTGGCATCTCTGCAGATAATGTAAGCACAATGTGGAAAAATGTGGGATTTAAAAAAATTTCTTTTTTAGTTTTCTAAACCCTGTCATTCTCCTTCACACACAAACACTCTCCATGGATTTGTTCCATTGTAATTTTCAGCCTTGCCATGAAGAATCGTTGTAAACCGCCATTCTGAGTGCCAAGACATTTCCTCAAAACGTCAGCCACCAGAGTGATGCGTGAGATATGTAAGAACTCGGCCCAAGCTGGCTGCACTTAAGCAGCTGCTGTTGCTGCCCAGAGCCTCAGGTCATGGCAGAATACCATGTGGGGATGTGTGTTGGTTTTGAAAATGGCTGTTCTGCTGCTGTCAAACTTCAGGATGGAGCTGCGCTTTCCCAGAAAACAGCTTCCTCGGGCACACAGGTTTTTCTTTCATTTAACCCCACCGTCCCGCAGGACCATACCGTAAATAGTCTTGAGTGTGTGGAGAGTGCAACCACTGGCCTTATTTAAGAAAGCCAGGACACCAGACGCATCCGTTTCCCTCAGGGGCCTAAAGGATAGTCAAACAGTGATGGTTTGCGTCGGACGAATGCTACGAAATCCCGAGGATGTTTTGTTTCAGGGGACTTTTGCTCTAGTGAGAAAATCCAGATGGCTTACAGATACCGAATCCCAGGAATGTGGGCGTTATGACAAATGCTCTGTCTGCTCACTGATGTCTCTCAGAGGTGTTTGTGTGTGTTTGAGTATATATGGACCTGGAAGGCAAAAAGTAAATGAAAATCTAAACATTGAGTTAAAAAAATGGAAAATTATACAATGTATTGCTGTTAAACGCGTAGGCTTGCAGGTATGCACATGCACACGTGCGCACACATATGCTGTATCCATCATGACTCAGCCCAGGTATGAATAATGCATTATAACTAATGAGCTCCCCAAATGCATCATTTGGCAGTCGATTACTTTCCACATAAATCAATTAATTAGTAGATCAATAGCTCTTCTCCTCAGTGCATTATACACTTAAAGCAGTCGACTGCACTTCATCCTGTTCCTGATGTAAATAATTTAACCTCCTGAAGAGAGTTAGTCTCCCCCAGACTTGAAAATGCCATGCCACATGTCACGTCTCGGTATGATGTACGAGGTCTGCTCTCTCTGACTGACCTCAGTAGATTGCTGTTCGTGCTCTTATTATAAAGGGTTGCGTGTCAGTGTCCCAGTCATTGTCATGTATGGCTGTGTCTGTCTGCGTATTGCTCTGAGTGCAGACCGGTCATGAGGAGAAGTGCGGGAACTATTCTGCGCCAATAACTACTGTATGGACATGATGGACTTTTTAACTCCCGTTCTGCACGAAGTACACGAAGAGACCTCACGTGTATCTGAGAGTGCTGGGAATCGCACAGAAAGTGGGAAGTTTAGAAATGAAAAATGTGGCTAATTACATATGTTGAATTAACTATGTTGCTTGGTGCGCAGTGTTGGGGAGAATTAATTATTATTATTTTTTTTTTTTTTATCATTCATAGTCATAGATATTCATTGTACATTAAAATGTTTAATAATGCAAGACCATTTTAGGATCTTGATGAAAAGCATTATTTAGACAAACTATGTGCCTTAATACTGTTTGTCCTTTACACTGCTTTGTCATGCAGATCTGGCAACCCGGCTCAGAGAGCAGAGCCTATATCTCAAACGTATTCATTTAAAATCTATCACAGAAATTCAGCAATTCAAATCAAAGCCTTTTTTTTCTGACTATGCAATTTCTAAAAATTATTTCATACAATTATATTAATACAGTTTAATTTTGGTACAAGAGTTTTTTATTTTTTAGGTTATTAAAGCATTTATCTCTTCGTTATTAAACTTGCATTTTCTTTCTTTTTGTCCTGAACTTTTTATTTTATATATCTTTATGGTTGTCCATTTCCCTTATCTAGAGCAGCTTTTAATCTGCAATTTGCACTTCATGTAGATCTCAAATAGTAGGTGGTGTCGGGTGCAGTTTGCAGTGTGCTACAGTCTTTTGAAGTAAACTGAACAATGCTTTATGTGATGTTCTTCCTCATGCACGTATTTACATACATCTCTCCCCGTGGCTCTGAAAACCTTAATGACTTGGGTGGTGTTAAGGAATGTTTGTGATAAGTCATACATACAAGCCTACCAGCTTTAAGCTTTAAACATAGTGCTATCGTTTTGATCTGTGTCGGAAATCGGGGCGCTCGGCTTTACAAAGCATTTTAATAGGCCGCATCTCGCAAAACAACACCTGCGCTGAAGGGGGCGACGCTGGGAACGCCACGTCAGATCGTCGAGCCAAAAACGTTGGCGCCAGCCTCATGGGGCAAGAATTTGGATGGTGGATCAGAGCACACCGAATCTCAGCCCGCGGTCCCCTTGGGTCCCCTAAACTCGAACACAAGCAGGCACTAATCAAGCAAACCTACCAGCCGTTAGTACCCATACTAATGATCTATGCTAACTACATAACTGCACAAAACTTTTACAAAGAGATCTCTAGGATGTATATCCATTTCCATATTGCTCTCTATTCATTACAGTGAGCAGAAACAACTGTGTGTTTTGTTAGTCTACAGCAGTTAAGATTTCTCCAAACCTACTATTGTAAATCTCTTCCTGCCTTACGTGACTTGTTTTATCCACACTACTTGCCAACACACATCTGGAATCAGGCCTGAATGACTGCTTAGGTGTTAATAGGTTTGAAAGTCTGCTAATGGGGACAAACGGGAAAGGAGGTGGGTTAGCCTGCTGCATGTTAGCCATAAATAGGCAGGTGCTGTCAGGACTCATTTGGGGCTTTTCTTTCATACATTGTCCATTGGAGTTGCTTTGAGGGCTGCACATCCTGTTCCTAATGCGCAGAGCCTTAGCGTTGCATCCAGATATCACAAACTAATGCCAGGCCTGTTTCCTTTGTTCCGAGAATGACAATGTTGTTTGTTCTTGGTTAAGATCTGCCCACTGGACCCAGAAGTACAGAAATGAAACATTCTTATAGAGAAATCTAACATCATCTCTGTGCTGGATGCCATTTATCTATGTACTGATAGGATCAGAAAGCATTAATATAAATGGTCTTGCTGTTTCATTCTTTTGTTAAGGGTGAACGGTGTCACATGATAAAGATAAACTGCAATATGTCTAAGAAATGTCACAATATATTTAGATAAAGCTTGTGTTATGGCCCTCGGCTCCTAAACGATATCAAGGAGCACCACACGCGCTGCTCTCTGTCAAATTAAGAAATTAATATAACGATCCACTTCCAAAATAAAGAAACTGCTATGATTTCAACGTAGTGTTTTCAGTGTAATCTTTTTAAGAAACGCATCTCCAGCATTAGCCGTGTACATGCGTAGATTTTGCAGCGGAACAGTTCGAGTCATGAAATGAGAGTTTTGGTGGCGAGTCCATGGTTGGAGTTCCATTTGTGGAGAGTACATTTCATTTACAGAGATGTATTTAAAGTTAAAAGCGTATTTAAATCGATGTAGGTAAAGTGTCCTTCAGAGCAACTTCATGTGCATGTTTAAATAATTTTAATAAAAGCCTTTATACAGCTCTTAGAAAACAGCATCTGTGCCTGCCATAGCCCACTATAATGACACTACCTTTACCTTGAACTATAATCATTAAAATACTTCATTCATA
Organism: Stegophilus panzeri; assembly: GCA_024331685.1. Lineage (NCBI taxonomy): Eukaryota > Metazoa > Chordata > Actinopteri > Siluriformes > Trichomycteridae > Stegophilus > Stegophilus panzeri. Next base: position 29,616,763 of record JANDJT010000001.1, on the reverse strand, counting down.
TCTATATATACAGTATCTCACAAAAGTGAGTACACCCCTCACATTTTTGTAAATATTTGATTATATCTTAGGGGTGTACTCACTTTTGTTGCCAGCGGTTTAGACATTAATGGCTGTGTGTTGAGTTATTTTGAGGGGACAGCAAATTTACACTGTTACACAAGCTGTACACTCACTACTTTACATTGTAGCAAAGTGTCAATATAATCAAATATTTACAAAAATGTGAGGGGTGTACTCACTTTTGTGAGATACTGTATGTGTGTGTGTATGTGTGTATATGATATGAGATGATATGAGGAAGAAAGCTTGAGAGGAACCAGACTCAGAAGGGAACCCATCCTCAACTGGGTAACAACGGATATTGTGAAGATTAAGCCTTTACTTGTCACATGTACACTATAGCACAGTGGAATTCTTTTTTTTTTGCATATCCCAGGTTGTTAGTAAGTTGGGGTCAGAGTGCAGGGTCAGCCATGACGCAGCGCCCCTGGAGCAGAGAGGGTTGCTTAGGGGCCCAACAGTGGCAGCTTGGTGGTGCTGGGGCTTGAACCCACAATCTTCTGGTCAGTAACCTAGACCCTTAACTGTTGAGCCACCATTGTCCACAGAAGACAAATCCAGTGAGCACCAAGTGGGTACATAACGCCCGAACAGGGACTTGAACCTTGGACTGTCAGATTAAAAGTTTGATGCTCTAGGATAAGCGGAACGGGCCACACAGTCTGCCAACTCTCTGCTGGGCTTCTGGAAATCACGTCAGTCACCATCTCTCTTCAAATAAGCAGTGCTTCTGTGCTCTCAGTGTTCTCTAGGAGTCTTCTTCAAAGAGCACATTCCTGGTGCTTCTCCTCAGCTCCCTCAAATCACTACTTGACCTCACAATTACTGCTAAATAGTGGGGTACTAGTTCACAGGCTAATTTTAATCACCATCTCTCTCCCATGTACCTGCTTGCATGCTCTGTAATATGAACCACAAGTTATGTTTCTGAAGGACCACTTGCCACTCCTAGGCCTGATTTATACTTAAATTGCATGTAAGTGTATCTGCATTGGGTCACAGAGAAGGGGTCTCGCGGAAATGTCGGTGTTTTGGGGTAGCACTGGGGTTTTGGACAAAGAGCCAGACAATGCTTGACCTAAATCATAACTAGAATAAACACAGCTGGCTGTTAAAAAAAAAAAAAAAAAAAAAAATTCAGGTGGTTAAAAAAGTGCAAATTTAAAAAAAAATAAAATAAATAAATAACAAAAAAAAAACAAAAAA
>JANDJT010000001.1:29574508-29615394 GCA_024331685.1 Stegophilus panzeri | reverse complement strand
AAAAAAATAAATAAATAAAAAATAAAAAAGCATATACAATCCATCTTCAACACATTAAAAAAAAATAAAATAAAATACAACAACAGCAGTACATTTTTGGAGAGAGATGGCAAAAACCTTGAGGGAACATATGGAACTGTGCATGAAAAAAAAAAAAAAAAAAATGGAATGCAAAACAGTGTGATCTCGTTACAAATGATTCTCCACTACAGTGTAAACAATTCAATTCATCACATGCAGAAATCAGATTTTCTGTGCACCAGACAAATGATTTTCTTTTCATAAATTAAATTAGATTTGATTTAGAATTTTGTGTGCGCATTGGTTTAATTCTTGCAACACTTGTGCACACGTTCAGATTGCGTCTAAGTATGTACACTAACATCTGTACACAAAGTTCGCACATATTTGCAGATTGACAAATGCCAAGGTAAATCAGACATCAGAAGCGATTTGCATAGGAATTTCAATCCTAATGAAATCCTCTGATCTTAAATACTTCGCTTATATTCCATATGAAGGAGGCTTCTGTGTGCGCTACTGTGCTACACCTTGCTTTCAGGGCTTTGAGAGGCAGCCCTGCATCCACCTGCTGTTTAGCTGACATTTTGGCTGTTGGTTGAAGTAGGGCACACAGTTATGTGTGTAGAAGGGTTTGCAGCTGCTCGAGGCAGCAGTGTACACGTCTCACACTCATGCTGTGGACCCTGCTGTTCCTGGCACGGGCCTCTCTGCCTGCCAGTCTTCGCTGTATAAACAACTCGACCCTTCTGTCTCTATTGGTTCTGTCCTCTTGAGTGCATGGACTGAATCTGACTGTGTGCATGTACAGGTCTTTATTTATTTATTTATTTATTTATTTATTTATTTATTTATTTATTTATTTTATGGAAACTTGGCGAAATGTGGTGAAGCAGGGACCAGAGTGCACTAAGGGGTGGCGTTGTGTATTTTATGATGAGACAAGGTTGCATTTGAATAATATTGGATTAGATCCTTGATGCAAAAAGAACAGCTACCTAGTAATGTATTGCCTTTATATAGTCATTCTGCGGTTTTTATGTAGAACAGATTTGGCCAAAATATATATAAATACAGCACTATAATGATTTAAATCAACACGAGCTATTAAGTCTGCTTGAATTGCATAGGATTAAAATGGTGGCATGGCTTAATTCAAGATGGCAGCTGCCAGCCAGTTGTCACTCGCTGATAGTGTCCAAAAGTAACAATGAACCAGTTATACCTCATTAGCAATACCGAGCTTTTTCCAATTGACTCAATCATCGGTGCATTAAGCAATCCTCTGTGTGAGGAGAAGGGTGAGAGACTGCTGCAGCTTGACTTGGGTGGGATATCTACGTTAATACGTCAATATCTACTGATCTCGCCTCATTTATTTTGTACTTGTACAGTATAAAGACGCTTTAGCCTTCAGCCCTGATTATCCATTATCCATTACCAAAGTTCTCCAGATTAGTACTGAAGTGTTTTTGAAGAGCTGTATATGGAAGTAAAAAAACAAATGGGAACCCTACAAGATCTTTAAAAAAAACAAAACAACAACAAAAGCTGTCATGTATTACTGAGAATGTCACTTCAGGGATACATGCCTGTAAGACAGCACCAGTAAATACCTCATAGTCTTAAAATGGGTCTCAATTCTTCAGTGTTGAGTATGTTTATGGAGGTGACAAAAATGCTGCAGGAACATGAGATAATGTGCCTCTTGCCAAGGAGGTGCTTAAGCACACAGCACGTCTTTCCCAACAAGATGCATAAAATAAAAGAAATGGCAGATGTTTCACACATACAGGCACACTTTTGGCTGCCCTCACACACTTGTAAGGTAGTGTGGCTGAACCCTGGCTTCCTGTGTGCCTCTTCCCCCTGAGCTCGACAGTGGCTAAGTCCGTAGTCATGAGTGCCAATTAGCACTGATTCGGAGGCGTTGTGGAGGCAGTCGACACCTGCACCATGCCAACCCTGCCTCTCTCTCTCTCTCTCCCTCTCACTCATAGGTGTAGTAGCTTCTCTTGATTCCCTGCTCAAGGTCAAGCCAGCAGTACAGTGAAGACATCCTGAGGTTTACAGCTACACTTCAGAGAGTTTGCTTTTAAAATGTGTGAATGTAACCTCATTATAACCTCATGTTTTATTTAAGTTGCAGTGTGTATATTAGACAGTAAATGAGTTTTGCTTATCAGACCTGGAATGCACAATATACATTTATTTTTATTTATTTTTTAAATCACTATGTTGGCCGTTGCAATGCTGAGCTTTCATTTGTCATCATTGATTTGTTCTTCTCATCATCTTTATCTTCATTATTATTGTCATCTTCATCGTATTCCTCTTCATCACTGTCGTGGTAATCTATGGCTCCTACTTTGTCGTTTTCTTTCTTTCTCCTCATCTTGTCTTTTTTTTTGTTTTCTTCTTCTTCTTGGAAAGAATTATTTAATTCACCCCATCTGTTTTCTTCTCAGATTCCAAATTGCTTAACAGTACATTAGCTCTGACTTTTCTTAAAAAAGAAAAAGTTGTGTGGGGTTTTTTTTTTTTTTTTTTTTTTTTGCCATTTTGAATGTTTTGATTCCCAGGGAGGAAAGGCCAAGGTCATGTCTGCTTGTTATTTTAGCACTTAATCATATGAGAGGGCCCAGTAGGTGGCATGTATACAGAACAACCCCCTGCTCCTCCTCTGCCAACTTAAACATTAATAATCCACATCCTCATGAAATGAATCTTGCATCCATAACGGACATGGCAAGTTTTGCATGGAAAATAAGAGCATAAAGGTTGCTTCATGCTATGGGATGGAGCCTGGGGCCAATGTGGGAACCCTGTAGCCTTTCCTCCTTATGTCACACTGACTTCTCAAAACAGGCTCTGGCCAACTCTGAAGGTCAAGTGTGGGCGTGAGAGCGAGGTTGTAGGATAGAAAGAGAGGCAGGTTTGGATCCGAAACCTTGCAACCATCACATTTTTGATGAGGAGGATCTCTTCCAACCTGTCTTCATCCCAGGATCCATTGCCTTCTGTTCCAGCTTCACATCCTTCTCCTACTCTTCCGTCTCCTCTTTCCCTAGAAAATGTCACTCTTCCTGGGGACAGGAGTGTCGACCATCCCCTTCTCCCTCCCACTTCAGCATCTGAGATGCAGTAAGTAAGCCGATCCAGCAGTAAATCAATACGGGCCTAATTCTGAATAATTGAGGTTATTACAGTGCTGTCACACTCACTGTGTGAATCCCCTATTGTTCCGAGTCGCCCTCTCCTCTCTCCCTGTGTCGCATATTCAGATAATTAAAGAATGAAAAATGCTTGTTTTGCCTTGTTCGCGCCTCTCTTCGGTCCTGCATTAATCAGATGTGAGCGTGCATATCCTGCTGGTGCGACAGTGCTGTGTGGACTCTCACCCCAGCCTGCTCTCACTGCTGCATATGATTTCCTCTTGTTTACCTGCTAACTGCCCTGCCCAGTACCCTGCAAATGATCCCTGTTTTTTGTTGTTTTTTTTTATTTATTATTATTATTTATTTTTTTAAAGAGGCTGGCTGTGTTTCTGGGCTTCACTAGAGGGCACAAGCTGCATGTGTAAGTGCTCTGAACAGTCCTCAACTCGACAGGCAGTACTGTTTAAATGGCTGAACTTTACAGGGCTTTTTTTTGTACCAAACAATTAACAAGACTCAAACCAAATGGACGTATTACAAGCAACAAGAGCAGTTTTGGCTTATGTGTAGAGTAAAAGCATTTTTATGGTCCAAACCTCATGAATGCACTTAACACAGAATGACAAGAACAAATAAAGCTTTTTTTATACATATATATATATACACTGAAAGATGGGTTTGAGCAGAAAGGCTTGTCATTGTCTAAACAACCTTCTTTCTATTGCCATGTGTGGCTTGGATCTTCCCTGCCTTTGACTTGGGTGATGCATAAATGAGATGAAACAAGGTGTTGTTTGTGTCATGGTGTTTGGAGCCCTCAGTTGATGCAGAGTGCTGTCAGATTGGAGCTACTCATTGGAGCAGACAGACAGGACAGTGACAGCTAAACTAGCAGCTCAAACGAAAAAAAATCAATCAGCCGGTCAGGGAAGTGGAAACAGGCAGCCTACATTTTGCAGTTAGAAGGGTGTCAAAGCCTTGGAGATGAGGACTGTAGTTATGGTGGAGCACATGGGCAGGAATCATTCGTGATTGCTTCCACCATCATTGGTGATGTCAACATGAACCAAGTAGATAGGTGTCTAAAATCTCGATTCTGAATGCAGTATCTGCCATGTTGTGATGTGGTGATGGAGGAAACTCTTTCAGTGACATGCAGAATAATAATAGGTGAATATTTTAACTCTGGAAGAGAATTAGTGACTGTAGTCAAGCCACTTATCCTCGAGTCTCAAGTCAACATCTCTCAAGTCCTTGTTGACCCGTTAAGTCATCTCACCCGTAGTGTCCAAGTCAATACTGAAGTCCCTAGACTGCTACTCAGAAGTCCAAGTCAAGTACTAAATGGGGCCTCAGTGGAGGGAAGAAAGTCCAAAAAGCTTTGTGGACACCTGACCATCACACTTGTATGTGATTCTTCTCCAAACTGGCACAACGTTTTAAGCATACAACTGTATAGAATGCCTTTGTATGCTGTAGCATTACAATTTCCCTTCACCGGAACTAAGAGACCCAAACCTGTTCCAGCATGACAATGCCCCTGTGTACAGAGCGGGATCCACGAAGACACGGTTTGCCAACATTGGCGTGGAAAAACTCGAGTGTCCAGCATAGAGCCCTGAACCTCAGCCTCACTGAACACCTTTTGGATGTAAAGTGCCCCAGTCCTTCAAGCATGACATCAGTGCTTGACCTCACTAATGCTCTTGGGGCTGAATGAACACACATCCTCACATACATGTACCAAAAGCATGTGGAAAGCCTTCCCAGACGTGGGGTGGAAGTTATTATAACAGAAAAGATGGAATAAATCTGGAATGGGGCGTTCCAAAAGCATATAGGTGTGATGGTCAGGTGTCAACAAACTTTTTCCACACAGAGTATCGCACAGAGAGTACGGCCAGTTTTCCTTAGTTCCTTAGGATGGCTCTGAGAATGATTCAAACTCTCAGCCTCCGGACAATAGGATGATTGGTTTTCTGTTTCACACCTTAGGAGCTGACAGCACTTCTTGTTTCTGGCCACTCTGCAGGATAGTAAGTGAACATTGTTATGGGTGTTATTTATCTGATGGCTTCTGTTCCAAACCAGGACTGAAGCTGTACAGACCGCACTGATGGGTAAAAAGCTGCAATCATTTGTGAGTCCCAGAAGTAGAAGTCCAGTGGTGCAGCAAGTGGTTTTTGTCTTGTTTGCTCGCTCAAGTTCTTATTTTATTAAAAATTTATTTATTTTTATACACAAGATTACACTGGAGGATACACTGCTTTATTGCCACCTGGACCATTGTGTTTACCTCATTGTGTTGTCCACTCTGCCAACAAGTGGACAAACACTCGACACTTTTTCTGAGGCTTGGATTAAACTGTTCCTTCTCTTCTCCCACCACTCAATCCTTCTGCCTTCAGTCACCTGGAGAGTTTGTACCTTAAGTGAGCAGATAGGACTCGAGCGAGTCAGTCGCACACTAAAATTCAGAAGTCACTCCATCTCTCTATAGATCTCACATATGCACTGTTCTTATTTTTGCTAGCGCTCTTGTCCCACACTGACCCATAAAACCAAACTTTACACAGGCACACATTCTCCAGAATGTGCTTAAGTGCTGTGTGTGATTTATGTATGTGCTGAGTCCTAGGGAGTGTGTTAATTGTTCTGCTACCCTGTTGGGATGCTGGAAATCCCCATCAGAGGCCAGCACTGGCGCTCTATCAGGCCTTAGTCCCTCCCAAATATTTCTTCTTTGTCAGTCTCGATCTGTCTTTGCTGGACTAGTGCTCAATCCATTTGAAGTCCTGGCCACAAAACACTTAGCATGGATGGAAAGAACATCTGGAAATGGCAACATTTATACTAATTATCCCTGCTAAAAAGAAATAAAACCAACAGAACAGAAGCGTACAATTTTAACCGGGATGTCCATTCTGTGGAAATATCTATTAACTTGGTTTCTGTCTCTCCCGGTGGATAATGGCTTCTGCGGCTGCAGTTGAAGGGTAATGGCAGGGCTTTCCCTTGAGGCTCTATCAGTCAAGACAGACCTGCTGCCAGTTTTGGGTATTTGGGCAAGTGAGCTGCTTTTGGTTCACTGACGGTGCATTTTGGGGTTTGAGAGGGTGGAGCAGACAAAACTCTTCATCTCTTAGGGATGTGACACATCAAGTTGATGTTGAAGTGCTAGTGCCAACCGAGGCTGACTGATGATCGCCTCCTGTTGTCTTGCATCTTCTATGAAATGTTTCACTCGAACACACTGCAAAGATGACAGCTGACAGCTAACATGGATTTATGTTATGGGTCTGTGTGAAACCAATACATCTCCGTAACCCAGAACTGCAGAAAGACTATGTCCTGAATTGCACACTGTTGTACTGAATAGTTTGTCAGAATAATGCACCCCCAGTTTTTCCATCGCAAATAAACACACCATGGCCAAAAGTATGTGGACACCCGACCATCCCACCCGTATGTGTTTAACATCCCATTCCAGAGTTGTTCTTGTCTTTGCAGTTATAACAGCCTCCACTTTTCTGTTAAGACTCTTTCGCTAGATTTTGGAGCGTGGCTGTTGGGATTTGCCCATTCAACCACAAGAGCATCAGTGAGGTTGGGCACTGATGTCGAGTGAGGAGGTCTAGGGTGCAGTCAACGTTCCAGTTCATCCCAAAGGTGTTCAGTAGGGTCGAGGTTTGGGCTTTGTGCATTCTACTTTAAATACGAACCTCGACAACATATGTCTTTTTGGACCTCGGTTTGTGCACAGGGGCATTGTCATGCTGAAACAGGATTGGGCCTCTTAGTTATTTGCATGGGAAATCTTAATGCTACAGTATACAAATGTTCAATTGTGTGCGTCCAACTTTCTGGCAACAGTTTGGGGACAAACCACATATGGATGTGATGGTCAGGTGTCCAGAAACCTTTGGCTGTATAGTGTACGGACATTATTGTCCCCTCTATGCTTTATTATATATATTTTTTTTTAGCTGACTGCTTTGTTTGTCAGGGGTCTCTAACATAAGAATTTCACTCACCTTTTTACTGTGTAAACTGTGTAGAATAGCTACAGCAGTCCCTTGCTTTGTTTGCTTCACTTTCTCTTTTACTGCACTGATTCTCTCCGTGGAATAGCTAATGGGTGAATGATTTCTCCTGACGGCCTCAAGTGCAATTAAGTAATTTAAGCAATTTGAATTGTTTAATTGGTACTGACTGGTATTGACAAGTTCCAACTACTACCAGCTAGTGACAAAAAAAAACAACAACCCAGATTGCAGTCATCTACCAATATTTTTCAGAATCCAATGGAGGACATTTGTGACTTTGTGTCAGAGTTATTACTTAGAATTGGAACTGATGGACACTTTTTTTGTTTTTCCTCTGTTTACGTCAGTGCTCTGTTTAAGCCATGATTTCTTCCATAGTCTGTTCAACTCTAAACATCTCTAATGATAGAGCAGAATAGAGGTTCTGCCCTACAGCCCTGCTTTTGATGCAATTGAGCAGGTCCTGTCTGCTGAATTTCACTGCTGAGGAACCTCTGACCCTTACTTCCACCTCTGGCCTACATCTATTACGTGCAGAAAAGATTCCACTCAAAGTCTGATTGGACACCGAGTCACCGTTTTATCCCCCAATTATGTCTGATGTAGTGTTTGTTGAGTCATTGAGGATCATACGGAGTCACGAGTCAGTCAGAGATTTGCAGCCTTAGAAAAATGTCGACATCGAGTGCATTGATGAATAATATACTTGGAACGAACCATTAACTAATAACTTAATCAATACTTAAAAGAGCAGTTTGTATTTTTGCTGCCTTTAAGGTGAAATGCGATAGAGTGAGACTGTCCGCACTGCCTCTGTATGCCCTATGAGATGTGTTTTGATGAAAAGAGACGGTCCTGCTAATACCGAATCCCGGTTAGAAGCCTTCAGATGTGTCTTATCTTGGCCAAATTCAGCTAACAGCTGCAACAGAAAACACAAAGCTCCTCACACTGCTCACTTGATGTACAAATTCTGCCGTTGTAGCCAGTGGCACAACACGGAGGTGGCCAGCTAGTGAGGCGGTGATACTGTTTACTGCTTACTTGATGGACAGTCATGGCTTTCTCGGCTTCTGTGTTTTCTCATGTTCTCTTTTGCCTAATACCGTCACCAAAGGCAAGGTCTGCATTGTTTGAAATCTTTCTCTTTTTTGTTTTCCTTTTTTTTCTTTTTCTTTTTCTTTTTTTTTTGCCCTTCACTTTTCTCCCACTCAACTGCAGCCTGCTCCCTGGTGAAGATTTTAATTACTAATATTTTATGTGTAATACATAGCTGCTGAAGGACGTGTCTTTTAGAAAGCCACACGTTTTTCCTCAATGATAGCACTGGAATATTCATTTCAAAGTTAGAAGTATGCATCGGGCAAAAAGGAGGGGAAATTGTGTATAGGAGAGAGAGGCTTTATCTATGAATTTCTTTCTTTCTTTCTTTCTTTCTTTCTTTTTTAAATTTGTGTAAGGCAAAGTAATTTGAGGGATTCATTTCTAGAAGGCCACAAGAGCAAACACCTACATGTACTTTAAAATAGGCCTAGTTATATTTAGACAGGCTGATAAATCACAGCACAAAAGAAAATCAATGGGGAGCATCATAAACAATGCATTAGTTAGCCAAGGCCAAGTCCTTGTTAGAGCATTACTGCTTATGCTTTCAATATATTTAATGTAAACAAGGGAATTGTTTCCTCCCACAATTTATACTTGTAAGACTGGCTTACCTTTCCATGCAGCCTGAAATACTGATAAGCAAATATCATGTGTGCCAATATTTGAATTGGACAGTCAAAAAAAAATGGCGCCTGGTGTAAATGCGTGTGTGTGTGTGTGTGCGCATGGTACCCTGAAATGTAATGGTGCCTCACTTCTAGTGTTCCTGGGATAGACTTTGGCTCCCTCGTGACCATGACCAAGATTACTGAATTACTGAAGTGGTGATTGAAAACTCAGCTAGCATACTTAATTAACTGTTGTTAGGTACTTTATTTGTTACTGGCAGGGTAGATGGGATTTCTAACAGTGGTCATGTTGTCACTAAATATGACTAGCCTCATGATTTCAGTTCGGTTCACATGCAAGCTTCTATCGTGCTTAAGTAGGGGAACCACCAGCAGTGTTGTCACAAGCCCAAATGGTCCAAATGGATTTATAAAAGACTGGACTCAAGATAAAAGGGTAAATTTCTCCATTCTTCATGATCCTTATCACGTTTCACGCTCTGCTGCTCCCACACCCCAATAATTTCTACAATTGTTTGTTCCCTCTCTTTGTTCCCCAAAGATTCTCATGCACCACCAAAACCTCTAACAAGCCCAAGGCTGTTTTTTATTTCCTGCTTTGAACAGAGCTGTGGTTATAAAGATGACCAAAGATTTATTGGTGTAATGCAGAGAGAGAGGGAGAGAGAGAGAGAGAGAGAGGGGAAGTGTGTTTGGAGTTTTTCCCACTTTGTCAGCAGTGCGTAGGTCGCAGCGATACATGCCTGTGAAACTGCGTTTGCTTTTTTTTCCTGCCTCCTGCAGCTCAGGAGAAACTTCAAAGTCTGGGGAGAAAAATAAAAAACTCTCGCCCAAAGTGGATTTCAAAGGATGAGCCCCCTAATCTGTTTAAACTTCGCTTGCACTGTGTATTTTCACATCACATTCTCCGCCTTCCTACCTAACCCCAAATCTTTCCATGCTTTATCAAAAAAAAAAAAAAAAAAAAAAAAAAGAGTGCAATGTTTATGAGTTGGAAAGTAATGTGTAAGAAGGAAAGAATGATGATGTAATTCTCATGGTAAATAGGTCACTATGATTTGTATAAGTTTGCATTTGTGCAAGCCTAAACATCCAAGATGTTATTCAATTTGAGTGAATATTCCGAGCCGCTCCTGTTTTCGGGGCCGCGAGACTTTGATTTCGAAACTTCAGAAGATTCCTGTTGGTCATGCAGTGTTTCATGGTTTGGTCACTACTAACAGAAAGACCGAGTCTCGGAGTGAACACTTCCCTTGCGGCAAGCCTTTTGAAAATGAAAACCCTTGGAAACAGGTGAAAGCATTTGGCCAGTTGGCTGAATATCTGATGGTCTTAACGAGAACTGGAACAGCGCTAAGCACTCAGTGCTAGTGTACGATGAAGGCTGTGCTATGGAAATAATAGATGGCTAAAATGAAATATTTAAAGTCTGAAGTGTGATGAGAAGTGTTCACTAAAGCATGACCAAACAGGGCTTAGCTTCACAGTGAAGCCTTTTTAACTGTTCGGCTTCTGCTTGACCTCAAAACTTTCGAAAAGTTTTCCTTCAATTTACTTTTAAGTTTAAAGTGACATTTCTCTCATAAACCACGTCAAACTCGGTAACTAGAGCACCAGACAAAAATAGTACGACTTTCCGTGTTTTAGTGTAAATCTGTCCATTTTATTTCAATTGTTGATCAAACTTTACTTATTAATGTACTGTACTTATTAATGTCCTCACAACGTTGCGAGTGCAGCAAGGAATTTCATTACAACAGCGCAGACCTGTTCGAGAAAATCTTCTAGATTTTTATTCCCCTTCCGTTCTAGTTACTGACTCCAATGTTTTGGGTGAAATATCGCTTTAAGGTTTTGATAGAACAGTAAAACTGGGAGCGAAATGGTTTCTCTAATAGAGGACCTCTGTGTCAAGGCTCTTTCACTAACTGCACATTAACAAATGAAGACAGATTTCAGGTTTTGAGACATGCAAGGGAGGTTGGAAAGATGGATGTGAGAAGGGATGGATTAAAGGATGAATTGGACAGTCTTGGATACTGAAATGAAAGAGGAGGCAGTGGGCTAAGCTGGTTTTGCAACTTTTCAAAGCTGAGGAAGATGAAATGTTATTCATCCCTGCATGCCTTAGATGCCCTTGCAGAATAAATGATGACAAATACTGGGCAGAATAAATATGAGCTGAGAGAGAGAGGGAAAGAGGGAGATGTGTGTGTGTGTGTTTTGTCTTTGTGTTTTATATGTATATATATGGATGTTAATGTAGTCAATTCTTATTTAATGGCAATGTGGGAAAAAGTTTCTTTAAAAGCATTTCAGGAGCTATGGTCCACCACTTATAATCAGTGAATATATCTCAAATTTCTGCTAATGTTCCCAGACTATTTTGTAATACAGTAACTAGAGATCAGGCTCGCTCTTAGAACCCTGGTTTTAAACCAGCCAATTGTAATGATTTCTCGACTCAATTCAAATTGCCGGTCTTCTTTAATAAAATAGGACTATAAAAAATAAGTAACCCATTATTGCAACCTTTATACATTTTTGAAAAGTTTAAGCCAGACTTTCTCCATAATCATAGCAGTGAGACATGAGATTTTTTTTTTCTTGGACGGTTTTAATTTCTCACCACCAAATTTTTCAGATTTTTAATGAGAATTCAGATTTTTTTTTTTTTTTTTTTTAAAGCCCAGACAGCATTTCAAGGGGTTTTGTAGGAAGTTCTTGATCTACTTTATTCTAACTTTATTCCAGACTTTTATTCATACGAGGTAACTGTGTTTGTTTATTTATTTATTTATTTATTTATTCTGCCCCCCATTTGAGAAATGTTGCCCGAATTAGATGTGCCGTGTCCTTTTAGGATGCAGAAAAGGTCTCTCAGTGTTCCATGTTAGCACGCTTGGACTATTTTACTGCATTATTTACTTGCCTCTGTCAAGAAGAGAAAAAGCATCGGCCTCTGAGACTCCTGGTCATGGATGGCCATGACATTGAACTCACAATCTCCCAATGATGCTACAGCCATCCTTGGCCAGGAGTCCATGAGCGTGAGTTCTTTGGGTGGGAAAGATGGTGTTTGTTTCTTTCTCTCTCTCTCTCTCTCTCTCTCTCTCTCTCTCTCTCTCTCTCTCTCTCTCTCTCTCGTCAAGCACAGTGACACTAGACAGTCATGGACATCTGTTAGCCCATGTATGCAGAAGAGGGCAGTTAGTTCTCTAAGTGTGTTATACTGCGCTGTGGTGCAGCATGAGCAGCAGTTCGAAAAGATGCAGCGGCTGGCTTCATGGGTCTCAGAGCTAGCCTTCACATTCCCTGGTTAGTAGATGTCGTATGATAGGGGATAGCTAGCTACAGGGACTGGTAAAGGACCAAAATTAGTAGAAAATGATGTCTTAATAAAAGACCTACACTTGTCTACCTGTGTATAATGCAGCAACAGTTCTAACAAATGGGAGTATGTCAATTTTGGTTGACAATGAACTGTAGAATTGACTTTAAGATATTAGATCTCATTTACCCAGCTTTAAATTGGGAAATCCCCGATTATATTTTACAATTATTTGGAAGCAAGGTCCTTAAGGTTGTTGCCTGTGCTTCTGAACTTTGGCACAGCGTCTAATTCAATCACCTCCTTTAAGCAGAGGCCGGTGACCACGTTTTATTTTAATATTCTGTTGCGAAGAACGTCGTTCACGTTAGAGAAAGTACTATAAATGAAGTTTCCTTACATATTTACTAGTTATGCTGAGTTGTACAGGAAAAGCATCTCACGATCATGAAACATTAGCTCAACTGCAGTGGCTGTCTTTAATACAGTTCAGCACAGTTGACCTGTAGTGGTACTTTAACCTACACTCCCGTACACACATACGCATTTTTGCATCCTTCATCAGCCTTAATTCTCATCCAATTCTCTGACACGGTACTGAAGAACAGGCATTCGCCTCTGTTTCCTGCACTCCACTGTTATTTCCTTAGCAGAGTGCTAGTTTTTGGAGTAGCGGCTGCTGCGTACCTGTCTCTCTGATTTGTGCTGTTATTGGTAATTGCCATAATGCATGTTGAGTCAATGGAAAGTGAATGAGCGAGGAAAAAGGAGAGTGCATGAGTCATTTGGTAGAGTGGGTTTATTGGTGGAGGAGAGCCCTTTGGCCAATAGAATTATGACCCACTACTAAGTTGTTGCTATGGTAGAACAACTGCTGTTACACTATTAGCTGTTGAGGGTACACCATATGTTCTCTGATGGCCCTCTATTACGAGTGGGCTTCGGCTCCCGTGGAGCTTAATTGATTAGGAACCCATCAATTTGATTGCCTGTGACAACCAGGAAAATCCACAGCAGCCAGCCTTGTAGAGCAGCACAAATTTTTACCAAAGCTGAATTAGACGTATTAAGATGTGACCTGGATATTTATCTTGCTAGAACACGCGTGCAACCTGAAACCACATAGTAAAACGCTTGAACAAGGACCTGTTTGAACTTGTGGTTCACAGATAGTTAAAACCCTTTTTTTTTACTTTATTTTTATGCCTTGATGATTTGTGTGGCTTGAAATTGTAACAAAAAGTTAGTGACAGGTTCCTTCCGAGTTATCGTTAATATCTCACCCATGTACTGAATATCATTATTTGCTGCTAATAGCACCTCAGGAGTGACAGGATGCCAAAAGGCTTGCGTCTGAAGGAAAATATTTTCTTTCTACCTTTTTATTTTTCTCTTGCTCCCATTCGATCAAATACGGCGATGAAACAAAATCATAGTCTCTGAAGGAAAGGGATCGTGTAACTTGAGGGAGTTGCAGTGCTTTGAGACAATGCGATGATATTTCAAGTGTTGATTCTCATCCGAACCTGGGTGGAAACCGATGACTAGCTAAAGACTAATCAGTTTTAATCCAGCTAAATGTTGCAGTACGCTGAAGGAAGGATTTTGGTAATGCGAGAGACTCAGCCCTGGACTAAACTTTAGTCAGATTGATTTGTAATAGATCTTTGTTATAGAGTGCAATAATAAAATCATGTAAAACAGTCCTGCGTTCGTATTTATTGTAGTTATATTACTATATTACTACAGTCTTATGCATGTTGTTATTGCTAGTGTTAACTCTAGTCATTTTTTGTGCACACACTGACTCAGTGGTTTATAGTGTTGCCGGAGGCTTACAGATCAGGAAGCTTGTGTTTTAAAAGATTTATTTTTTTGGCTTGGCATTTCTTGCCTTATTCAGTTGCCTGAGACGTTTGTGGTGCAGGGTTGTGTGTGTGTGTGTGTGTGTGTGTGTGGTGCAGGGTTGTTATCTGCTGATGCTGCGGGGTTGTTTGGTTTATGATGGTGCTGTGGCCCACAGTGTTAGAGGCTTCAAAAAGCAGAAAAGGGAGGAAACTCTGACCACTTGTTTATCTAGGTGATCACTCTGGTTTGAGCCAGCCAGCTAATCAAGGTGAGATGCTAACCGAGTCGAAGCGCTCTGAACTTTTTAGATTTTGTGTGACATTTCTGCTCGAGGGTTGCACAGACACTTTTTCATGACCCAGTCATAAAACGTTGGTCATGCCCAACACTGAGATGTGGTTGAGGGGTGAGAATGTGCTGTGAAATAAAACTTTATTAATCCCCGTCTCGCTCTCTTTGGGTTCGGCCAGGGGCCGGTGTTTAATACCGCCTGGCAGGCAGGTGACTGCAGCTCCCACGCTGTAATTGAAGTTGTTGCAACAGAAATTTTCCACACTTTGCTCTTTGAGCTGAATGAAAAACCTGACCGTTTCGGAGTATTGCTGCTTTTGCTGGGCGTTACAGGATTAGACTAGCAGCTGACGTGGTGTCTCGGTTTAATGGACACCGTTGGCACTTGGTATCGGAGGTCTGAGTGGAGTTAGATGTGCCAGTCTGCATGCCAGCGTGATGAGGCCGATCACAGGCCGTCTGCACTATGATGCCTAATAGAACAGGACTGAACATCAGGCTCCTGTTCTAATCACTCAACGTTTCACACCAGTGGCTCAGAGATCAGACAACGCCGACATGAAAGATTCACCTCATGTCTTATCCTCTCCATGTTTCTATCCAGATTATTTCTGTATCTCTCTTTCCCTTTCCCCCTATATCTCTGCTATGAGTGAAGCATATGCAATCTAAGTTGCATACTAGTGTAATAGTGTTAAAGGAACATTCCACCTCGAAACACACTATATAAGTTTAGTGATTCTGGTGCTAGTGGTGTATTTTCGTTTTTCCTTTTGAGATGTTTGTAGTTGTCTGTTGCACTGACGTCACAGTGGGATATACAATAGCTACAATGCCATTTAATATGAGAAACAATTTCTAACGATCTTAACCATCCGAGCTAACGGACATGTCTCGTAGCTCCTGAAAACAAAAGGGCTTCTTTTCTCACTCACCATTTTCCAGCGATGATCAGTGAGAACTGCGATGTAGTAGTAGTGTTACAGCAAGCGTCGTGCTGTGGTACAGCTAGTTAGCGCTACACGAAATGACGAGCACAATGGCACTGGAGACATTAGCATGAAATTTGAAAATTTGGCAGCTTGAGCCGAGTGCACGGATGAGGAGGCGAGAGAGCTGGACGGACTAAAGCACTGCTACATCACTCTCTTTAGGTAGAGATGATGCATGGGATGAATCTCACTAGCCCCACTAGCGGAAAGACGATCAGCATTGAGGGTAATGTAGGAAACCATTAACCGAAGTGAAAATAGACCACCGTGTTGATGATTTTTGTTGAAACGAAAAAAATAAATAAAATGAACTCAGCTTTTCATTACAAAATAAATCTTTGATGCTGTTGAAGATCACACGTTAATTATAAAGATTAATATGTCATTCAGGGTGGATTTTCAAGGTATCGCAACCGAAGAACGTCTGCCAACTCTGCTATCATCTACTACTAGTTCTTCTGTTTGGGACTATGTGCTTCCTAAGATGATGGGAAATGGAATTGAAACTCGTCAAGAGTTCTGAGTGTGTGTGTGTGTGTGTGTGTGTGTGTGTGTGTTTCAGTGATAAGTACGCACTTCTACCCAGACACAGAGCCAAATATTATTTCCCTTTGACCGTAAGCAGAGTAGAGAATCCATGTAGATGAAAGTTGGAACTTTTCCACAGTTCATTTTATTATGGAAATGTTTTTTTCACACGTTGGACGTGTCGAGGAAGTAAACAAGCAGCACGTATATCCAAGAGCCTATGAAATCCTCTGAATGTTCTACTTTTTTTTTTTTTTTTTTTTTTTTTTTCTCTAAATATTGAAAATTATTGTGGTTTGTAGAAGACCCAGTTGGTAGATGTGCTTTTACATCACGTGCCCATTAACAAGAACCTGAAAGGAGGATATGCTACCATAGCAACTAAGGTCTACCATTTGTGCTGCCTGCAGCTCTTATGGTTCAAGTGCTAAATGGAGGGATTTTTTTTTTTCCTCCTCAAAAATAGAGGCCCAGTTTTAATCAGTGAATCATGTTGTGCAGTGTTGCAAAGAATTTTTTTTTTCAGGGGGGTGGGGGGTGGTTGGGGAGGATATTATTAGACTGCTGAAACATATATTTAAAAAAAAATATTTTAATTTCAGCTGCACAAAAGGATTAGTACGCTGCAACCTGAATGCGCCGGTTTCTGGTTGCGTTTTAGTTAGCATTTCTATGCAGTGCTAGAATACGGTGTGTCGTTCTGCCCTAAAATGTTGATTTAGATGCCTCGGTTTTTGGTCAGGTGACTGAGAATGTTACATCTCTGAATAATTGTCAAGTATTCTTATTAGCTTAATCAGACTTTGAGTTTTTGGGGGGACTAGAACATGGATAATTATCACCCAGTTGTTCTTATGAAATCATTCACGCTCACGAGATTCAAATAAGAGTTGTTAAATATGAATCATGCACGAATCAACGCGTTTCAGTATCTTGCGTCCCAAAAATCGCCGTTGAAGTCTGTTTTTCCAGTTCAGCTGACGACGAGTCTTTTGGGGAGGTTAGTGTGTGAGCCTTCACTCTCTCTCCTCTGGTCTGGCTTGTGCAAAGAGAGGACTAGAGAGGATAATGGGAGGAGGTGGCAGGTTGTCTGTGCTGTGTGCTGCATACAACCGCAGGCCATCCAAGACCCAGAGGGAGTCATAAATGCTGTATGATGGCTCTACAGCGGCCCATTTATTGACGAACGCAGGACTTTATGCAAGAGCTGGGAGAAGTGTTTAAGGGTGTGTGGACTGTGCAAGTGAGATGATAAAGTGTGTGTGTGTGTGTGTGTGTGTGTGTGTGCATGCTTTATGACTGAACTGTAAAAGCTTGACATTGATGTCACAAGGCAGAATGTGATGGGAAAACCATTAGCCCCAGGTAAATGGCTTTTTACTTTTTAAACAGTTTGTCGGTATGAAGATGAGTCCCTTTATTTGTGCTCAGTTAAACATGATTGAATGCTTGTTTGGATGCGAGTGTGGAGAATCAGAGAGCAGATGAAGCTCTTTAACCTCCCCATATGGCCTCACACAGTTTGCCTTAAGTGTTACTACAACAACGGTCCGGCTGTTCATTTAGTTTAGCCTCACTGCCTTTCTGTGAGTTTCTGGAATTTCAAAAAGACTGCTTTCGAGAATTCTACGAGAACCACAGTGACAATTATAATGAAAAATGTACCATTCTATATTACATGCGAGTCACAAATGGGACTCTTGTGTAATTAGTTTTAAATTGCACCAATTATGGTTTTGAAACGTGCCTAATTTTGTTTTAAAGGTTTCATACAATAGATTTACATGCATCCAAGGTCAAAAAACTTCTAAAGGATTCATTCTGAACTCCTCCTTTCAGAGAGCATACTCTGTTCTGATTGGTCAGATGTCCCAGTCTGTTGTGATTGGTCTACCGCTGTCAGCGAGCAGCCGATGAAGACCAGAGGCGGGGCTTTTTGTTACAAACCTACGTAGGTTAGTACAGGAAGTAAAGTCTGGAATCACTAACGATTCGTTTCGGCTGTTCAGAATCGGTTCCTTCTTTTGGGAGTCAATAACTCTGTTTGTCGTGCGCTTTGATTTTTAAAGTATAAATACACTTCTGAAAGTATTGTTAGCATTTCTTCAACATCATCAGCCGTCTTAACGATACCCAGTATTTATCACAGTGTTCATTAAAGATGTGTCAACAAAACAAGGGGGAATATTAGGCAAATCTGTCTATCTATCTTATCTATCCATCTGTCTGTCTATATAATGGAGAGGAATTCACAGTCAGTTACTTGTTGTATGAGTAACAATAAAGTTCTAAAAACACCGACGCCTCACAAGGCATGTGATGCATTAGAAAATACACCAATCAACCATAACATTAAGCGCCCATGCTGACCCCTGTCCACCGCTGAAAGCGCCTATAATGGGCACGTAAGCATCAGAACTGGATCATTTAGCAGAGATGTTTTGTTGGCACAAGGGGGACCTACGCAGTATTAGGCGGGTGGTTTTAATGTTATGGCTGATTGGTGATTATCACAATGTTAATATGTTCATTGTTGTAACTCTATATGAAACATCACGTCTTGTCATTTTCCTTCCTGCAATATCAAGCAGAGAATTTTCAACACATTTATTTTCATTTATTTTGTTTGTGTTTGAAATGAAATGTAATTAAATGCAAGCCCTACGGCTTTACTTCTTACATCCCTGGCCAGATTTTAAGAACCGTTCTTGTAATAACTTTCCATTCAAAATGTTCCCAGTTATAAATGGAAACGCACATACTATACACGTAATGCAGTGTACATGTAGACATGCACACAAATGGGACGTACGGGACAAAACGTGTTGCAGGCGAGGTTAATCACTAAAGATGAAGTAATAAATACATTAAGAGGAAAGGGCTAATCTCCTGGAGAATAGAATTATGCCAAATATGCTGTGAAACACTGGTTTAGTTTTGGACCAATTAAAAAAAAAAAAACCCCCCAAAAAACCCCAAAACAGTTTCTGCATCTGAGTATAAAGCAGATTATATACAGAACTGACTGCAATCGTCTTTAGTGTATTTTCTTAATACTCCTCAATTAGGCTTTAGAAACAAATGACTTGTCACTTTGAATTAGAGCCATAATAAAGCACAGCAGAGAGAGAGAGCAAGAGAGAGAGCGAGAGAGAGAGAGAGAGAGAGCGAGCGAGAGAGCGTGGCACAGCAGAGAATGGAAAGGAGAAGTAGTGAAAAATATCGAGTGATCTGCAGTCACTGTTATTGTGGCTCGTGTTGTTTAAGTAGGTGTTAGAAAAACGCAGGTCTTTCTATCTGCGCCATGTAAACACATACACCGTGACTGTCAGTGCGGCTTTCTACTCTCGGCTGGTCGCTTGCGCGCTCGTCTATGAATACAGATGAATAAGGGGAATGCAGATGTGGACGGAAGCTTGCTGTTAACTCCTCATTGCAATTTTCCACTTTTGTCTGGAACGTGGCAGAATTATAGAGTACACTGTTTATGCGCACAGCCAGGAACGCCTGCTAATCACCCGATGTGTGTGACCGTGTGTGTTCGGAGCTGTGTGTGTCACCTCCATACCCTGCCCCTCACATTTCTCCTGTTCTCTCTGATCCGTTCTCTCTCTGAACTTCAGCCCTGTGTGTGTGTGTGTGTGTGTGTGTGTGTGTGTGTGTGTGCAGAATGGTGCTACACTGGTATCTATATTTGGCACAGGTAGAGGCAGTAGCAGCAGGTGGGCTCTGGTGTTATATGCCTGATCTTGGCAGGACCAGTGTGTTGGCATGAACTACACAAGAATTGCACATTTCTGTTCTGAAGGTGGAAATGATTTGGACCGCTTTGGAAACTGGGAAGGACGGGATTCTCGTACTTCGAGTTTTTGAGACGAACCATAAAACAATAAGACACATTCGAATTTTATTTTCATTTTTATTTATTTAATTTCTCAACACAAGCCAAATAAAGATTCAGCGCTAGCTGGAACATTAGCTGTTTTGTTTTTGTGAACCGAATCTGCTTTGATTCTTCACTGTATAGTGTTTATGAATATGTATAGTTTTTCCCTCTGAGTTCTTTCACTACCATAATGGAGAGGGAAACAAAACAAACTTGTGATGCATAAAGTGTATAAATGACACCAGTGACTTCTTTGATTTACGAGCCTTTGAGTAGTCATTTATAGATCGCAGTTTAATAAGAGAAATATGTATACCGTGATATCTGGCATTACTGTCCAGTATTTTGTGAATGTTATGGTTGTATCACTGACCTCTAGCGTGATGCTCCATGGGAACTCTCCAGTTAATGGCAGCGAGAACGTCAGGAGGAAACGGATGTTGTAGATTGTAGATTCGCGGATGACGAATGTACTGGAGCAGAAATGTTAGCGCCGAGTCGAATTTTGAGATGGTGTGTGATTATAGTGAACACTGAGTGACGGCAAAAAATGGCCTCTTGAATCCCATGGGCTGGTTTTGATGTTTTGATAATAATAACAGATGCAGATTAACTCAGACATCGGAAGTATTTTTGTCCTGAAAAGATTTATTAAAGCTCAACTCGTGCTCTGTGTGTGTTTGTAGCTGGTGGCGGTGTATGATGAGCAGGACCCTCATCACGGAGGAGACGGCACGAGCGCCAGCTCTACGGGCAGCCAGAGTCCGGACGTGTTCATCAGGGGAGAGCTCAACTCCGGCACACCATCTGCCTTCCAGCCGTACCAGAACAGCAGCGAGATCGAGGTCACGCCATTGGCCCTGCGCACCAGTGAGTCTCACACATGCACACACATCAGGGAGAAGTAGGAGTGTGTAGAAGTTCTGTAAGATGCTGGATGTCCAGCCACAGACTGAGTGGAGTAGACAGGTGAAATCGCAGGGGGAGAGATTCCAGAGAGCAGAGAAACACAAAAACATGAGCACTCAAGCAGAAACAGATAGAGAGAAAGAGTAAACATATGCATATCTATGAGCAGAAGTAGCAGGTCTGACAGATCTTTGTGTGTTTGTGTGTGTGTGTGTGTGTGTGTGTGTGTGCGCGTATATATATAATATATCTCACACACACTACCTGAAATGTCTCTCATGATGTTAAAAAGCTTTTGATCTGAAGGTGTGTGATTAAACGTGTGAAATCGGTGTTGTAGACAAAAATATAATTGTACCGACATGTTCATTTCTTTCATTAGAAAACTAACATTTTATTTACAAATAAATATGTTTTTAAACGGACGACTCGGGGCGAAATATGTCCGAAAAGCAGCCGATAAGAGTCCAGCGTAGGTGGGAACTCCCTTAATACTGTTTAAAAAGCATCTCAGGGAAATTCCTCAAGAAATCGGTCAAGAAAACGCCGAGAATACATTTCTGGAAATTCTAGGCAAAAAGGGTGTCTAATTTGAAGATGCTAAAATATTAAATTATTTTGATTTATTTAGGATTTTTTAGCACAACGGAATTCCCATAGTTCCATTTGTGTTACTCCAGAGTTTTGATGGCTTTATTATTATTATTATTATAAAATGTGGAGGGGAAAAAAAAAAAGAATGAGTGTGTATAAACTTTGGACCAGTAGTGTACATGTATAACACACACACACACACACACACACACACACAGACACACACTCTTCTCCTTTGGGCTTGATGGGAATACATTTGGTGCACTAAGCCTGACTCTTGGACGAAGGTTTTTTGGGAAAGCAGCCCTTTCCCAGTGTGTTTACTGCTGTGAGATTTATGCTGCTCGGTGCAGAGCATGAACCACTGAGGAAATCTGTATGAAAAAGTAGATGCATATGTGTGAAGCTTGATGACTAAAGGAAAATCTGCTTTCCCTCTTTCTTTTCTCAGACAAACATGCACACAGTAATGAATACTGAGGTTTGGGCATGTTACCAGGTTATGGGACCATTGATTTGACTTATTATTTCTCTCTCTCTCTCTCTCTCTCTCTCTCAAAGTGAGCACAGAGGGAGGCCTGAACCAGAGCACAGCACACCAAGTCTGTGCATTCACTCTGTGATGTGAGAACTATCAGCAGGACGCCCATTCTTCTGTGTGTGCGCGTGTGTGTGTGCGTGCTCCTATTCTCACTACCAAGCAAATAAATAGCTGCAACTTTCTCTAGGACCTTTCTTGTGAGCAGTGAATAGCCTTGTATACTGAATGTTCAGTTTGGAGTGGTTTGTTGTGGTGATCTCACCGCCGTTTCCTACTCTAGTCTGATCTAGTCTGACTATAACTCGGTTTAAACTGGGTTAGTGATGCAGTTGCCTGCTCAGTGTACTATCAGGACACAATCAAGGCTTTCAATGAGCAAAATGTACCACAAATTCAATACTCCAAAAATACCCCCAGAGTAACCAGTTGTGTCTACAGTGCTCTTCCAGTGGTGATGTAATAGTCTCACTCACACGGTGTCTGGAATTCACTATTGACTACTATTTAGATTTTTTTTATATAGAGCAATATATAGACCCCAGACTGACGTCAGACAACACGTTCTTCAGATACAAATCATCAAGGATTAACTCGCAACCCAAAACCACAAAAAAAGAACTCAAAGCGGTTTTCTGTATTAAATACACCACTGATACGTACCGCTTGGCTTTATTGTTTGTTAAAGGTCTTTGTTTTCTGGTAAATAAATGTCATGTGATCGGTATGCATTGTGGTACTTTAGCGTAGTAGTGGTCTGCATCAGTTGTACACTGGATTTCTCGTGCACTATTGGTAATAGTATAGTATAGCGCTCTATAAAGGAGGAATGTTCATCCATCCAGCCATTTTCCCTACCGCTTATCCTCACAGGAGCAGGGGAGCCTGGAGCCTGTCCCAGGGGACTCGGGGCACAAGGTGCGGGACATCCTGGACAGGGTGTCGGCCCATTACAGGGCACAATCACACACCCATTCACACACAGTACAGGCAATTTAGAGACATTTACAGATTACAGACATTTAGAGATGCCAACACATGACTTTGAACTGGGGGAGGAGACTGGAGTACCCGGAGGAAACCGCAGAAACACTGCGAGAGTATGCGAACGCCCAAACCTCAGAGGTCTGACGCAAACGTGCTAACCACTAAGCCACTGGGCCAAGTAAAAGGGCATAATCTCGGTCAGGGTAATGGTGAATCCACGGCCTATCCTGGCAACACCTGGAAGATTCACCTTAGACGGGATGCCAGATTTGGATAACATGACATCGTAAATGATGGATAGATAATAACTTCAGATACATCAGAGTGAGATTTCCCAGGTGGAATAGTGGGAAATTTCTTTCTAAAAACAACTTTGGAGTGGTTACCTGCCTTTGAGCAATAGCAAGAATCACTGCTATTATATCACTCCTATTCATTCCGTATAGTGTTTAGGAATAATAATATCACCTACAGTGAACTCTAGCTAGATAACCTTATCTAGTAAGTTACTTGTTACTAAACATTAAGCTGCATGTTTGGTAATTGTGGTTATATTAGACAGTTTCATTGTTTCAGTTTATCCCTGTAAGTCTGGATTCTTTTCTGTTCTCCCTAAATATGCCATGTAGTATTATCTGTCACAACCATATGAAAAGATATAAGTACACTACATGTATATGGATTATCTGAGCCTTATGTAGTGCACTAATATGTCTAATATGGTCAGATCACTATATATAAAGTGCACTAGAAAGTGTATGAAATAATATCTTCTACCTACTATGTAATGCAGATCCCTGCTCCCTGTATAAGTACGCTCCATAGTAGTTGGGAGGCAGGGGATCAGATCCCTATTTGCCATATAAGTGCACTATAAAGAGTATGAAATAATGACTTTTACACCTTACGTAGTGTATTACATCTCCAGTACAGGTCAATTAGGGTTCAGTTATATAAGTGCTCTACAAAAGGGATTTTTCACATTGCACTTAACCCTGGGTTATCATCGTTCAAACTAACTTGTATATAAGTTATATATAACTTATAATGACAGCAGTAGCTTCTCCAGGTAAAGACTCAATCCCATAATGTATTGTGGCCTGTCTTTGGTTCCCAAGATCTCTGGAAGGGATTCCCAGTAGATTTATGCCTCTAGTTTTACAACAGAAGGCCTCTTTATACAGTGTTAGACAGGTTTCTGTTCATATAAACCACTCCATATTTTGATTAGACAAAAAGTGACATGAATTATTAATTATGTTACTGATTTTGACCTTATAGTGTGCAAAAACTGAGACCCTTGCCTTGCCCTTTAGCCACCTTTGGTCATTGCTCATTGTTCTTACCCCATTCCACAGTAATCTGAATTGACAGCATGAATCTCTCTCTCTCTCTCTCTCTCTCTGTCTCTCTCACACACACACACACACACACTCACACACACACACTCTATCCAGAAACCCAGGTGTTGGAGCTCTGGCTCCAAATGTTCGGTGTGTTACTAATTTACAGAGCTTTGCCGCAATTGCCAATTTAATTATGGCCACCCGGCTCATTCTTTCTCCCTCTCTCCTCAGTCTCTTATCTGTTTTTTTGGTGTGTACGTGTGTGTGTGTTTGCATGATTAAACCGTCTGGGTCATTTGTGATGGGTTTATGAATCCGACCCCAGGAGAAGAGATGAGCACATTAACATCGGCAATATCTGGAATCAGCGCTGCAATTGCACCAGCGACGCCGCTCGAACTTGCTCGCCCCACTGCACAATCACAGCTATTCAGACTCATCAGGGCCCAGATATCCTGTGATTGTTCCTCCTCTTCTCTCTCTGCACACGGCTGAAGATTAAAAAACATGCAGATGAGGTCAAGCAACTAATAATCGAATTGGAGATGAGATGTAAATTGCAGTAATGAATATAATTTGCTTGTAATTATGTGGAATCGAAGCGCGCTTTGACTTGCCTCACATGCAAGTCTTGTCTTGGGAAGAGGAGAAAGAGAAAACTTTTTAATATATTACAGTATTTTTGACTGGTATTGAATCTTAATGAGAGTAAACCCAGGCCAGTTTACAATTCTGGAAAAAAAAAAAAATCCTTAATTCCTCTTGGGTAATGTTACATGGGAGCATGTTTATCATTGAATCATAAAAACTTACTTTACTTTGGGATATTTTCCCAGTTTGTAACAGAAATTAGTCATACCACAGTCCGCCAATCTGACATTTGAGATGATGTTCTCATAGCAATTTTTTTTTTCCCCCAATTTTTTTTTTTTTAATACAGAAACTGGTCTAGCACTGTTTTATTTTATTCTCACTCGTTTTTCAGAATAAAAATGCTTTGCTTGACATCTTTCACCATTTTCCATAACCTGGCTTCACAATTGGCTAGTTGGCAGGTCCCTTGAGAGTAAGAATTGGTAGCCAGTTATATTATAATCCACTTCTAATAGGAGCTCAAGAAGTGGAATTTGCCATAGTACAAGTGGAAAAAATAATGCTGTAACCAGACCTCTTGGATTCCTAGGTTCACATTTTTGGTTCATACCAACTCCCAAGCGACTTCCTGGTACGCAAGTTTCAATAGTTTGTTATTGAGAGAAAAGTCAACTCTTCTAAATCAACTGGTGACCTGATAGAAATTACTTTGCATCTCCATTAGACCTCCATTAGAACATTCTGGGTTAGCTGGAGTGAGCTGAATGGTATTCATGAAGCTTTGTGTGGGTGCAGTAGGCGAGTGTTTGAGTTCTACAGGCTTCAAGTGGTCTTAGGGGAATCCGAGGTGCTCATTAGGAGAGGAGAGTGCAGCTCTGAGGCACCCTTCCCTCGGGCACTCTGGCTTCTGTGCTCCCACACTAATGCTTCCCCTGGCTCTCTTTAGTTTTCTACCTACTGTACATTCATCTTTCTCTACATGGCCTGCATGCGTGACTTTCCATCATGCCTTGCAGTTGATTGTCCGCTCTTTTCAGTTCATACCCACAACACTTGAAGATTTACCTTTTATATTTATTCATTTGATTGATGCTTTTATCCAAAGTGACTCACGATTGTGACAGGATGCTGAGCAGTTGAGTGCCTGGATAAATTGCAGCTTGGCAATGAGAGGATGTGACTTTTCCATCAGTAGCCCAAAAGCCTTAACTACTGATCTGTCACTGTCGATGGTGAACGGTCAGACATGACAAGTAAGCAAACTTTCACCACGACGCAACTGGTTAACAGCCTGAAAGTGTTCTATTGTTGGTGTTAGTGTTCCCGCTGGTATGGATTTCATCTCTCTGTGGTTTTGTAGTTAGCCCAGCATTTTTCCATCACAGTACCTGCAGGGGGCCACCTCCCTACAGGGAGTATGAGTAGAGAGGGGAGCCTGGGGGCGTCATGCTGGTCACAAACAGGCGACTGGACCATTAAGGGAATGCCTGCTGGGAAAATTGTGGACACCTATGGATCAACCGACATTCTGCCAATCAATTTGCTTTGTGGCTTGCTACCGGGACATCTCTTTCTTTCTTTCTCTCTTTCCTTGTGTCCATCCGTTCTGGATTGCGGCCTCATAGAAGTCAGTGAAAGGACATGGAGAGACTCACGGTCTCCACACAATTTCAGAGCAGGTATTGATCCATATGGAAAAGAGGAGAAAAAACTAAAGCTCAGATGGCCAAGATTATTTGAGCTGCTCAGAAGCTTCTCTTGGATAAATTTGAGAAATGGTTCTAACTTTTTGTCGTAGTTGTTGGTGTGCTTCTAACACTTTCCTAATCAATTCTGGTTTGCAGTCACCCTGACTGTCTTGCCTTTATTGTTGTCTTTAGTCCTGAATGTGAGGGCTGAGCTGTGCAATACCATCAGCAAATATAATGTCAAGAATCATATCTCTGGGTAAGCATAGCTACGGCTGGACTATTTTAATTTGGCTGCACTCAGAGGATTGAAAGTTTCTCTCTTAGGTTGTGTTTATTGACAGCTCTTCCCTCCAGCTTAAATGAAAACGTGGTCTCATAAATGCAGGCTCAAACATTCGCACTCTGGCTTGTGTTCTCTGCCTCAGCTTTATCTGACATTGAAGGGGCTTCGCAGGAGTGAGTTAGAGCCAGAGTTTATTAGTTATGGCATCTCTTAATCATCCTGGATTCTTCCATTAGAAACTCAGCATGAATGAGCACACATGGAGACAGATAAAGATAGAGAGGGACACAGAGAGAGACTGGGGTTGGGCTTTATGCATGTGTAGGTTGCAAGCTCATCTAATTCAAACTATCAGTCATAAAACTATAAATGTGCCACAGTTTAATCCAAAGCTTATTATAGCTAATTGTTGTAGCCATTGACACTGTTAAATGGGTAAAGAACCGATCCGGTAATGAAGTGTGAAGTGTGCAGATGATAAAAAACGTCCCTCAGCACTGATGGGAGTGTATTTAATTGATAGAAATGACTGTCTGAGGTGAATCAGAGTGTCTGTGTATTAAGCTCCTCGTTTGCCCTGAGACAAATTCCTGCAGTGCCAGAATGGCATCAGAGTTCTTCCTGCTCCTTTTCTACACATTTTTAATGTCCCTGTCATAGTACGTCGATTCGGTGTGATCGCAGGTCATGTATAATCCTCTAGATCACCCGCAGGCTTGTCTAACCCTTCATCTTCCTCACCCTGACAAGTTGAAATCAATGCACTCCTTCAAAAAATGTTCCAAGTCTCAAACTACACTTGCAAACCCACAGAGTGTGAGCTGAAACAGAGCTGCAGGCCTGTCGCGCCCTTTCGAGTGCTTCTTCCACGGAGGTATATGCATGTTAGGATCATTAACAGTGTCACCCAGTCATTGCCATTCAGCTGACGTAGTGCCTTTCAGGCTCCCTAATTCAAAGCTCTGACTACAAAGCTTTTCCTTCTTCTGAGGCATGAATGCAAGCGAAGGGAAGATCTGATCCGCGTCCTTGCCCTGTCAGTCCCTGTGGCCCCGTCATAAATACACCCACATGGTGTTTGTATAAAGCGTTCAGATTAGTAGGCAAAACTTCAGAGTTTATTCGACTTCTTGATGACACTCCTGTCACTGCTACCCTGTTTTCTTTGTTGCGCTTTGGGTTGCGGAATTACAGTAGGTCTAATTGGGGCTCAGTCTGTTCAAACCTCTCATTATGCTCCTGAGTGACTCACTTGTCTTTTTATTCCTCAACCTGACTTTCACTGTAGAATCGTTGACAAGGCAGGGAATCAGGAAGTTACCCTTATTAGCCTAAAGTCTATAGAATTGGGGGGGGCTGCTTTGGCATCCCACAGTTGGGTCCATAAGTATTTTGACAGTGACTCAATTTTTCTGTAATTTTGCTTCTGTACACCACCACAATGGATTTGAAATGAAGCAATCAACATGTGTATTTAACAAAAATATTGCTTTAACAACAACAAATATATAATTTTTATATATTGCAGCCTCTACCTCCATTTTCACAGACTCAAAAGTAATTCGACCTACCCGTTATTATTATTAGGATTAGTTTTAATACTTTGGTGCAAATCTTCTGAAGTCATTGACTGCCTGAAATCTGGAACCCATGGAGATCATCAAATGCTGAGCTTCCTCCCTTGAGATGCTTTGCCAGGCCTTTTGCTGCAGCTGCCTTCAGTTGCTGCTTGTTTGTGGGTCTTTCTGTCTTCAGTTTTGCCTTCAGTAAGTGAAAAGCATGATCAATTGACAGTGATACGCTACCTCCCTCAGAGTGTTCTTGACTTGTCTAGATGTTGTGAAGTGGTTTTTCTTCACCAAGGAAAGAATTCTGTGATCTTCCAGTTTAGTGGTCTTCCAGGCCTTTTGGTGTCGCTGTGTATCGCTTCCAGTGCATTCCTTCTTTTTAAGAATGTACCAGATTGTTGATTTGGCCACTCTTAAAGTTTTTGCTATCTCTCTGATAGGTCTGTTTTTTCTTCCATCCTAATAATGGCCTCCTTCACTTGCATGGACACCTTTTGGTGTCGATTTGAAACACTTGGAAACAACTCTAGACCTTTTTACCTCCTGAATTTGTCATGAAATAATGAGGAAACAGGCCACACCTGGCCATGAAACTGCTGATCAGTCAATTGTCTAATTACTTTTGAGCCTGTGAAAATGGAGGGAAAAGGCTGTAATTCAGTTAATGCAGTATTTTTCTTAAACCCCTTGAATTAAAGCCGAGAGTCTACACTTCAATCACGTCACATCTTGCTTCATTTCAAATCCATTGTGGTGGTGTACAGAGGCAAAATTCTGAAAGTTGTGTCACTGTCCAAATACTTATGGCTGCGACTGTATGCCTCATGTTGGCTCACCTACATACAGATGAGTGGCAAATTAAAGAAAACTCCTTACAATCACACTTTATGTTGGTTCTTCATATTCATTTTTCGTCCGTCCTTATATACTGTGACAGGTTTCATTGGCCCTGATGTGAATGTCAAGAAAAAGCTACAGCTACCCCTGAAGAAAACCCAGCCCTTTGTTTCACCCTTGATAACTTGGATTTGTTGTTGTGAGATCATGTTGGTGCTAGTGCCTGGTGTTAGATGGCACAAAGTTTAGAGTGGTGCTTTGGTAGGTGTTCAGACTGAGTGTCTCACTTTTCACCCAGCTATCAAACTCTGCTTCTTTGTACATGGTGTATTAGATGTATGTGCAGACAGAGATCCTGTTTATGCCTAAATTTCCAAAGCTGTGTGTAAGCTATGACACTATAAGTGGGCTAGGTGGGAGCTGCAGTTTAGTTAGGATGTGTGTTGCATTTTTCATGAAATTGACTCAGTAAAGAAGGCTATTTTTATCCTCTTTGGTAAAGGTTTGAAGGCAGAAAGGGCATTGCAGAATGAGACATGGGAAAGTCTGCTGGAATTTGCTGATTAGTGATGTTGATCTGGCCTCTTTTGAGTGCTATTTTTTTCTGCCTTTGCTGTCCCACCCATTTTCTTACATTACACAGACCGGATATGTCTGGACTCTTATTATAAATAGCCCAAATCTTTCGTTTAGTGTAAAAACACAGTGCAAGTAATTAAGCCGAGTGCTGTTTTGGCCCCAAGATCATGTCTTTGATCTTGAGAAAACATTTCCCCTGCCATTTTTTATGTTGTTATTTTAGTACTTTGGCTCCATCAGCCTAATTCCCAGGACATGGCCGTGTCCTATTCAGGACCTGAAGACTAAAAGATTTGACCGACTTGGGCTGTCAAATCCGTTGGAAGTCATGAAACTTGTGCTTCCTTATTACCACGATAACGTAGTAACACAATTATGACTTGTATTTTAGTTTTGTTGATTCAAATGCTGTATAGATTATAACCCTAGCACTAGCTTGTGTTATTTGTTACATTTCTCCCTCTTGAAAGTCCTAAATCTGTTACAAGCAGCATGCATGCAACACAAAAAATGGTTGAGTATGATGGTGCATCTTGAGCTAGCATTAGTCCCCTACTCTCTTCTTAAATTGCTCGCTCCCTGTTGTTCCGTGTTGATCCCGGCACGCTGAATCACAACAGAACCAGTAGGGGTTTAATTGTGTCATGACAACAGTCATCACTTTTGATGAGCCCAAATTAGAGCAGCAGAAATTGCTTCCTGATGACATCACAGCTTGGTTTCCCAGAGACTGATGACATCACAGCGGGGGGTTCTTGAACCCAGTGACATCACCGCAGGGTTTCAGCATCCTCATGACATCACAGCGGGATTTGGACCTACGGAGGGTGTCACTGTACGCACCTGACCTGGCTGGCCCTCTTTGGCACAGTGCCTACACTCATCATAAGGCTCCAACTGGTTCTGTACCTCTCTGCCCATCAGACTCATTCCTCATAGTGCTGAGATTCAAATGGTTCCTGAAAACATGACCCCAGTGTTCATGTAGTACTGTGGATAAATGCTTAAAAAATGCTTTCCTGTACCAGGGACATATTGTAGGAAATTCAGTTGATCAGCAGGACCTTCAGAGTCAAACACCCCACACTTTCATGTTCTATTGCTACACTCTCAGAAATAAAAGTACCGACCTGTTCTTTTATTTTTCGCCGAGGTGGTACGATCGGGTGTATCTTTTACTTAATTTTACTATTCATTTGTATATTGTATATATTTGTATATCTTTATACATGTATGTGTGATAAGGCTTTTTCCTTATCATTTATACTTCACAGAAGATGGATGTATATTCACTGTAGTTCAGCTGACTTTTCCGTGCACCTACATTTCCCTGATTAACTGTATCAGAGTAGAGAAAATAGTAGCTTATCTAGCTAAATTTTTTTAATAGCCTTCCCAGGACACACGGTGCTGGATGCTGTCTCGGCATGGTGCAGTTTTTGTCCTGCCAACGTCTTTCTCTTGCTACAGAGACCCCTCTTTGTGTTCTGCATCGCTGTCTTTGAAGTGGAACCGTTCTTTCAGGTTTGATCAGAGATGAAAGCTCACTGTGGAACAGATCGGAGAGTTCCACCACCCTGTACGCCAGTATCCGCTCATCAAGGCAAGGACAGACAGTCTGAAATAAATATGCGCTTGCTTTGGCTCACCTCACCTCACCTCACCTCACTGGACAGAGTCTAGCAGTCAAATCAGTTTCGCCTAGTTTTTAATCATTATTCTCAGTTCAAAAGCCATTTTGTGGGATTCCATAATTCTTTCTAGCAAATACTGCTGGGAAAACCTCACTATGCTCCCGATATTGAAGCTTACATTACAAGTATCTATTCACAGATGTTGAACAGATGTGTGAATTTCATGACATTGGCGTTAATGGAAGTGATGTATGCCGCTGCATAGCAATTCAAGTGATGTCATGAAGCACCTACATAAGCACCAGTCGTCGTCTTCTTTCGGGTCGCCACAGCGGATCATGTGTCTCCATCTCACTCTTGTTCTCTTCATCCTCCTCGGTCACATCAACCACCTGCATGCCCTCCCTCACCACATCCATAAACCTCCTCCTTGTCTTCCTCTTCTCCTCCTGCCCGGCGGTTCCATCTTCAACGTTCTTTTCCCGATATACCCTGCATCCCTCCTCTGCACATGCCCAAACCATCTCAGTCTCACCTCTCTCGCTTTGTCTCCAAACCATCCTACCTGCGCTGTCCTTCTTATATACTCGTTTCTAATCCTGTCCATCCTCGTCATTCCCAATGAAAATCGCAGCATCTTCATCTTTGCCACTTCCAGCTCTGCCCACTGTCTTTATGTCAGTACCACCGCCTCCAAACCCATACAACATAGCCGATCTCACTACCGTCTTGTAAACTTTCCCTTTTTCTCCAGCAGGTACCCTTCTATCACAACTCACTCCTGCCACTCTTCTCCACCCACTCCTCCCTGCCTGCGCTCTCTTCTTCAGTTCTCTACCACACTCTCCATTACTTTGGTCAGTTGACCCCAAGTATTTACTCATTCACCTTCACCATCTCTGCTCCTTGCAACCTCACCATTCCGCCACCCTCCATCTCATTGACGCCGTCTTGTACTCCGTCTTGTTCCTACTGACTTTGGTTCCCCTTCTCTCCAATGCGTACTTCCGCCTCTCCAGGTTCATCTCAACCCGTTCCCTAATCTCACTACGGATCACAGTGTCATCCTACGAATGTCATAGTACATGGGGACTCCTGTCTGATCTCATCCATCAACCTGTCCATTGCAAACAAGAAAGGGCCAAGAGTCCATCCTTGATGCAATCCAACCTCCACCTTGAACCAGTCGGTCATTCCTAGCGCACACCTCACCGCTGTCACACTGTCCTCATACGTATCCTGCACCACCCTCACTCCTCTCTCGGCACTCAGTCATACGCTTTCTCTAAATCCACAAACACGCAATGCAACTCTGGCTTTCTCTATAATTCTCCATCAACACTCTCAAAGCAAATCTAGCAGTTTAATTTGCCTTTAATGTCATTTCTTTCTTTGCTTTGTGTGTGATAAGAACTGTTCTGTTCACATCACCCTGCCTTTCAGTGACGAGCTCCAGTGACATGACTCGCGGCCCTGGTCCAGACAGCCCACTCTGAAATGTGCTGATTATGACTGACAACAGGGACAAGATTTACAGCTTTTATCTTTATGTTGCTTATCCAGTGAGGTCCTTGTCTGAGGGACGAATAGTTCTGAGGTATTTACACTTAGCAACGGAGCCCTGCAGGAATGTTTGGTTAGCTGATTAGGACTCCTTCAGGGAGTACAGAATTTTAGGGAGTATATTCAGCACAGCTGGTCTGCTCTGGATGTTGAGGTGGCATTCCTGAGTGTCGCGTTAATTATCCTCCCCTGTGTAACAGCACTTTCTGTCCCCACCATGTGGGAAATGTCGGCCTAGATGATGCAGGATTTATTTTGGAGTAAGTCCCCCCCCTCCCCCTTGCTCATATCACTAGAGGATAGGGGTGGGAATCTCTAGGCACTTCACAGTTCAGTTCAGTTTCTCTTTATGGTGCCGTGATGCAATTATGTATGCATCTGTCTTCATTTCTAGCTTACATCAGGACTAATAAACACTTTTTCTGTTATGACCTGCTGCAAATGAGATGCATAGCCAGACGCCAGGTTCTGGCAGCGTTCCTGAGGAATCCTAGCCCATTCCTCATGAGCAATGGCCTCCAGTTCAGTAATATTCTTGGGTTTGCATTTTTATATATATATATATATATATATATACACACACACACACACACACAAACAGATACATGACCGCTGGTTACATGTCGTCCTATATTATTATTCAGCATTGTAAAGAAATTTTCAAAATTGAATGAGTTTTATATTTTTAAATATATGCAGAGAGCTTTAAATTATATGGTTATATTTTATGTAAATTATGTGAGTTTAAGGTATTTAACCATATAGTTTTGATTCTCAGTAGGCTAAAAGCAAAAAAGTTTCAGTGTAAAACTCCTCAGATACCCGCTTGCATTTAAACCCTTTTTTAAAATATATATAATAAAGATACTACAAAAAATAAAAACCCTTGACATACAAGACACATGACGTTGTATACAATGTTGTCTGTAGTTGTCATTTTCAGAAATGAAATTGAAAGTATTCTTGACTTTTTCCTCAGTAAGCGTATGTAAATGTCTATCGTGATGCTTTCCGAATCATAATAAATATACATTTATAATACACGAATATAAAGTCCGCTTCTCTAACACTCTTCCTCTGTTCATCGTCTCAGCGTATATGTCCGTCACTCTGTTCTTCCATTAATGTCTGTGTTTTGTTAAAACAAGCTCGGTTCTTTTAAGCCGTGGTTCCAGCAGACACGTGATAGATTCTCCCAGTTTCTCATCTAATCTCAGCCTTACTGCTGTTTGAAGACTGCATTTGTTTAGTAAAACAAGCCTCTTTTATGCTCTACTCTTATCTCTGAAAGGCCTTGGCTCCATTATATCGTACTTGTTCATAAAATTGTATTTTGAAATATGAGGCTTGAAGTGGTTTGTTTTCTCCAAGCAGTGCGATTAGACAGCAAGGGAAAACATGATGCTTCTGTCCTAAATTGTACACGCTGTCTCTCGGTCTGAGACAGGAAGCTTCAGTCAGCTCAGTAGGGCCCTTTTGGAGTAGTCCATACATGGCTAGACACATTCAGTCTCTTCTGCTGTCTTGTGTGGGTTGTTTTTCCTCTCTCGTAACCCCCACACCTCCCCCAATCCCACCTACATGCTGGCTCACTGTCTCCGTCTGACTGTCCCATGTCTATTTTTATTCCACAACGCCCGGTTCCAGTTCTGCACTCCCCAGCCTCTCCTGTCCTCCCTGCTCTGTGCTGTGTCCCACCATCACAAGTAGTTTCTCATGCAGATCCTCATCTATGCTTTAAGTGCCTCCCGGAGCTGTTCAGCTTCGACACTCCTTTCTGCAGGTCACAGGTCTCTGTTTACACACGCCGATAAAGTCCCCCACTACTGCTATATTTAGAACTCCTCTCCCACAAGGCCGTTCACTCCCATGTCCAGTTGATGCCAAATCCTTAATCTCTATTGGACATTCCTTAATTCAGGGCTCTGCATGAACAGCACATTCCAAGCACTGAAAAGTTTCCCTGACTTTTTTTTTTTTTTTTTTTTTTCGGTCCTCTCAAGGCAAATGCAAATGCAGGTTGGACTTTGCTTCTGAAGAGGTCCCATGCCTTAATCACCAGGGACATCAATATGGACACAGCATTGACACTTGGCTCTTAAAAAAAAAAAAAAAAAAAAAAAGGCCTATCCCATCAAAGACATTATTTCATATTTTATTCATTCCGATAGACCTATACAAACAACTCTTTGTTATAGACGTTCCAGGTCCAAAAATAAACCCCTACCACATTATATTTTTTTCCATTAGAATACCAAGGTCATGTTCTTGATATCATAGTGAATCCATAAAACTGTGCCCAATTTATCCAGTCACCATATTTGCATAAAGAAAGGAGAGAGAGTGAAAGAAGTGAGTGATGGAGTGAAATGGAATTAGTGCACTGGCTTCCGTGCTGCTCATCACTTTCTTTCTTTTTTTTCTTTTTTTTCTTTTTTTGAGAGTGTCCTCTGGCCGAACCTGCTCTGTATTCCGCTGTGTGATGGGCCGCCGCTGGCAGCCAGTCAGGGACGCTTTCCTCTGGCAACTAACTGGCCACAAGGACAAAATGGACACTCTGCCAATTTAAATTACTGGAAGAACACAGTAATGTATTAGAGCAACCTGTGTTTGAAAAGGCAGGTTCAAGCAGTGCGGCGCTAATGTTGCTCAGCCAGGTGTAAAGTTTTATCCCGACGACGTTCCGAGCTCATTTATGGACCGGAGATTATTAGTGAATGCGGATAAAACGGATTCCAAACCCGGCACCACGTGCGAGGGCTTATTGCAGAAGCCGTCTATTGGACCGCAACACGTTCGCTTAATCTTCATTTGCTAATACTGAATTCATTGGGAAAGTATTTTCCTTCAAAGTACCTTTCATATGGTACGAGTTTGAGAAATCTGCTGTAGCGTATTTGCACTGGAAAATCAGTTCAACACTCCACGTACGACTGACGGATCCGCTTGCACATGTGAAGTCACATGCGTTTAATGTGATGAAAACGGACACACTGGGGTCATGCGTGTTTGTTTCTGTTGTGTTGCTCTCTGTGTGAAGGACTCTTAAATAGATATAAATAGCATGGTTTATGATGGAGAGTGCAGAAATTGTAAATCTTATTAAGCCTGCAGTATTTAAGGTGCTTCTGGTAGCACTTTCTTTTCCCATCCATTCACATTTTCATGAAGGCGATTTTAAGATCTTTTACATAACACAACATAGGTAATGAAATTCGGTAGATGTTTTTGGTTTTTTTTCCCCTCCTCGTGTATCCTTTCTAGACATTTGCACTCTTTGTGTTAATTACAGATGAATCCCCTGTTGGACTATCTAACACACACACACACACACACACACACACACACACACAGAGAGGATGCAGCCTGAGGCAGTAGATTAGTGATGTAAATATGAGCTTTGTGAGTGGTGCTCCTGTGAGTTGAACCTAGTCTCTGGTGTATGGGGGTGGCAGACTTCTTAAGCGCTCACGCTGGGGCTGAAATTGCCCTTCCATCTCGTTAGGGGCCCTGGATGTCCCCCAACACACCTGAGATTGATGGCTGAGGAGCTTTAAGTGGTCGTCCGGGTTATTAAAGGCAGGGGAAGCCAATTTCTGTGCGGCGAAGAGCTAATCTGATCACACATTAGGAGTCTATATTGGAGAAAGATGGGAAAGGAAAGAGATAGACAGAGCAGGGTAGGGGTTTATATGTAGGTCAGTCTGTACTCACATCCAGGAGAATATTTAGCATAGTGGAGTCTTCAGCTCAGATCTTCGTATCTGCACAAAAGTCCTTGTGTTCATGCCTGACACATGTCACAAGGACACAGTAAAATCTCATTGTGGCTGTCTTTTTGGACGACGTTGCAGAGATTTTTTATTTATTTATTTATTTATTTATTTATTACTAGAAATAGCCATCTGACATGAGAGTAAACATCATGACTTTGTAGGAAAACCCCACTTGTATCAGTTATTCCATGACAAAAATGGGTCAAGACATCTGCACATTTTTCTCATAAGTGAACACATGATGTGCGGCAGTTGTTCAAACCAATGCCACATGCTGCGGGTGATCGTATACGGATTGATCCACTTAGGGACTTGTTTAAAAATGAAATTCTAAACAACAGAATGAACGCAAGCTCTTTCTGAACACTGCCACCTGTTTAAGGGGGCGTTCAAAGACGTCCGTGAGTCGACTTGTGTCCTAAATTTAAATTTTTTTTTGCTCACTCGAAGCCTGCTCGAGATTTAAAAAAAAAAAAAAAAAAAAAAAAAAAAGACAAAGATGAAAAGGAGGATGAGAAGGTCTTCTTTTGAATTTCATTCAGTCATGATCTGTAGCTGGCTCCAGAACATCTGCTGAAGGTTTGAGTGTTTCCTGTGTCTCTGCTGGACTTCCCAGCCAGATTCGCTTCATTACAGAGACGGCTTTTGACCGGCTTTGCTTTAAAGGGGGTGGGGGGAAATCTCTCTACAGGATTTAGAGGCATTTTGCACATGCGGCTTTGTCCAAACCAACCGTCTCCTCTCGTTTCCTCTCGTTAATGTTCAGTGGAATGTGTTTTTCCTCATTTTCAACACCACCCCAGAAGTATTATCTGCAATTTCACCTACAGTTCATGCCAGACCTTGTTATTACATGTCTGATATTAGGGATTTATAATGACTTTTACCAAGGTCATTGTGTGTAATTGCAATTATCTTTTTTTCTTCTTTTTTTTTTCTTTCCTCCCTACCTTAACTGGTACTTTTTGTGTTTGTGTTAGCCGTTTTACGTTGACCTCTCAGCCTTCCTTACTTTAATCGAACACGTGGGAGGCATTTAAGCAGGTCTTGATGCCGCAGAGGCCCGTCACCTAGATGTGAACTGGACATGAGCTGACCACAGACAGTAGAGAGCGTATTTCAAAATCATTACAGAGCTCTGGAAGTAATTTCAGGCCAATTTCAGACTCACACTGCCATGGCCCCCTGGGTATCATGGTTTTCAGGCAGCGCCCAAGGCTATGCATGCTGCTTCTTCAGTAAGTGTTCATAAGAATCTTACATGACTCAGTATGGCAGCATATGGGTGCATTCTTGAGTCAGACGGAGAACAGCAACCATATGCACCCATATGCTAAGCGCTGAAAGACGGCAGGTGGTCGCTGCAGCGTTTACGTGGTGAGTGAATGTACTCAACTATTGGATCCATGTCATCTCTGAACGCCTGCATACCCGCTCCGAAAGGCTTGTCATCAGACCACATTTTTGGCTGTTGATACTAAAAGGCTACCATTTGTTATGTAATCCTAACCATAACTCCCAGTCTCGGTGTAGCAGTGTTCATGAACAATAGATTAGTCCTGCTTTAAGCTGATGTATGAGTAAGAATAGCCTATTTTCCCACTATATAGCCAAATGGTTCTGAACATGGAGAGACAGCGTTTAGATGGAATTTCCACATGAACCCTTTTTTTTTTTTTTTTTTTTTTTTGGTAAGGCATAATTAGCTAACTGTACTGACACTGCAAAACTGGTGGGATAGCTTGACGTGTTCACCCTATGTGTAAATGTAGACGCTTGTGCTGACAGGAAAGTTCAATTAGACTCCAATTCAGCCCTGTAGTTTAATATTGCCTCAAAAGTATCCCTATTTAGTGCTGGCCATTTAGGATGATCAGTTTATAAATAAACATCCATAGGCCACACCTCCTTCACTGCAACAGCCAAGCTCTGAGGCTACTACTTTCTTACTGACAAATACACAGGCCATGCCTCCTTCATTAGGTACCAAGTCCGAGCCTCCTTCACTGTGACTGACAGGCAGAGGACATGCCTTTTTCATTGCTAATGACAAGCTTGCAGACCGTGCCTCTTGGGAAACACAGTACACCCGAAACATTGATTTGATTTCCGTTTGATTCAGTTTGTTGTGAATTGATTATGTTGTAAATATTGAATCCGGTGGACAGATTTTCAGACTCTCTGTGCCGATATCGAAATCAGTTCTGATATAAAATTGGAAATAATTATTGCCACAAAATGACCTTTGGGTATGTGTGCTCTCTGCACTTGATATTTATGACTAGAGGGTTATGACTTGTGTTTCTAGTTTAAATCTCAGGTAATTTAACAGCTTTATCTTGTTGCTGCTGGCCATCAGACATGCATTAAGCAGTTGTGAAAAAGAAGGCTCTGTGTGAAAGAGAGCACATCAGTCCCAGTGCCTGGCTGGACCTCTTACCTGACCTGTAGTTCAAGTCCATTACATCTTACCACTTCAGAGGCATGTCTGTCTGTCTTTATTCCTATCCACTGTCTTCATCCTAGTTTGGGTCTCTCTGTATGGGGTAACAGGCTAAAGCATGGCTCAAAGATCATCACTGTCGTGAATTTTTTCTTTAAGCTGTAAGGGGCCAGGCTTTGTGTCTGACATGAGTATACTGCTGCTTTGCCGTCCTGTGTGAGCGCGGAACTGAAATGGGCTATCTGCAGGAAACAAAACAACCAAGCTGAAGAGCTGTGGGTGGAATCAGCACGGCCATGTAGGACATGTGCTCCTCTTCACTCCTGAATGGTGTTCCTATTGTGCAATGAGACAGCTACATATCAGGAGGAAGAATGTGATATTAATCCTCTCTGTGTCTCTTTCTCTGTCTCAGACATGCATCTGCAAGTGAGGCGCAGTAGTGATCCGGCTCTTGTGGGTCTGTCAGACACTCCGCTCCAACCAGAAGAGCCGTCCAGGAAGAACCCGACACGCTGGTCCACCACGGCTGGGTTCCTCAAACCCAACGTCACCAGTGGAACCAACAGCTTGGAGCGCAAGGTGAGACCGCACGAAAAAAAAAATCATCCAAATCCTCCTCTATAATGAACCGTATGTTACATGATGTTCCAGTTTCTCAGAAAAAACAAAACAGACAAAGACACGGATATCAGGCCTCGTTTATAAATCGTTAAATAAAGTAATACGTAAATGTTTTCATAGGTCAAACTCGACTATAAATTCGTGCCCAGTTTACAAAAGTTTGGGTAACCCTGATTTTTCTGATCTTATAAATATACAAGTTGAACACACCCCGAACCCTAAAGTATTTGCCCCCTGTACACTGGTCTGTTAGTGTATAAAGAATCATGCGCTGTGCTGTAATTTGCTCTTCTGTTTTAGGATGTAATAAGGTTTTGTTAAATGGTCTTCCTGTCACATGGTCAATCCACAACTAGTTTTTGCACATTGACCAGCGTGCTCAATCAGATTAACTCACCTGAAATGATTTAGTCAAGTTTAAAGTTTATTATGAGCCCAAAGGGCGATCATACAAACCAGACAAACAGGAAATACAACATTCTGACATCTTACAA
The DNA here is from genome assembly GCA_024331685.1 of Stegophilus panzeri. Lineage (NCBI taxonomy): Eukaryota > Metazoa > Chordata > Actinopteri > Siluriformes > Trichomycteridae > Stegophilus > Stegophilus panzeri. Next base: position 29,575,097 of record JANDJT010000001.1, on the reverse strand, counting down.
ATTTAAAAGCCTTAGAGCAGTCGGAATAAAAATAATGTCTATACCGATTGCTTTCAAGTTTAGGCATACTATAACGTATACCAGAAGGAAGCATTTTGAATTCACGGAACAATCTGCATGAATTGCTCTAGCTTTCTGTAAGACAAACCGTTCAAAGCTATTTGATAACCCGTTTATGGCATTTTGGCAGACGCCCTTATCCAGAGCGACTTACATCTATCTCATTTATACATCTGAGCAATTGAGGGTTAAGGGCTTTGCCCAAGGGCCCAACAGTGGAGGCTGAGGCTTGAACTCCTGACCTTCTGATCAGTAACCCAGAGCCTTTAACCACTGAGCCACCACTGCCCACTAACCCGGTCTGCTTAATGCCCAATAATCTTACCACCTTGGTTGACAGTGCCATTCAATGAGTTTGGATGTTTAACATTTACATTACCATACCAACAGCATATAGAGAATCAAAGTACAGATTCAATATAAGATTGATAGTACATGGTCGTAAGAGTCCTACTGATAGTAAAAGTAGAGAGCCTCCGAAGACTGTCTAACTGTTGCTGGCCCTTTTTTAAATTGGTATAATTTTTTA
>JANDJT010000001.1:29543384-29556514 GCA_024331685.1 Stegophilus panzeri | reverse complement strand
ACATGTCTGTGGTCAAAGTGACAGTCAGTCACTTTCAAATCTTTAGTGATGCTCGCCCTCGTTTTATTGTACATATTTGTGTATCATCTACATAACTATGGTAAGCAATGAGTAGACTATACTCATGTGCATTGTTTACAATATGCCATATTTAATTACAAACACATTTTAATAGGCCAGCAGTGTGCTTTTCAGATTAATAAGGTTAGTTAACCTAGATAAGTTGTGTACATGTATCTACTTCTGGAATTTCAAATTGCTTATAGCATAACTTTAGCTTTTTACTTCTGGCGATTGTTTTTAGGCTTCAGAATTCATAAAAGTTGTGTTGATTTGTGAAGATTATCTTGATGAGCAAAACATGTAAGAAACCTCAACGTTTGTTGGTCACAGAGCTTATTTTCTGCAATAATCCTAAAACCAATGGAAAACTCCTATTGGCTTTCTATCGAGGGAACGTGGGTGATGGACCTACAGCAATACGTCATCCCTGCAGCACTCTATTGTCGGCCACTGACACCTTCTGACCAATCAGAATAGAGAATTCAACAGCGCTGTGGTATAAAATAGCATACCCTTTTTAAGTGCGCTTGATCAACTTTTCAATGTTATTTGCATTTACTTTACAGTAAACTGAGTTTAGATTTAGAGCTGTAATGCAATGTTAAATATCTACAGTAAGATGCTTAGTTTGAAATGTAGAGCCTGAATTTTAGGTTTTACTTTCCGTTACCAAACTTTAGTGTAATTCTGGTTGTGCAGTTTGATTGTGTAATAATCTCGATAATGCGCATGATTGCTGACGAATTCTGTTGATATGTCTGTGGAAATATATAATTGCAGAATTGAAATCTATAAATATTCTGTTGCTGCGGTGGTTTCATATAATACCAGTAATATTATGGTTCCTGGTGCACTATTATAGTGATGTATTATTCTGTGTCCATATTACTGCACATGAACACACATGTACAATGACTTCAGGAGAAGGTTCATTAGGACCGGTGCTAAAATTTTTGGTCATTTTATACCTTGACGCGTTTCCAGCACCAGCGTCTCATATCGCCGTATTTTGTGTTAAGGGAATAATAGTGTGTTTTCACATGTATTAATAAATCAATGAGCTCAGAGTGTCTGTACAGCCAAGGTCTGGATCAGACAGGAAGGGGAATAATTTCCCAATATTTAGTCCCAGTGGATCAAATGTGTCTGGCGGTACGATTACAGTTCTCTGCCTTCCTGCTTTTGTTTCAGTTTTCGTTTGTGTTTCTCCGGTGCTGTAAATCATGTCGCTGCGTAAACGTGCTTCCATGGTGTGGACAGATTTTATTTTGGATTGTGCCGTGGAATAAAAGCTCGCCGTCACAGAGGGACTAAAATAAATAAATAAATAAATAAATACACTAAATTGTGTGCCTCCGAGACGGGTTTCTTTTGAGTGTTGACGCACAGATCTGTATTCCTGTTTGGGAAGTTTTATTATGGGAAGTCTCGCATCCTGTGCTGGACCGTACCGGCTGGATGCAGAGGCCGGTCGCACCAGGTGAGATCAGTCTCGGGAAGTTCACAGAAAGGACAACATCTGTGCAGTTTCCTTGCACAATAGGACGATAATGGTTGAATATGTTGTACGAATAAACATGTGCTTGTGTTTATCTGCGTGGTATGTTATGTCAAGGTCAGGCATATCAGACTCTAATATGGATGTTGGAATTTTACAGTAAATATTTGGGAATCATTTTGTGTAATTATTCTATCGCTAGGGCTAACCGACTTCAGGTTTTTGTTGGAAATTTTCCCTGCCCTTCTCTTAACCCATACTACATACACGCACGCGCACGCAAGCTGCATGTCTGAATGGATGATTTTTCCCATACTCAGAACTCGACTCGATATCCAGGGCCTTGCCATCAAGTACTTCAGCCTCAAAAAGCAAAGAGAATGAAGTCATGAGACCAGAGAGCCAAGTGCCAGTCTCTTATACAGGTCATTCAGTCAGTAATCATCCACTGCAGTGGTTGTACCCCGGCTTTATACCCTGCTAAATTATTCAGTATGATATGAAGTGACTTCAGTCAGAAACACCTTTTATTGCCGAGAAGAGACGTAGATAGCTCTTCAGCAAGCTCATTATCACTGATGACCCTAATATTGATATCTTGCCTGCAGAAGCTGCTCTTGTTAGCTTTGGGGGAAAAAAAGGCCAGAGTTTGCTCAGACCATCATTTCTTTTTTTTTTTTTTTTTTTTTTTTTTTTTAAATTCTTTTTCATTCCAGTAGCAATGAAAGACTATTACTATTTGAAATCTGTTATGGTTGTATGTATTTTATTTAATGGTTAATATCACATGAAATTTGTGGAAGAGCATCCCCAAAAACAGGCTGTGGAGTGCATTGCTATCTCAGGTATTAAATTGGGGGGGAATTCTGTTTGTATTTTATGTCTTTCAGTTTGTGTTCTTTCCATACGCAGTCACAGACACATTCAATGACCTTCACAGCATAAACCTGGATTAATCACTTCAATTGTGGGTAGAGAAATTGTCCTCCCACTTAATCACTTCCAAATGGTGATTAATTAAGGAAAGGCGGCCATAAGCTCACTTAACGCTCAAGTGAAGACATGTATTCAAGTGGCCGTTGCCTTTTTATTTAAGGATATGATAAGTCATCATTTCATTTCAGTGTAAGTGAACAGACGCTCCTTCTCACCCCCTCCCTTCCTTCTGGGGAGAGAAAATAAAAATCAGTTTGGAACGGTTTTATTTTAGGACACCAAGTGGAATTTCCGTACGAGATGCCATATTTGTTGAGGATCACAGCGTGACCTTATTATGCGTTAGCGCTAATGTGTCACCATGCCTAATGTCCTTTTATTTCAGAAGCATGTGTTTTATAAATGATCAAAGACCCCCAAACCAAACCCTTGTGATTTCCCAGCATATAAACCCAGCAGGTCCTTATCTGCTCACTGGCCATCGGAGATCATGTCAGAGTGGCCTCGGACAAAAGCAAATTGTGGTAACTTGATTTTCAATAATTCATACCCTCTCAAAGCTCCGTGTGGTATGAGAAGAGCATTCCTGTCTGTGGTTATTGATGAGCGCCTGAGACTTTTAGGCACGACAGGCTTTAGGTTTTCGTTATTGACTAAGTGATTGATTTAAACCCTCATAATTAGGCGGCCTAATTTAATTAAAGTGCAATTTAACGATACAGCCGCCCCACCAAAGCATGCCCTGGCATTGATAGATACGCCTGCACGCGTATGAAATCGCAGTTGACAGATGATGTATTTGGCGCAGATGCGTCGCATTGAGCGGATGAGAAAGCGGCCCGTAGTCCCGCTTAGTCCCTCACTTCCCCTCTCCAGACTCTTGATCTGGACAAATGCGACCAGCTCACGTTTCTGATTTAATTTAACTAATAGCATTAAAAACCTGTTCAGCTTTAATTTTCTTAAAGTAATTCACGTCATAGCCCAACTTTTATACGCCATTAGCAGTGTCTTAGGAAACGAAATGCAGACAGATTTAAGCGGTGCCATGTCTCTGTCGATTAAAGTAGAGGGAATTAAGAGTGGCATGGAAATGAAATTAGAGGAATAAAGGTGAATAAAAGTGGCGTGAGCGCTTATGGGGAAACTCCAGCCAGCGCCTTGTAAAAAGTGAATTATTTTATGAGCACTTGAGATTCTTTTGTCTTCTTTTTTTTTTTCTTTTATCTTATATTTGTCTTGCTGTTTGTACAGTTTTGGGTCTATAGATAAATCTACTAACTGATACATAGTATTGAAGATATATAAAAAGAATGCAAATGGATACATTTCTTAAAATAAAGTTTTTGATTTAACAGCATATTTATATACATTTCAGAAAACCAATATAAAGTATATATTTTAGCCTAAATATTAGTGGGATGATTCCCCTGATAACATCATTTAAAATGCACATTAGACCTTATTCTTACATAAATAATGCAAATATATAGGGAACAATTTTGTTTGTAGCTTAATGCATTGCGATTAATTCATATTAATATGTTTTTCCCTATTAATTATTTATTGTTAGTTTTTTTTAAGCCTATAAATACTTCTTATACATGCATAGCTTGCCAGTGTAGGGTCCCTTTGCTTGGATTTGTGAGCAGCGATCTTTCTTTCCTTGCTGCCGAAAAACGTAGCTCTCGGTCTGGCTGTGTAATTGCTACACATGCAGCTGTTGGAAGATTTCATTGATTGAAGTACTGTATTGACTTGGCATATACCTTGCTCTTTTTGTCATCCAGCCTTTCTTGTAATGTCAGACATGCTGCAGAATGATAACTGGGTAAGTTGACAAGAGATTCAATCGATACGGAAGGCGTCAGAGCTGTGATTGAACATGATGTGAAGCATTAACGAAGATGATTGCTCAGATTGCCTGTTAAAATCGCATAACGGTCGAAATGATATGTTCCTTACTGACACAAAATATGCTTTATGTCTCAACTCGGTCCATGCGGGACAAAGCAAACCGCAACCAAATAGTATTCATGCTTCTAGATTGGATTACTCGGGCCCTCTCGGTATCCACTAATGATTTTTAGTCTGAGTTTAGGTTCTTTTAACGTTTGTTGGTCCAGCATAAGTGCGTATAAATGTCTGAGAACTGCTGACCGGTGTGATAAATTGACTGCTGTAATAGAGGTCATTGAAATGGGGGATGAAGATGGAGGTCTGAGGGTTGAAAGGGTTAATGTGTGGCTACCAGTCAAGTCCAATTGAATCAGGTTTCCTCAATGAAGCTTTAATTGGGATAATGGAAGTTGGCTCTGAGGGACAGCTATATTATAAAGGGTCTTTGTCAGGAATGGACTTGCCCATTTTCATTTGGGTTTGACATGGCCTTGAGTGTGCGGCCTTGGCGTCTACGTGACAGTTCGTCCCCTTCATTTGGAACTCTTATCCGGTTGGCCACTTTTGAGAGATGTCGATTGGCTCGTAAATATTCTCCTATGGTTGAGCCAAAGGTCTGTTGTACCCTCACTGACGTATGAACCAATCCATTCTCTGCCGCAATAGAATAAAAGATTTCCTAGAAAATTAAAGTGACGCCAACTAGCCAGTGTAGTCTCATTCAGTCGATGTTGAACCATTTGCCTTTTTGATGGCTAAGCCAAAGACCATTATAGGCCCTGGTAGTACAAGGCTCGTATTGATTCGTTCTCAACATGTATAATATGTTCAACCGTTCATGTACTTTTATCAAGTGTGTACATACATGTGCTTGTAGTTACAAAGCCCTGATTTTTGACCATCTTCCCTGCTGTCTGTCTTTCCTAAAGGCTTTGTTTCGGGTGAACCCGTCTGGACGGGGCTGTGTCCCAAGCATTAATTAAATTACACAGCACAGAGTGCACCAGGCTACGTGCCTGAACATGACCTTAGGCAGTCATAAATCAGGGTGTTGAACTGATGAGGATTGAAAAGATTTTAACAGAAATGTATTATCATATTTTCAAAACAGCTGTGGTTGATTTCAATAGTGTCTGTAAATGGAAAATGTATTTTTATTTAAATAAGACTCATTTAAATATTTTGTCACCCTTTTACCTCTTACAGTTTTGCTTGAATGACTTCACACACAGGAGCGAGCTGTTTCATTTGGCTCTCTCTCTCTCTCTCTCTCTCTCTCTCTCTCTCTCTCTCTCTCTCTGCTGCTTTTCAGGGGGTGCACCATGTGCACTAATTACCACTTTATATTTTTAGTCCAGAGCATGACTGGGCTCTTTGTAAATATTTCAACAGTCATTGTTTCAGAGTCTGCACAAAAATCACCTTTTTCCTTCTGTTATTCCATGGCTCATTTACTAGCTCCTTATGTTGGATGTAAAAACAGATGCTGAGGCCAGTGTAGAAAGGGAATTCCAGAGCTTGGTGTTTGGGTAATGATTCTGAGATATTCTTTAAATGCTGACTGCAGATAGATTCCTGAAGATAAAGACCAGCCGTTATCGCTGGATTTCCTTTTCAGGTTGAGCTGCCATGTGGTTTGTTTAGCACTATTGTTCTGGGTATAAATGTAACCGTTTGACATGTATGATACGACCATCTGACCTGTGAACCCCAACTGTTCTTGTAGGGTTTTAAGTCATCCAGGACATTGTGTAATTGTATATTTAGTGGAAATTCAAGGTGTGATATACAGCATCTTCTATAGTCAGGCAGGAGATTGAATTAGAGGGTATGAATGACCCCTTAAAAAAAAAAAAAAGCTATGTAAAGTTGTAGAGCTAGATACCAACAAGCTAGTTACTCAGTTTTTTTTTTTTTTTAGTTTTTTTTTGTTGTTGTTGTTGTTGTTCACACTTGGCCTAAGTGTGTCAGCAGATGTGCTCCAATGACACCCATAAACTGGTGGTGACGGGCTCAATAAAGGAAAGTGAAGAGATACTGTCCCCTTTGGGTGAAAAGTAGCAGAACTCATTGGAAATGATGATCAAGGCTTTCAGGGATGTTGCGTCACCTTGTCTAAGTGCCTCTGGTTTGGCAGGTGGACAGAAGTGATGCCTGCCAGCCATCTTGTCTCTCTTAAACTATCTTTTGCTCTCTTCCCTCTGATTGACTTGTTGCCTTTGGGGACAGACAGAAACAGTTAGTTGTTTTTGCACAAAGGACCTTGGGATGGTACCATGCGTTCCATCTGGACTTTCTATCTGGATTTTAGGTAGGAACTATGCTTTCCACCCAAACTTTGGGAAGATACCATGCTTAACACTCTGAATTTTTAAGATACAGTGCTTTCCACTGCAAATTTTGGAAGGTGCCATGCTTTCCACTCCAAATTTGGGAATATGATGATGCCATCCTTTCCACTTTGAATTTACGAAGATGAACAATGCTTTCCACCTGAACTTTGTGATGGTACCAGGCTTTCCGTCTAGGCTTTAGGAAGGAAGCTCCCAAAGAGGGATTCCATATTTGACCTGCACACCTGATTTTCAGAAATCTGAATAGAAGCTCCATCGTTGGGTCTCTTTGGTGATCTACACTTCTCTCCTTCCATTTCCTACCTTTTTAAAAATCCAATTAATACAGACAGAGACACTCCAGTGAGGGTGTATTCACATCACATAATGTTTTCTCTCCACAAACAGTGAAGCTGGGAGATCTCTCTCTCTCTTTCTATGCCTTGAGCAGCTTCTGTTACTGGAGTTAATGACTTGCCAGTGTCAGTGGTGATGAATGTGAAGCAGCCCAGCTCCTCCACGCCATCTTAGAGCTGTCAAAAACAACGCAGGCGTGTGTTGCAGTCACCAACAATCTGCCCTTAGTGTTCTACCCCAGACATCTTCCTTCTGTTTATTCTTTCTCACAATATATATTTACTGACTTGTGATTGTCTACCCGAATCCTGAAGCACAATAGGTGTGAATGGTGATGGATGAAGTGCCCTCTATTTGCATGTGAATGTATGTATGCAATTTAAATCAGTGTTTGATTCTTACTGAGTGAAGTGGGCGATTTGTCCAACATTCGGAATTGAGTCTGAATTGAAATTGTGAAACAGGTTCACATGAGAGATCGGTGTCAGAACAAGTCTGTTATTTTCAGCTACTTTTCATATAAATTAATGTGTGGATGACATGTAATTAAAGCTCTGACAGTAGGGGTGTGTTTTGAGACAGAGGTGATTGACTCGTTTTTACAGGCAGCGGTTCACTGTTTTTCTTCAGGTTTTCTGATGAAATTTTCATGACCTCTTTTCTCTAATCTCTCCGACAAAGGAGTGATGGAGGGGAAAAGAGGATGGGAGGGGAAGAAGAGATGGTGATGAAGAGGAAGAATGGTGTGGCGGAGGAGGAGAAAGAAATGGCGAGCGAGAGAGGGCCAGACAGGCTCTCCAGGCTGCAGGACGCATTTTGTAGAAGATGATTGTCTGAAAAGGCTGAATGCATTTCCATATAAAGACGGCGAAGCGCTTATTTAGCCGTGCTTGACATTTCGGCGAGAGGCGAAGGTTAAGGGTGAGACTGGCGGAATATTGATATGTGGCTAACAAACCGGCGCAGGCTGTCGCTTTGCGTCTAGACGCTCACTTGGCCTTAGAAATGATCTCCGTTCAAGGGCTTGAGCAAAATTAGAGGGAATGTTCACTTGTCATTATGCAGATATTTCCCCATTTAATGCAAGTCTGCTTGATTGTGTATTAAGCTTCTCTCTTATTCTCTTATGAATAGAACAAGGCACAAGAAAACACAACCAGTGTCCTTTGCATGTGATGTCTGATAGTAATATGAGTGCCATAGCTTTGTGGACAAAACCTCTGGCTGTATTGCTGATGGTAATGAAGTCAGATCGGATATGAAGTCAGAATAGAGAGAGACGGCTAAGTAGGATATGATGCAAGACAGAGGGGGGAAAAAAAATCCCTTCCCTTATATCTGATTGAATGCAAGCTCAAGCCCTGGTGACCTACAGCTGATTGGTTATAGCCGAGTAATCGATTACAGACATTTGCTCTGCTATTGCTGCAGTGGAACCAGTGAAATACTCCGAGTCACTCGTCTCATGTCTTACTAAATTAGATGAGCGTGAGAGAGAAACCAGGAATGTGTGTGAAAAGTAACAAATGCTGCCTTCACAAGCTGTATTGAACACTTGCATAATGCTGCCTGCTGAAATCCCTCCATCGGACTGTTGTTTGAAGACCGCGTACACGCATCCTTCATTGTCCTATCCATAATCCACCACAAACAGTTTATTTGCAATTGTTTTGACTGTTATTTCTGATGGGCAATCCCTGCCAGCTTGTCACATATTCGCTGTATTATCAGCAAGTGCTAAGTAATTATTTTAATCTTTATGCATTTTTAGCGCTAGAGTATATTAGCTAAAATTAGCCAGCTAAGTAACGTATTGTTAACTAGCATAGTGGACATCTGCGTTATTTGTAATTGGTTTAATTTTCTGACAGAAAATAGCTGATTTAGTCAGAATATTTAGTGATATGATTTACTTTATTCCATCTAGGGTTGTTCGAGCTAGTAGATGTATGTGTATGCTAGACAGCTTGCTAGCTTGTAGTTTGCTTACAAACCGAGTGAACAGCTAGATTATATGTGATAGTTTTATTTCTAGCTAACAGCTAACATTACTCTGAGGTAGCAGTCAGCTGTATTGGTAACACAGTGACGTATTGCTGCCTTTGAATCTTATCTGAAACAATTTGTTTACAGGTGCGTTTGTAGCGATTGTAGTGCTGTCTCCTAAAACACAGACTCACGAGATACCATGGTTCCTTAAGGCTACTTTGGATAGTTATGGGTTATACTCGGAACCCTCACTGGTTTGGTTCTGCATCTAGAAAGATGAACCAAGTAACTTCTGAAGACCTTATGTGTGGGACATGCCTCACTTTCTGTTTTCTGTTCTCCACAGGATGAAGAGGAAGAAGAGAGGAGGAGAGACGAAGGCAAGAATGGACGGATAGAACCGGTGGGCCGAGCGGACTCGATCTCTCTAGAGTAAGCTCAAAAGCCCAGCCTGCATAATGAGGCATTATGAAGGACCGTTTGTATCTCCATTCTCCTGTCTAATGCAGACTCTGTTAGCCTTCAGTTGAGCTAGAAAGCATTTATGGCGTGTGGTTTGATTCATTTCAGATTCAATACAAACAAATGCAGCACGGGGCTAATAAAATCGCCTTTAGGTTATTGGAGCACGTTGTTCTCTTCACAGTCGGTCTCCTGTGCACCGATCTGACTTGTGGGCTGATTTTCACAAACACACACACACACAGACACACGCGGCCTGCTGCAGGCCCGAGTCTGATTGTAATCACTTAATTGAGGTGTCTATTTGGGTTCCTCATCGACCCACATGTCTTAATGGCTGTCTGGATTATAGATGGCCCTGTGTAGAAAGAGATCCAGACTAGTCGAAGTGCACAACTACGAGCCTTTTCAACCTCCCACCTAGAAAAACCGCTGTGTTATCCTGTTTTCTTCTACTATCCGATGTTGTGTGCTTTTGTTGCTGCTGTTTTATTTTTTCTCTCTTTATCTGTTCTCCATGGTTGTCTCGCAGTGACCTGCTCAAACCGGTGGAAGTGTCGAATGGCGGCGGGCCGCTGGGAATCCACGTAGTACCGTTCAGCTCCAGAGACAGAAGGTGAATTTCAGTTCATCCACGACAAACCTCGTACCCATTTAGCTCGTTAGCCATAACCACATGTGGTCTTTTCTTCTAACTCTATTACCCATCTTTCTTTCTCTCCTTTCACGCTGTTATTGAATGTTGGGAACGCTACCGCGTTAGCCGCGTCGCTCCATGTTGTCCTCGACCCTCCCACTTCCTTTTCTCTCTTTTCTTCTTTCTCACAGCTCCTCTCAGGCTTTTGACAGTGACTGACATTGTTCCACATTTGTTCTGTCTGTCTGCATAGCATATCTTATCAAAGGGCTTGCTTCTCTCCAACAATGCGAGGCATATTTTCTCTCCTCCTCAACAATGCGCCGCTGAAACATGCGCGGTTTCTCCTTGACTGCGCATGCCATTTTCTTTGGCTTCCTTCCAGAGCTCTCTCTGAATAATAAATTGAAGATTCAATAGCTGGGGTCTTGAGAGAGTTCACTCAGGGTGGCAGGAATGATTCTGCCACTTTGCATCCCTCTATAGACCGCGAGAGGGGACACGGGACTCGCAGCGCAGAATGAGACGCAGCTTTACGGTCATAGACGGGCACGGAACACGGCCAAGCCAATCCAGCTAAAGCGCCAGAGCCAATCAGGGTAAAAGCTCATCTCGAACAGTGACAGTGGCTCCTTCAGTAACGGCCTTGTGTTTTGTCCAAGGTCGCATTGAAAATTCACTAACAAATGAATGAAAGTCTGCTTCGTCATCAGATGGCCCTGGTTATGGGTTCTACAAGGATTTTTAATTTTTTTTTTTTTACCAGGGTGTTTCAGGAGCTTTACATCGGAGCTATAAATAGTTGACCTTTTCTAATGGAGATTAATGTTGCAAAAAAAGACCTCTTCAATTGAAAACCTATATAAAATAGAAACATGCAAGACTTAAAATAAAGAGGTCTTCTGAATATTGTTTAGATGTACCCTCTTTAGGGTATAATATTAGATTAATAATAGATTAATAATTGTACTGGGCAGTAAGCCTTCCCGAATGTATTTATTTATTTTATTTCTGACATTTAAAATGCATTACGTGCCTTCCAGAACTGAACAAAAGTGATTTCGTCTCGTCCCTCCCTGCCTGAAATGTGTCTTCAGATGCTGCATAACTCCTGCCTGCTCTATAATCAGTGTCAAACTAACAAATATCTCTAACCAGCACAGTCAGCTGTGCATCACATCCCTAGCTAATGGCTTCATCAGGGCCTATGCCGGTGTCTCAGACTGGTGTCTCTCATTAGCGTTCGGACAGAAGCCACGGGGGTCAAACCAGTAGCGCAGAGCGAGAGACAGAGTTTTAAAATGGATGCTGTCTTCGTTCTGAAACTGGAACCAAGCATATGCTGTTAAGAAATAAATTTTTAATACGCATGTGCACTCGCGCGCGCGCGCGCACACACACACACACACACACACACACACACACACATGCGTGCTCACTCCAAGGATTGTGAATACATTATTCCAATAATGAGATCTCATCTCGTGACCAGTGTGAACTGTAAACAACCAGCGGTGTAATTGCGGCGCATAAATGGATTCTGATTGCATTATTATTCAATTAAAGGCAGTGGAGGAGAACAGGTGGTCTCCTTCTCGCTAAGCATTCTGGGCCATCACTCAAGCGGCGGGCGGCTCTGCCGCCGATCGGATAATGATGGAGCTGCAGATTCAGCTAGTCACGTCTGAGTGTTTCCTAATGGCTGCAGCTGGGACAGCTCCAGATTGAGATCCCCCTACCCGACTGAGAAACCTCGCTCATATTCCTGTTGTTAGTGCTGAAATAATTTTAATCAAACAAGGGACCGAAAGGCTGGGCCGAGCAGGATCACTTCAATCTTCTCTCGCTTCAGTCCAACATTAATAGCTTATGAATAATAAAGCACAGCAGATCATGGATCGGTCCTGTGGGAGTTTAGCTCACACTCCTGGTCAGTCGTTGTCTACTTTATGAAGATAAAGCATGTGCGGCTCCACTTGCACATAATAGTGCATCATTACTCTGTATGTGTGTAAGTGTTTAATCTCCTAAGGCTAAAAAAACAGCATCGGTGTCTGCAGGAGTTGCGTTACACCTCTGTGATGATGCTGTGGGGACGTTTGAGACCATTTGTTTATCTGTAGGTGTCCACTCTCCTTTATCTCTAGGTGTTTCTCTCTGTCTCAGCTTTTCTCCCTGTTTATATCTGTATCATTACTTTGTATATTTTGGTTACTATAATTATTGATTTCTTTATTATTCATTCATTCATTGGTTCAGTCATTTAAATGGCTGGCCTGGGGTTATTGTTTTGCTTGCGTCCGCGTGAATACTTTTATCGTTAAAATGCCAGCGTGTTGCAAAGGTACAATGGTATTTTCAGACCTGATTACGGTAACATTACTTGCCTACTGAGGCCTCATTGTGGCACGCACACAATATCCGAATCCTGTTTTCAAATGCATTCTCAAAAGTCCTTTACCATGTCTTACAACCCGGTTGTCATACTTTAGTAGTAAATTACTTACTAAATACAGCTGAATGAATTCAGTAGTTTATGTCTATAACAAATAAGAGCAAACAGCATGATTAGTAAATGTGATCAGGAGCAAAAGTGATGGTTAATGGTTTGTAAATCATGCAAAAAGTCAGACGATGCTTTTGTTGCAAATTTTGTCGTCTAATTTTCACCACCTGAAATCAGTGAAAACACTTTTTGTTTCTGAAAGTGAACAAGAGGAACTGATTCATTCTCACCAAAGTCATGGCTCTTTGCTCCTCGTCACTGCCTACACCTGTGATCCCAAAAAATATCAAGAATATCTCTCTCTCTCTCTCTCTCTCTTTCTCTCTCTCTCTCTCTCTCTCTTCCTCCCTCCCGCACTCCCTCCCTCTTTCTCTCTCTCTCTCTCCCTCCCTCTTTCTCTCTCTCTCTCCCTCCCTCCCGCACTCCCTCCCTCTTTCTCTCTCTCTCTCT
>JANDJT010000001.1:29529155-29543263 GCA_024331685.1 Stegophilus panzeri | reverse complement strand
CTCTCTGTCTCCCTCTCTCCCCCTCTCTCTCTCCTTCCCCCCGCTCTCTCCCTCTCTCCCGTGCTCTCTCTCTCCTCCCTCTCTCTCTCTCTCTCTCTCCCTCCCTCCCTCTCTTCCCACTCTGTCCCAGTCTCCCGCGTTCTCTCTCCTTAATCTCCCTCTCTCTCTCTCTCTCTCTCTCTCTCTCTCTCTCTCCCCCACGCTCTCGCTCTCTCTCTCTCTCTCTCTCCCTTTCCCATGCGCTCCCTCTCTCTCTCTCTCACGCGCACACACACACACACACACACACACACAAATGTCTTAATTGTTTATCCTGAATCGGGATAAAATTCGGGATGACCCCAACAACGTCCACAGGACACAAGGGCTCACTGAATGGATTGATGAGAATGAAAACTATATAAATCGTACACTATGGCCTTCAGTCACCAGATCTCAACCCTGTTTAACACCTATGGGAGATTTTGGAGTGATGTGTTATACAGCGTTCTCCACCACCATCATCAAAACACCCACTGTCTTGGTCATCGATCTTTTGGAAGAACGGTGCTCATTGCTCTAGTACAGTTCCTGAGACTTGCAGAATGGCAAGGAACACTGAAGCCTTTGTCCCATTGCCATTGTTCTGGCAGCTTGTGGTGGCCCAAAACTTTACTAACACGCCTAATGTTGGTTTCCTTCCTATCATTTGTCAGCTCTCTGTATAAGTGAAGTTATTGGTGTTTCTCACACCTTCATCTGTGTTTTTAGTAAAGGGTAGTAAACCGCTATAAACTTGCAGCAGAGTTTGACTGCCTGTGAGCTCATGATATCTTTCATTTACCCTTACACACACACACACAAACACACATCAGAAACCTAAGCAGAGCGACTGATTATTTTTACTGTTTGAAGTGAAAGATAGGGTATTGGAAAGGAATACTGATACAGACTTTGCATGCGTCTTCTTAAGACCTGCCCTTTTTCCCCATTCACTTTTTAAACTTGTCAAATCTGACTGTGCCATGGAGCTGCCTGGAAATGATCGCATCTCAGAGTTTGTGGATTACTCGCGACAGTGCCCTTCACAACACACAGCCGAGAATCTGACACCACAGCAGTCGAGAGAATTTCTATATGTCAAACCTCAGCTCCAGTTTCTAGTGTCAGTTTTGATGTGTGAAGATTCATGGCTAAGCCTCTGAGCAGCTCAGTGGAATATAGTTTGGCTGAGATATATTCAATCTGACTCATATTCACAGTGGAGCATCACCTTCATATCACCTCGGCTTCCTTCTTAATAAAGTTTGAGGTTTTACTTCTGAAATTCGCCAACTCTTCATTGCCTCTTCTGCCCTCTTTATAAAATGATGAAGGTGCAGACTGTTTGCTGTCTGTTTTCTGTCCATCAAGCCTGTGAAGCTCTGGTACACGGTTCTGTATCCATGTTTTCTGGGTGTGCTGTTCTGTGGTGATTTTTCTGATTCATTTCTTGTTTTGTTGTGTGCTCTGGGCTAAGTGTGTGATGGTATCGCAGTAGCGTATGGTAAGAAAATCTGATATCACTACAGTTTTGATGTTATACCAGTATACATAAGAACGTCACCTGTACACGTGCATCTACCTTTCGGACGCAAGCACAATCACTTGATAAAACGGGTTTCACTGTCATACTGTATATCAGTGGTTCTCAACCAGGGGGGTGCGGAGAGATCGGAAGGGGGCACAAATTTTTTTATTTTAGAATTCAGACATTGCATCATTTGGGTCCTCAGTGTATTTTATTGCTTTTCAAATAGGATGTGCGTAAATTGAAAAAACTCGACATTCTCTCTCCTTCTGTATTTTCTTTTTGCTGGGGAGAGGCGGAGCTTAGCCTGCCTTTTATGTAGCTGTCAGTGCAGACCAGTGTTTCCAACTTAGGGACTTTTTAGACCCCTTTAGCGACTTTTTAAAATAAATAAAAATAAATAAATCGCCTAGCGACCTTTTGGACAAAGCTTAGCGACTTTCCAAATGTCGCCACTACTGTCCTGCAAGCGCGAGGTCTTGCTTTCCCGCTGCACTCACACCTCTCTCTGCGTCTGCTCTGTTCAAAGCCGGAGATTTAACAATGTCATGGATAACGAGACGCGCCCTTCGACCCCATTCACATCATTCTTATGTGAACGCAAGACGAATATAATGCAACATGTTTTACATGTAAAATAGTCCACGTTATTGCAGCCTAGTTCTCTTGTTCAAAGTAGTTCAGAGTATGTTCAGAAACATTTGATCATTCATGTTCCACACCTGTCCATTATATAGTTTTACAAAAGTCATAAGGTATTTTAAAAAATATATAAAAGTTATGAAAAATAATATAAAAAATGCAAAAAAATAAATAAAAATCTATCGATAAATCTATCAATCAAAAACAGATTTTATATATATATATATATATCTATCAGTCATTATGCCTGGTCTCCTCCCATGTGGGGGGGGGTGTGCCACATGATAGGGAAGGCTTGGGGGGGGCTTTGGTTGCAAAAGGTTGAGAACCTCTGCTGTATACCAATAATAAAAGTGAAATAAAATCTGGATACTTTCATTCACTCAAACTTATTAAAGAATAAATTAACTGTTAACGCAATAACTTCTTACAGATAAACACAAGTAGAAACTGTAACTATAACATTTTTTTTTATATTAATGATGAATTACCTTTTTTAATTGGTTGAATTTGAATCACATTTCAAGTGTATTTCTTAAAAGCACACTTTTATCTCAATAAGGTTAGTCATGACAGTTTTGTGATATATTTTATAAGAAACACTTTTTTTTTTTTTTCTTTTACTCCTTCAGAATATGCTACAACATTTATGAAACTTTTTTTTTTGTTTGTTTAATATGAACAAATTGTCGTGACAGTTGGATAGCTATTTCTATTTCGTTTTAATAAAACAGTCATGTACATAGTTCCTTTAGACATGGATAACCAGATAATCGAATTCTTATATGCGGCAACACGTAACGTCCTAATGAAAGGATGAAATTGTGAGCAGATACCATGATACAACCCCACTTCAGTTCATCAGTATTATTATCATAGCATGAATCTTTCATGGTTTTGATGATCAGTGATGTCTGAGTTTGTGGTCAGCTCTTGGTCTGTGTGTATCATGTATTATGTGGTGTGACCAGTCCTGAGCTGCTCGTCATTAACACGCCGTGTGATTGTGCAGGACTCTGGGGCTGCTGGTGAAGAGGCTGGAGAGAGGAGGAAAGGCCGAGCGTGAGGCTCTCTTTCAGGAAAACGACTGCATCGTGCGCATTAATAACGACGACCTGCGCAACATCCGATTTGAACAGTAAGCCTTTATTCCAGTGTGGGTTGGGTGAAGTTCTCTCTCCTCTCTCCTATAACGCTGTTCCCTATAACATCTCTCTACTCTTTTCTCTGTAACACCCTCTGCTGTGTTTACTTTCAGGTGCTCCTTTCTCCTCAGTCCAGCCCTGAGTGTCAGAGATGCTCTTCTACTCCTCCTTCTCTGTGCTTTTTGTTTTATGTCTCTCTCTCTCTGTTTTCTTTCTCGCTGCACATGCACAGTGATTTAGAGGGAGTGGAAGGGTGATACTGTCACTGAGGTATCAGATTTTAATTGTGCAATGTATGTGTAGCTCCCCTGCTCTGTTAACTTTCAGTAATCTCACAGTGAAAGACTGAGCCTGGCTTTTCACCCACACACACACACACACACACACACAACAAGGGCCACGCCTTCCTCTATTGATTTACTGCTAGCTCTCATTTCCCAACAAGTATAAATATGCGAACACCCACGCAGACCTTTATCCACCGTATGATATACAGTATGTCTGCCCCAAAACACTCTTTTTTATACACATACAAAAACACATGCACATTTATTTAGCACCACATGTATACATACACAATGTGACAGTATAATTGTGATTTATCACAATCAGTAAAACAAGGCACGTCACTAAATATTAGGCAGTATTCTAACTGAGTCATGTAAACGCTGCAGTCCGATTCAGATTAAGACAATATTATGATTCCCACCCCTGGAATATGCCTGTTTTAATCAGAAATCTGTTGATGTAAACACCTTATTCAGAAAATCCACTGAAAGGAGATATATGCACAGGCTCAGTCCGCAAGGAATCGTGGGTGCTAACTGATGCTTAGCTGAAGGCTAGGTATTTAGGAATAGCAACTCGGGCACACTTAGTACAACCATGTATACAGGAATATTTCCATGCCTGTACGCATATAAACATCGAATTCAGAATATGGCTGAAACCCGAATATAGACCTTAAGCGGAATTTGATGTGCATGGAAATGTAGTCATTGACAACTATTTTTTTTGTGCCAGTTTGATTGTACCTCATGATCCTTCTGGGGAAAGAAAAAAAAAGTTGAATAATTAACTGGTACTGGGTTGCTCTCACCTCATTAGTAAAGCCAAATGTCATACATATTGTGTGCTGTGAAAAGGTTTCTACCCTAATGAGCCTAATTATACCATGTGGCCACTGTTACTCCTTTAGAGTAATGTTACGGTGTTTTTTTTTTTTTTTTTTTTTTTTTAAACTTAATACCTCCATCAACTGCATCTGTAGTGTATATTTGATCACCACACACTATATATATATATATATATATATCTCACATCACAGCATTGTTGCATTCTCGATTCTGATTGGCTGACAGATGTTCTTATTATTTTCTTATTATTCTTATTATTTTTCAGTAAATGCACGGCTAAATTAGTTCCAGTCAGGTCCTGACCGCATTACAGTTCCGTCTCACTTCGCCAAGTTAACTGAACTAACGGAAAAGTTAGCCTGCTGTCCACCACAGCATACAGATCTAACAACAAACAACATGACAGGAAAATGAGCTTTTCCAGAAATAAGCAAGGAATAATTCACGATGGGTCGCTGGAAATATTAGAAAAATAATGCGCACCCGAGGTGGTAATGCGGCCCCGAGACGAAACGGAGGCTCGAGCCATTGATATGCAGTTATTTAGGAGAGCGAGAGGGGGGTATAGATAGAGAGAGAAGGAGAGGGCAAGAAGGAAAAAAAGAAAGAGCGTGAGCGCGTGGGTGACTGCGGTAATGAGACAGAAAAGCCGGAGAACAAGTATCAATATTTATTTATTTATTTATTCGTTGTATTTTCTGCAGTAATAAAAAAAAAAAACAAAAAAAAAAAACCAAACTAAACAAGTAGGCCTTTCGATATTTATTTATTTGTTTGTTTATTTATTTATTCTATATTTTATATTATCAGCATGAAATGAAAATAAACTGAACTCTCTAATAATGGCTCAGGCCTCCGTTACTAGGTCTAAAATGACGTTGTGGAGTTAGCACTGGCGGCTTGAGATGGGATGCGTAATAAATTAGTTCCTCACACGAGCGTTTTAACGACAAAAACCTGACAACTGTGTTGAAATAAAACATCTGAACAATATCTCAAGGTGTGGCAACTGTGGTATAAGCACAAAATCCAAAACAGCAGGTTTTCCCTGAATACAGTTAACACACACACACACACACACACACACACACACACACACACACACACACACACACACACACACTGAAAAAACTTTTCTGCCATTTTTTATTTCTCATCTTTAACATCATTTATCTAAAAACTGTCTGTGTAGGTTTCTCCGCCCTGGCCAGAGGGCCGACACAATTTACACACTAAATCTACACCTGAGCAATTCTTTAGCTTCAGCCAACTTTTCTCTCTGCAGCTCGCAGTAAACAAAGCGAGATGCTGATAACCCCGAGATCAGAAAGAAAAAAAAAAGATCATCAGATTCTATCTCTGTGCCTGTTTTCTTCTCGCCCTCTCTAGTCTCTCACTAACTCCTTTCATCCCTTCATCTCTCTTTTCTGACTGGGTGGCATGCAGAGTTTCAACTCAGAGATATTCTAATCTTTATTGGATTGTTTTGCATGGATAAATATTTAGTGCTGCTTAATCTAACTCAGTGTAATGATGCATTGATGGAGTCGTTTATTATTCAATCAGAGGCGGGGAGCTGTGTGATTAGCTGCGTGCCACGGCTCTGCTCGTTAACACACACACACACACACACACACACACACACACACATGCATAGACACACACGTGCACACATGCACACTGTTGTTTACTTGATTTTGGAAGGGTGAATTAGCATAAGAATGAAGAGAGGTCTTTCGGTGAGGCTGCATTACTCTCTAGATGCAGAGACTGAACTTAATGAAGAGCTTATTACAGAAGCTGCTCAGTGCCTGTCACACACTCACACTCACGCATGTGTGACGACATTTTTTCAGCGCGCTTTCTTTCTCATAATCCTTTGTGCTTACACGTCGTATTGTGAAGGTAAGCGTCTTATGTGCTGAGATATACTTGTGTATCTAGGATCTCAACGTTCTGTACTAAATTGCAAAAAAAAAAAAAAGTCAAATTACCTCTTATCACTGAACCATGACAAAACTGATACAAAAGAAACATCCTAAATTCTGGACTGAATGGTTTGCCTGTAATTTATATTGTGGGGTGTCATGTCCTAAACCACAGGGCTGGCCGTGTCCACTGAGTGCAGCCAGCTTTCCACACTTCATTGTTTGATGGTTCTTGTATTTTATCCAATTTTTGACTTGATTTAAATGAATCTAGCTGTTTTAAAGCTTAAAATCCAAAGTCCTCCCTGTAGTTCTTTCACTCATTCATTTTCAAGAACTGCTTCATGCTTGTCGGTCTCGCGGTGGATCCAGAGCCAACTCCAGGAAAACTGGGCATGAGGCATACATGAGGAATACACCCTGGATGGGATGCCAATCCACTGCAAGGCACCGCAGACACACATTCAGACCTAGGGGAAATTTAGCCTAGACAGTTCACCTAGTAGTGTGTTTTTGGAAGGTGGGAGGAAACCAGGGAACCTGGAGGAAAGCCATATGGATATGGGGTGAACTGGGGACCCGGGAGCTGTGCTGCCCCTCCAAAACATGCTGCCTAGGCTAGCACACCTGAATGGTAGGGCAAAACCTGGGCATGTATGGAAGGTGACTCCTTGCCCTGATTGGTTGAATGTTGGTGGTCCATGTCATGTGGGTCATTGGCTTTTCCTCCCATTTACCCAACCAGAGAGAGTTTCTCCTCTGAGCAGATATTTCAGAAAGTACACAAACTACACATTTTGACACATAGTTTTTGTTTTACTTTCCATACACTTTTTTTTTTTTTAACTGTGCATGCTTGCTCTGATACGTTTAATTCTTTTTGTATTTCTACTTTCCCAATCCCCTTTTCCCAAAAGTTCCAATGTTAAATATCTGTGTGATCACCACTTACAGGTTTCTGAAGGTTTCGATTAGATTATATGCAGTGCCCTTGTCCTCTGTGTGGACACAGATATTGGCCTTGGGCTCTAATGCATCCCTGCTTACTCCCCAAGGCTTTGTGATTATGTAAATGGTAGATAATGTAATATGTGAATTAGCCTCATTTCCAGCTGCAGCAGCGCAATTAGCCAGCGATTAGTAATGCTGATTTGCTGACCTCTGACTGTGTCTTCCTCTTAACTGTACAAGTGTCTCCACTACAAGAAAAACACTGTTTGTCTCAAATGTCTGTGACCAAATTGAATGATTTGATCCCTTGGTGTGCACATTTGATCCCTCTGCTGGACATTTCACAGTGCCTTTTGTTGATTTATCTGTTTTTCCTCATTATTTATATGTTTGTTTTTCACTCCTCCAGAGCACAGGACTTATTCAGGCAGGCCATGCGTACCCCGTTCATCCTGTTCCATGTGGTTCCAGCAGTGAGGAAAGTACAGTATGAACAGTTCTCCCAGAGTGAGCTCGGTGTCCAGCCGGGCCCTGGAGTTCCTGGCCCTGGAGTTCCTGGCCCTGGAGTTCCTGGCCCTGGAGTTCCTGGCCCTGGAGTTCCTGGCCCTGGAGTTCCTGGCCCTGGGGTTCCTGGCCCTGGGGTTCCTGGCCCTGGGGTTCCTTGTCCTGTTCCCAAACAGCTACCCGCTGACCCCAAAGTTGGTCCCGGTCCTAGCCGACTAACTCTTGAATCCAAACCTGGGGAAAGGGGTAGTGTGGTGATCGGAGGCATTGATTACAGTCCTAAAAGAATGTCTAAAAGCCGACCTCCTCCTAACTTTAATCACCAGACCCCGTCTTCCCAAATGGAGCAAAACCAGCCTTATCCTGGATCAGCACCCATCATCAGTCCATCCAGCAAGAGTACGACCTCCACAGGCTTCACCAAAAAGATCGGTCGCAAGTTCAACGTCCAGCTCAGAAAAGGTGAGAGGAAAGAACCTGACACAATCCCATTTGGTGGTCATGATGATGTGATTAGCAGGATGTATTTACATGCTTCTCACAACCATGGGTAAATATCCTGAAGATATCGAGATCTTGGAAAAGTGTGAAACCGGGTTATTATCCACTGAGATTTTGATTCGTGTATTTAGATATTAGGATTTAAGAATTTGCATGCGATGAAATATGCAGCTCTAGTTTATATATGCCCGATATAAATCTAAGGAACTATTATGTGAGAGCCTTTTACAGAATTTCTTCTAAAGGCAAGGCAACAAGAATGTACAGTAATCTCCTGTGGCCCGTACTGTTACAAATGAAGATGTAAGTCATTATGCATAGACGGTTTCAAACATTTTAGATCCAGACCCCAGTTCAAGGTTCATGTTGAATCCTAAACAGCTGAAAACTCAACTGTGTAATGCATTTATTTGCCAAACAAGAAACCAGCTAGCTAGCTAACTCGGCCAGTTATAAATCCAATGCAGTGACCACCTCTAATTTCTTCTTCTTCCTTTTTAACAACGAACCAGTATATTTTCGACAGTGTTTGACTTATTCCAACATTATAACAGCAAATATTTCCCAACTTTCCACTAAGAAACTAACTGTAAACATCCGAAATATGATAAGCTCGCAGCACCTAGCTGGTGTATACACACTGCGTATCAATAAGGTAATGATACACACGGAGTAGTCACTTCAGCTGAACATTTTAGGTCAGCAGAAAAAAGATGTTTTCTCGCATTCTTGTTTCAAAGGATTGGGAAATGACAGTTAGTCGTTTATTGTTATTTTGTATATATCTTGTTTGTTCCCTTTCTTTTCAAAGACTCAAGCTAATCATTTTTGTTTTGACAGCTTTACAAATTAAACTGGACATATGGAGTAACTGGTTTCTTTGAGAGGTTTCTCATTAATTGTTTAATAACAGCAACTTTTTTTCTCGCTATCTAATATCATAGCGCTATGCTGGATCCAACTGTAGGTCATATGAGCCTAAATTTCTGAGCAGCAGCTGTCATTGGCATACTATACCATATAATGCATGGAAAATGATCACCCCTGACTTACACTGATTATTTTTTTTCGCTGTGTGAAGCAGTTTCTTTGAAGCCGTCTCCAATTTCACCTCGTATTAATGGCTGATGATATCTGTGTTGTCAGCGCAGGGATTGTCTCTATGTAACTAATATAATTAGCACTTCAAAGCACTACAGTTGCCATACCGAGAGATTGCAAAGCTCGCGCTTTCTGTCAGCCTGACCCCGCTGCTCCAAATCCTGCACGCCAAACTTACCGCAGCATTTCACACCGCCTCAAAGCCTCACGTGTCTAGCAGAGCATCAGCATGAGTACAACTTTAAATGATTTGTACAAATAACCACAAACACACATGCGCCTAATCACAGAACACTGTGTTGTCTTTTAGAGTTTAGCCTGACAAGTCACTTATGGAATATTTCATCCAGAAATTTCTATAATGCCAGATACAGACAGAAAGCGTAAGACCCCGCCCACACATACCAGCATGTTTAAATAAAAGGGAATATTAAAAAGGCCTTTTTGTCAGCAGGCTGGAAACACAGTAAGAGAAAAGAGCAGCTGAGATGCAATTACTCCCCCGACAACAAACAGCAAACCCCCGATAAACTGTCCCACTGGGAGAAATATTCAGAGGGCACGCACATCGGCGGCTTTAATTGAAAAGACAGCTGCAGGCAGGGAGGGGACTGGTAGCTTTAGGTACAATTAGGAAACACGCTTGTCATGCACTGCCCTGTGTGGTTTTTGGGGTTGGTGTGCTCAAATGTGTTCCCCCCCATGAAAATGTTTAAGGCATTGCTTGAGTAGTAAAAAATAATCTATTCGTTTTTTTTTTGTTTGTTTTTTTTTTATATATAAAGTAAACTCGTTACATAACCATGATTTAGTACGTAAACAGGTTCATATAAAACGTTTCTCGTCTCTGAAAGAACGTTAACAATATACATAGCGTGTTCTGCTTGCTAGGCCACACGGCTAATTGACTGCAACGTTTTCACAAGTTTGACGTGAGGATTTTTACCCCATTTTACCCCACATGACAGCTGCCATCCGGGGAAGGGTGAAGGATGGCGCATGTTCACCGAACGTCAAAGCAGTCACTGTATCTTTACATACCGTTAGTTGTTAATGCTACGTCACAGGTCAGCTGAACACTTGGAGGAAAGCTTCCATGTACCTGAGCTCACAGACGGTCACGATTGGCTAGTCTGTCGCTGATTGACAGGGGAAAGTCAAGTCATCGCTCCTACGTAGAAAGCACGGCTGATTTTGCTCTCTTGGACTCCAGGTCACGGATGGCTGTGACATTGTTGGGATTTTGAGCATGCGATCCCCTGAGGTTGATACCCATTATTTTTAACACAAGAGAAATATACTTTTAATATGCAGGCGGCGATGTTGTGCTTTTTCATCGTTTGCTCCTTAAATGAATCCTAGCCATTGTTGACTAAGGTGTTGTTCTAACAGACCTCACATTTTGCTCACAGAAGCAAGCTTGAACGATTTCCCCGAATGCTTCTTGCTTAAACTGGAAAACGCACACCGTCATGTCCTTCTCGTTTCAACCCAGTGATTTAAACTTATGTGAGCGAGAGGAAGAGAGAGAGAGAGGGTATGGCGGCATGCCTGTTGGCATGTCCGTTCCTGATGCAGCAGATGCTGAGAGCTGGTGATTTGGCGCGAGGCTTTATCAGAGCTGGCGGGAGGTGCTGAAGGCAGCTCGAACACAAGAGGGCCGTGTTGCAGGCTAATCTGAGGGAGTCATCGCATGCCAACTAGAGCTAAACGAGCGCTACACACCTCTCCCTTTCTACCAGCCCTACAGCAAACAGCTGCATTTACACAATCCTCTCATTTTATAGCGGAGATGGTGAGATCGACCCCGTGAGTGCAGGCCTGAGTCTCGTATAAACCCTACAGTCTGTCAGCTCTGACCTGGTTCTGCTCCAGTGGATCTCCTACCGGCTGCACCTTTATTTACAGTTTAACCAACAGCAGAGCTTTCACCATTCTGGGAGAATTACTGTAGGTCACTTTTTCTTCATGTCAGCTCAGCTTTTGTTGTTCATTTTTTTGAGTTCAAGTTTTATGGTCTAAACTGTTTTACTTGTTCTTTTTTCTGATGTAGGCCATGTTTCTTTTTCCTCCAAGGCTGGTTTCTGGAAGGCTACGTGAAATGGCCAATGTGGGCTTTTTCAAAACCAGACTCATTTTGGTCGTTTATTATTTGTTATTTTTCCCCTATTGTAAAACAGCATTTATAATAGCTAGGGCTCTAAATCTCTCTCTCTTGCTCTCTCTTTCCTTAATCTTTTTCTGTCTCTTAGCCAATGTGTCCTAATCAAATAATGGACCATGCAGAACCCAATTTTCACCTTGGTCTTAACAGCCCCTTTTGCCTTATGACCAGAAGTTAATTAGATTGTTTAAAATCAGGACATTTTGCCTAACTCGGAAAGGAAAACATTTTTTTTTCTCCATCATTTTACATTCGCATTACCAAGACAAAAAAAAAAAAGGAAGTGAAGACATCAGTGATTAATTAGCTGGCTGTTAGAGAGGCATCTCTCTAATTACCTGATTGAGCACCATTAGCACTGGACTCTCCTAATGTCCTAAGAGTTGGAAAAAGGACATTGGATTATCTCTAATAACCTCTCAGGCAAATGTTGTTGGCTCTGATTGCCTCTCCTCCGCAACAGAATGTCTAAAATTAGACCCATGAACAGCAAAGATGGATTTGAATAAGCCCGCTGTACGTTTTAGTGCTGCATGTTTACTCTTCCCCTGGGTTGAGAAGTCCAAGAGCAGTGCTTTCTCCGTGGCCCAAATAGTGAAGAGCCTGACTTGTTGGCTATAAATGTGTCTTAAAATGAAGATACACATATCCCGGTGCACCTATCGCTCTTTGCATCATCTCGCTTGCCCGTCTGTGCTCTCTGAGTAATGAAGGGCTGCTCTGGTGATAAGGTCAATGCCGCCGTACGCTCCCTGCTCTGACCTGCTCTATAGCGCTCTCCAGCTTCACTCAGTCGACCCATTTATATTCATTTGCCTCTCCCAAAAAGGTCGCTTTGTGGATGGCGAGCAAATTGCTTTAGAGACCCCATGCCTGAACCCTTAACAACATTTCCCTAGGATTTAGTAGCATCTGTGGCAAGCTGTAAAGCTCAATTTACCTAAAGCTTCAGTGCATCAAGCGCCATCAAAAAGGCCCCGCATTACCTCGGCCTTGTAATGAGTGGCTCGTACTTCCAGCGCTAGACACGTCAGACTTGGAGACTTAAATGTACACGGTCACGTTCCTGTTATGCTCATAAGCGCTTCCTGTTCCAGCGCTTTAAACGGAGCTAAATTTGCCATGCTCACAGATGGGCCTCAAACATTTAATTAGGGTTTGCAGTTTTGTCGTATGTTTAGAGTGTTGTATGTTTTGATATGTATGTACACATATGGGCAGTCATGCTCTAATGGATCACAGAGCAAGCTGCTTTTTTTCCCTCCTCCACTCGCCTGAAGGTTTTGAAAATAGCCCTGCTGATGGACTCTGATTGGTTATTAGATACAGTAGCTTTTAGGCTTTAGCTTGGGCTGTAATTTTACTGCGGCCAATATAATGCCTTTGGCAGTGGTTTTAGTAGGTAAGTCATAGCGTGTCTGGATGTGTGCATATGTCTGTGGGTGTGTGTTTATATTAATGTGCTCTCAGGGAATCCTGGGAAAGCAGGATACTGACCATAAGAGTATCAAATTTTAGAAAGCAAGACATGCCTTTATATGTGCATCAATGGTTAGGTTGCACTGTTCTGTTAGATAATTACATCAACAAACTGTTGCTTTTTTTAAAGTATTTCTAGCTGAGTTGTGGTCTTGATTATTTTTTTTTTTTTATTTTTTTTTCTCAGGTCCTGAGGGACTTGGCTTCAGTATCACATCACGCGACGTCCCCATAGGAGGCTCCGCCCCAATCTACGTGAAGAACATCCTTCCTCGTGGAGCAGCCATCCAAGACGGCCACCTAAAAGCCGGTGACCGGCTGCTGGAGGTGAGAAAGAGGAAAGCTTGACAGCTGATATCACTCCACCGAACTTCCTGTTCCTTATCAGAGAGGAGTTTCTTGCATGGGTTTATACCTGTTGCTTTTAAAAGCATCTTTCTCTTAGTCATTCTCTCACTTTGCATTTCCTACTTCCTCATCCTCAAGTTTCGACGTGCTTCCTGTCTGAGTCAGTCTTGCTCGCAGTCTTGGTTTGCTGAAACACTCGAGACCAAAGTTGTCCACTTGAAGATAGCACGCACTTCTCACTAGTAGCTCATAAAAGCAAGCAGAGCAATTTTAAAAAGTGCTGATTCTAAAAATTTGATCAATACCACAGTTGCAATTGTATCCTGACAAGAAGTTATATTACTATGATTTGAATTTGATGAAAGAATGTAAATAGTTATATGAGTAAGATTTGTAATGTCTCCTAATTCAATGGAAGGTGTTTTTGAGCTGTTTTTGACTGCTGGCAACTGCAGTCATATGAAAAAATAAGTACACCCCATGGAATTTTTTATTTTTTTCCCCCTCTTTGAAGCAGTGCTCATTAATAAAGGTGATACACTCTATCAAATGACATAATATTGGCATTTTGTAGTAATTTTCACAATTTAAATGAACAAAAAACAGATCAGTCACATGGAAAAAGTAAGTACATCCCTACATTTATCACACCTTCAAATC
>JANDJT010000001.1:29513084-29528709 GCA_024331685.1 Stegophilus panzeri | reverse complement strand
AAGGCCTTCAGATAAAAGGTTGTGGATGCCTATGAGTCTGGCAAGGGATTTAAAAAGATCTCTAAATTATTTGAAATGCATCATTCTACTGTGAGGAAAATAATCTACAAATGGCGCAGATTTCAAACGACTGCCAATTTGTCCAGGACTGGCCGTTCCAGCAAATTCAGCCCAAGAGCAGACCGTCTGATGCAAAAAGTCATCTCCAAGAACCCCAAAATTTCATCACAGGATCTGCTAGTAAGTCTTACTGTTGGTGTCAAAGTGCACACTTCTACCATCAGAAAGAGATTGAAAAATCTGACCTGCGTGGGTGGTGTGCCACTAGAAGGCCTTTGCAAGACTACAGCCACTGAGCATATTGGGAAAGACCAGGCCTTTTGGAATAATGTGCTCTGGACAGATGAATCAAAGATAGAATTGTTTGGCCAGAGTAACAGCAGACATGTCTGGCGCAGACCAAAGACAGCTTTTCAGGAGAAGCACCTCATACCAACTGTGAAGCACGGTGGTGGATATGTTATGGTTTGGGATTGCTTCGCTACCTCGGTTTGCATTCACTGATTCAACTATGAATTCTGCATCATATCAGAGAGTGCTTGAAGATACTGTGAGGTCATCTGTCTGAAAGTTGAAGGTGAACTGAAAGTGGACCTTTCAACAGGATAATGATCCTAAGCACACTAGCAAATCCACCAATGAATGGCTCAAAAAGAAGAAATGGAGGGTTATGGAATGGTCATGTCCAAGCCCGTATTTGAATCCCATTGAAATGCTGTGGGGGGGGGGGGCGATGTGAAACGGGAGTACGTGCAAGAAAACCCTCAGACATCTTGCAACTGAAAGAATATTGCATGGAAGAGGGGTCAAAAATTCCAGCAAGCCTTGTGGACAATTAGGCAAAACACCTACAGGACGTTATTGAGGCCAAGGGTGTATTTACTTTTTCCACAGAAGAATATCACATCTATTGAAATTTTCAGTAGACAAGTTTCCTTGTGGTTTTGTTCAAGTATATCAACTTCATTAAGAGGCACTGTTTCAAAGATGATCAAATGTTTGTTGGCGTTTTTGACCTATTTGGACAAGCAGTTTGCACGGGGTGTACTTATTTTTTCACATGACTGTATACCGTTCACTGAATTGACTAAAACAGATTTACAGCTGAGTTTATGCTTAAGGGCTAAGGAGTGTTTTTTTTTTTTTTTTTTTGCTAAATAATGAAAAAAAAAGTATACACTTGAAGGGGAAAAAGGTCAAATGTAGCCTTTCTAAGTATCTAAAAAAAAAAAAAAAAAAAAAAAGTTTTAAAAGTTTTTAAAAAGGTTAAAAGAAATTGTGTAGGCCAAATAAATGGGCATTTTATTTAGTAATGAGGTGGCACACCTGTATGTTCTTGTGGCACTGCTGGAGCTCATGCCTGAAGCCATGCCTTCTGCAGAGGCTGACTCAGATCTCACTGGCCTCCAGTCACACACTCACCTGGCTCCATCAACACACCACTGTGCACACACTCACCCTGCGTCAGCATCACCACAGTCATGCTGGTGTGTAAATTAGACCAGTCAGAACACTCACTTACGCTATGTCTGTAACCATGTTTGGGTGTGTTGGGTATCAGCAGGTTGTGCTCCCAGATGCATGAGTGCAGGAAATAAATTAACTCTGAGCTTTTGCTATTTTTGCACCTTAATATCCAAATGCTTTTTATTGTCTACGCTTTCAGTGTTCCTTAGGGGGTGTGACGGTGTAATAAACTTTAGATTACTTCTAAGCTAAATTGTCATTTAGGGAAGAATCAGACAGCTGGGTGCTAGCCAAACAGACAAAACATATATGCACTCATCTCCCCAAAAAAAAAAAACTCCAGGAAAAGAAGTATTAGAAAAACGGGGAGCTTGGATAAGCCTTACAGGTTTATACCTGTAAATCTGCTTATTCATGCAAGCATTCAATCAGCACATCATGTGACAGCAGTGCAGTGCATACATTCAAGGTCAAGAGCTTCAGTTAATGTTCACATCAGAATGAGGAAACATGTAATCCCAGTGACTTTGACCATGGCATGGTATTTGGTACCAGACAGACTGGTTTGAGTATTTCATAAACTACCGATCTCCTGGGATTTCCACACACAACAGTCTTTAGAGTTTACACAGATGGTGCGGAAAACAAAAAACATCCAGTGGTGACTTGTGGATAAGAGAGCTCAGAGAAGAACGGCCAGACTGGTTCGAATTGACAGGAAGTGTAAAATAACTCCCATCACCACACTTTACAAGCATGTTGAGGAGAACAGCATCTCAGAACGCACAACATATTGAACCTGAGGTGGATGGGATACAACAGAAGATGATCATATCAGGTTCTACTCCTGTCTATCGACAACAGGAATGCGAGGCTACAATGTGCACAGGCTCACTGAAATTGGACAGTTGAATATTGGTAAAAAGTTTTTCTTCAATTGTATGTATGCGCCGCTGCCACATGATTGGCTGATTGGTTGATTGCATGAATGAGCAGTTGTACAGGTGTTCCTAGTAAATAAATGATTAATATAGTGCTTTTTAACACTGTTGGTTGAGTTGAATAGCTAATACCAGGCAGCACTGAAAGAAGACCCATGTTATTATTTATATCATATGTATTTTTTAATTGTGAACTGAAAAAAGTACAAAATTATTACTATTTGAATGTAATCATCCTCTTGTATATCAACCCACTTAATTTTTTATTATTATTTATTTATTTTTTGCTTTAGGATTCTAAATGTAACCTTTTCTCCTATTTTTCTCTAGACCTGTGGGCTATAGCTGCTATATACACCACTAGTCAAAAGTTTGTGGACACTCGAGTGAAATGTTTCTCATGATGTTAAAAACCTTTTGATCTGAAGGTGTATGATTAAGTGTTAGAAATCAATCTTGTAGACAAAAATATAATCGTGCCGACATGCTCATTTCTTTCATTAGAAAACGATCATTTTATTTACCAAAAAAAATTTCTAATTTAGGATTTAAAAAAAAAAAAAATTTATTACAACATAATTCCCATAGTTCCATTTGTGTTAGTCCAGAGTTTATTTTTATAAACTCTTTATTATTATTCTAAAATGTGGAGAAAATGAATAAAGAATGAGTGTGTCTAAACTTTTGACCGGTAGTGTAGATAAACAGAAGCTTTTTAATTCCAGTGGATCCGAGTAGGGCGACACAATTAATTTACATTTACAGCATTTGGCAGACACCCTTATTCAGAGCGACTTACAGAAGTGCTTTGAAGTCTTTATGAATAAATACGTCCTGATACTGGTTGACTAGGTCATGGGCTAAGAGTACTGTCAGTCTGAGAAACTCTGTTGGAGAGGTAATATTGTGTGTGTGTGTGTGTGTGTGTGTGTGTGTGTGTGTGTAGGTGAACGGGGTGGATCTGAACGGGAAGACTCAGGAGGAGGTGGTGTCTCTTCTCCGCTCCACTCCTATGGAAGGCACCGTTAGTCTGCTAGTCGTCCGCCAGGAGGACGCCTTCCTGCCTCATGAAGTGGTAAAACACACACACACACACACATCATATTTACTTCCTCACTTCTGCAGTCGACATTGTAAATGTAATCAGCTGCAGAATCACGCCTCTGGACCATTCGTTTGTCCACGCCTTCGCTTAACTCTCTCAGGCTTGGCTCAGTTCATGTAAGCGTCTAGGAAGTTGCGTTTGGAATAACGAGGGTGAAACGCACGTTATGTTGTGTTGAAATTACATGGTTTCACCCAGTCTGTCTTACCGCTGTCTGAATGACGTGAGATATTTGAGTGCAGTCTAATTCACTCTGCCTTCCACAGAAAAGACTCAGAGACTCTGATGAGCAGTAGAGGCAAATGAGTTCGGATGCAATGAAAAATGCATATTCTACATACACTGATAATCTTCGTAGAGTCCAGTGTAATGAAAAGAAGCTCAGAAAGCATTAGTGTGTGAAATGTCGCAGCTCACTCTCGCGCTCTCTCACAAACAAAGCATTTCTCTTTCAATCATATAAGGGGGAAAAAAAAGATAGATTTTCATTCTCTCCAGTTCTTTGAAACTCTTGTGTTCTGTTTTTTTCCCTTCTTTCCCCCCCCTCTTTCTTGCCCTTCTTTTGTTTGTCATCTCCCTCTCCTTATCTTCATATCTCATAGCTTTCTTTTCCTTGCTATTCCAAAGTCCCTCTATCTCTCCTTCTTTTTGTCTCTTTGCTTATGGACCTTTTTTCAGTCTATGATTTCCAAAGCTTTCTGTGTTTTCCTTTGAGAGAAACAGAAAGAAAGAGCAAGTTGGACGCTTCATTACTCTCATTGCCACATTAACATTCCGGGAGCTTTGGCTCTGCAACACACTCAGTTCAGCTTTAAAGCATCTCAATAATCCATACCCTCATGTTCATAAAAATCAGATTAGTGAGACGTCATTCCACAGCTGAAGGTTATTGCAGTCAAAGCAGAGCGGAGTGAGAGTGGCAGTTTATTTCATCTGTTGTTTTGAAATTGTAGAGAGACAGGCACTGAGTGGGTGGATGAGTGGATTTGGGTGAGATGGCTGGATGATGTGGTGGCATGTGGCGGGGGAGTCTTGTGCTTGTTGGCTGGGAGGAATGGTGGAAACATTACTGCATCACTGCTTATGATCTAGAAAGTTCTAAATTAAGCTCAGTGCATTGTGGGAACTTCAGACGAGGGGAATATGGTTTGGAGCGGAGAGGTGAATGCTGTTGTTGGCTGTCGTCTGGTGAAAACATATCAGGAGAACAGCAGTTGACCTGCTCTTTTGTGGAGCCGGCAGAGATAAGCAATACATGACACTGTAATTAGCGTATTTCCGACACGATGATGCCGTCATCTCTTAATGGTGAGCGAAGCATTTTGTGATGTATAGGCACTAACAAGAACCATTTTTAATATGGACTACAGCCGGCAACCATTAAATAAAAGTAAGTAAGCAAGCGAGGAAGTAAGCAAACAAGCTCAAAGTGAAATAACATAAAATGAATGCAATGGTGTGCAGGAATAAATAAATAAAAAATAGCCAGTGTTAACTAATTATTTTCATTTTTGCTAATTATCTTAATTAGTTTCCTCCATAAACTGCTCATATCAGCAAGCCCAGCTGAACACCCTCTGGAATTGCTAGCTTTTTTGTTGTTATAATATTTAGCATTTTTGTTTTAATGGACACAGTGGAACATTGATATGATTAGGGGTCTTGACCTACTTTCTGAATTTTACAGCTCATGGACATTTATCCAGAC
Organism: Stegophilus panzeri; assembly: GCA_024331685.1. Classification (NCBI taxonomy): domain Eukaryota; kingdom Metazoa; phylum Chordata; class Actinopteri; order Siluriformes; family Trichomycteridae; genus Stegophilus; species Stegophilus panzeri. The sequence goes on along the minus strand of JANDJT010000001.1, from coordinate 29,523,428 downwards.
ATGCAGATTAGCTGAATATAAAAATCGGCCTCAAGTGACATTTTTCCCTGCACAATAGTCAAACTTGGAGCGCAACGCACGATTGGTCGATTCTACTGTCACATTGTAACTATATCAGTGATTAATTGGATGCTGTTGTCCAGCTCCAGAGGTCCTAACCTTGGCCTTATCTATCTAGCCAACGCAGGAAAAATATATTTAGGCGTTTCTAGATTTCACTAATTTTGTTTCTGTTCCCATAATGAAGTAAAAAATATTGCTCGATACTGTTTACCATTCTGTGTAATAAAAATGAGCTAAAATTGCAGATATACTGTAACATTTTTAGTTTGCACAAATCTTCATACCTTCTCTGAAAGCCTAATAGGGCTTAAGGGTTTCCTTTCGCCGTCTCTCAGAATTGCATTAACAGGATCGCTCATGATATTTATTCACCTCTTGGCTTCTGCGCTGTGCATTTGATTAGCCTTCTCCTAAGCTCAAGGGGGTGTCGAGGCTTTGGGCAGATGCTCCTCAGCACAGGCAGTGACTTATTGAAAAAGGGTGTCAGCTCTAACCTTTACTCACAGTGTGAGCAGGTCCACAGGGACACACTGAAAAATGAGCTCTGACGCCCGCACCCGGTCTTCACCATCTAAAGGAGGGGAGAAAAAGACAGAGAGAGAGAAGCTCCAGTGAACTCCAAAGAAGCTTGGATCAATGGAGCGCTGCCCTTGAAGAGGAGTTAAAGAGAGGTTGAAGGGAGGATTGGTTTCAGTCGAGGGGAGTGAGAGACCGGTGCAGTGAGGACACAGCCGGGTTGCGTTGGGGAATTTATACAAACACTCAAATCTTGGCTAAGTGAAGAGATGCTGATATGGTCTGATCCTGTGTCCTGGTATTTATAGCGCTCTCTTGCTGCAGTTTGCCTGCATGGATCAAGAGAAGATAAGAGAAGAATGAAGAGTGATATTTGCATTGCATGACTGAAATGCTCCTGGAAACACTCTTATATGCTAACCCAGTGTTTATCTTGTTCATTTCTTTCTCCCTTTTTTTTTTTTTTTTTTTTTTCTGCACCCAATTTTCCTCACAATTTAGTCTTAGGCGATTTCTTCTGTTGCAGAATAGCTAATTTTAGTTTCTTCACATCATAGGGGAGTTAAACATGCTGTAGGAGGAGTGCTGTATACTGTATACATGAGCTACTCTAAGCCTGTGATTGGTTAAAGTCACCCTAATGGACAGGAGAGTGAGGACTGACATGTTTCCCACCCAGAAATTATGGCCAGTTAATTATATCTTGGGCTCCCGGCATCATCAAAACTCAAACTCGCGATCTTCCAATAGTGAAAATAGTCTTTGCCATTTTAAGCCGCTCTTCGATTTTTGTTAGTTTAAAGGATGTTAATTCACTTTATTTTCTGCCTGCCTCTACTTTTATGGTACGTGAGCAGAGCATGTAGCTGCAGAGTTTCTGGAAACGATGGAGATGAGTCAGAAAGAAGCCAGACAGGGGATCTTGGCTGGAAATAGATTTAAAGGCAACAGATGAGACATCTGGGATAAGAATCTGAGGCACCGAGGCATCAAAAATCTCAGCCGATTAAAAAAAAAAAAAAAAGCATCAGTCCAAAATACAAAACAAATCCAGGATAAGTGCATTCAGGGAAGGACTGTGGGAAAACAGACACATGGCACTAAATGAAGTAGCCACACACACACACACACACACACATATACACACACACACACACACACACAGACTGACACACACACATATACTTCAAGGCCATGGCTGTACGTCTTTGAATTATTCATGTCCACAGAGGCAATTACCTAGCAGACTAATATGGCCCGCAGCACGATAGGAGGCAGAGCATTAAAACAACTCTCCACACAGTTCCATCGCGTAAACAAGAAAGCCACTATGGGCCGCCTGACCACTACTGGACATTTATCAGCACATTTTATCTTTCACCGTGCGCTGCCATGAATGCGCGTCTGCCACTAAACCGCAGTGACGAGCGCACATCGCATATTGTCTTTCACATGAATACACACTGTCTTATCTGTTGCTGCCTCCTCTGAGAAATAAATCAGTCAATGTCATGCCTCAGCAAGCACACTGGACAGAAGGATAAGACTGGAAAAAAAAAAAAGAAGTGAGAAAGTGAATCATTCCATGAGCATGGTTACCGAATGCTCATTGAAAGTGACAACACTCAGGTTTTCACCTGTTGAGTCAGAACTGGCAGCAACAAGCCGTCACTACTAGAGAGAGATTGCCTCAGCCATGTCCGCTGTGTTCAGATCCGGTAATGAGCAAAAGCTCCACATGTATCTGTGCTTTACGTATCTGTTTGAATCTCTGTCAAACCACAGATGTTTATTGCCCCTAATACCATGTTAAAAGAATAACACTGAGGGTAGGACCAGGAGGGACACGTATGGGAGGAGACCGTGTGACACAGACGCTAGCGCGTGTCATAAACTCTCTCGGTTTAAAAGTTGTCCAGTTCTGCAGGAAAACCATGCTCAAAGCAGTCTATGTCTCTAATCTAAACCTGTTTTTACATGCAAAACCGGCCATCGCTAATTGCCTGGACTTTAATCAGCCACGCTTTCGATATCTCCACATTTTTCAAAGTTAGAACAAATACAAATAACAACTATCCAGCGTTCAAACCACAAGGCACGGCATGGCCGTTTTCCTTAAAGAATACGTAGACGATGTGTATCGTAAGCTTAATGGAAAGGCAAAATAGATTAGCAAACTTTATTTCCGCAGATGTTGCACATACTAAGAGGCAAGTTAAATTTAAAGCGTTGTTGAAACTGTGTTGCCGTGTGCAGTTATTTCCAGAAGAGCGTCGTTCTCGTCTCTTCCTCATGTCATCTCGCGGAGTTTCCTCTATGGATCTAAATATAAATCCACATACATGTTTATATAGAGCTGCTTCGGGATGACGTCTGTTGTTCAAGGCGCTGTACAAATAAAACTGAATTGAAAATTGTATGTAGAGGCATCTTAAGTTTGCTCTAGGCTATTTTTAATCTTATGTTTATTTAGTGCAGATTAGTGAGACAGGCTACTGGATGCATTGCACAGATTTAAAACAAGATTTCCCTCCCCCCCCCCCCCCCCCCCCAAACACTACTGATGCAACTCATGGACAGCTTGATAATAGGCTTATAACATGGATCAGGTATGTAGGAGAATATAAAATATGTGAGAACCTGTGATACACCATCAAAAATTAAAAAACAAATGCTAATCTTGTACTGATATCCTGATTCGTATATGTTATAAAATCAGCCTTTTTACTATTTAACAGCACTTTATGATTGACAGTATGCTTAAAAAAAAAATCTTTATTCGGGGATGTTTTCTCTCTTGCACATCTGCATCGTTGTTGCTTGTTAATCCCAACTATTTGTGCAACTCGATGAAATCGGCTGCAGGTCTGACGCAAAGCAGCTTGCCCGACCATCGGATGACAGCGCGAACGGCGCATCATCTCAGTTCAGCACAGAGTAGTAATTAAACACTGCATTAAAGTCCTTTTTATGATCAGATCGCGGTTGTCACAGATCCATTAGACGCCGGGGCTGCCAAGCAAAGAGAATCTTAATTGCGCAATTAATTTGAGCGTGCAATTCTACTGACAGTTGGATTTATGCTTTCCAGCGAGGCCAGCTTCAGACAAATGCCTGACAGTTTGTATTTTAATAAGGGCCGTTGAGTGTCCCAGGCTTGCTTATTGAGCATGAGGACTAAGCCCTGCTGATGGACCTGGTTAACATTTTAAAATCCCAGCTGTGACATGCAGTTTATTGTGAAGGGAGCTCATCTCTTGTCCTGTCTCATATTTGTGAAGCATCTATTATTTCCATCAGGAGGGGAAGTGGGGTGTTCTTCCTCGGATGCTCCTGAAGTACAGGACAGTTCAGCAAGAGCTTTAGAAAGAAAGGAGGTCAGACATCATGACCGTTGTCAAATCATCGTCCGTCCTTTTCAATGTGTCGACTTAACAGCGTTGCTGAAAAAAAATTCCTTCCACACGGTTATACAAATTTGGCAAAACAGCTATGTGAACTTTAAAACAATCCTCCTTTTGTGCAATATCCAGGTCATTTCATTAGACCTTTACACCGCATGCATTCCCAAATGGTAACAATTATTCACAGCAGATGATATCTTGCTTTCCTAAATAACTTTATACACTAGAAACATGCGCGCACACAACCACAGTGTTTCTCAAGAGCCAAAAAAGAAAGGTCATGCCTTAACATTTATGGCCCTTGTCATTTCCTCTGTGCTGAATGCCTCAACTGAATGCGCTGGCCAAAAGGAGTAAAAGTGAGAACAACTTATTAAACTGTGAGCAGAGCACGAGGCTCACTCTTAAACCGGCTTTTATTGGAAGTATTGTTGGAAGCACACTGAGGATAACTTTTCGAGGGTGCTAAGCTTAGGGAATTATTTATTAATATTGCCAGACCTGTAGAGTATTGGCTGTGGTGTTGAAGTCTGTGGGCACACTGAGCCATTTTTCACAGCCCGCTCATGTGGGTTAATAATGGACCCGTTTTATGTTACCCGATTTCAATAGTGACACGATGAGGGGGTGGTTTTTGGATGAAGTTTGAGGTGATGGGCGCTTTTGTGTTTTTTCCTGGGTGTGTCTTTACGCTTCAGCCGCTATGTTCTCTTCTGTCTCAGCTGTGACAATCTGGCTAGGTCCCATTCTACCCTGTCCTTTAGCTCACCTTAACATAATATGCACAGGAAGAGCCAGTAAGCTGTCCACAGTGTGATTCGAGATGAAAGTTATGAAGAAAACTTAAGCGGATGTCGTCCGTGCTTGCGATGAGCCAGGTCAGACTCTGCAGTCACAGAGAGTTGTGTCTGCCCCCAGCTTTAATATAATTAGCTGTCTCAGAGAGTTATGCTTTTGAGTTTGCCGTTGTACAGTCAGGATGAGGTCATATTCAGCAAGTTTTGCTTACAGGGTGCAAAAAGTCCTCTTCTGTAGAACCAGCCGATGTCCTTACCTTCAGGTGTCACCTCAGGCTGAGGGCAAGCTGGGCTTTAGATTGCGAGGAGAAAACGGAGTGGAAATACCAGTGAACAGGAACAGGTGATGTGTCTTTTTGACAGTGTATGAATTCACATGGTGGAGAAGATGAGCTTTTTCACTCCACCTGAAAGATGGTGTGGGAGCTGGAAGGCACCAAATTTAAATCTCTTCACAGTCGGTTTTCTTTATTGGAAATCCCGCAAGTCGTAAATTATAATAAGGGGGTTCTTGCCTCCCTAGCAGGGTACTATTTTGGATAGGGAAGCATTCAGTTGCATTGTTCTACATGCAACCTTTAAGGGTTTCCTCAGATGGACAACCAACAAATATTTAATGGTTCTAGGAAGAGAGGGCAGTTCAAAATGACAATTTTTATGATTGCATTTGAAATCCAGTGGTGTGTTATGAAAGAGCATCAGTGGCCACGAACTTGCATCAATGTGTTTGTGGAAGTGAAACACATTCCCATTGTGGCTTAGTTACAGATTAAACATTTTCTTCCAGTTTAGCCACAGCCAAATTCTACCCAATAGTTGGTTCTCCCCATCCCATGGTATCTACCAGCCTGAGAGGGCATCTAATAATAATAATAATAATAATAACAACATACTACTACTAATAATAACAATAATAATTTTTATTTATGTCCCACCTCTCCACAAGCCCAAGGACACTTTACACTCCATATACATTTAATAGGACAAAGTACATTAATATACATTTCAACAGACATTACAATCTCAATTACAAAAGGGGAAATAAAACCTCAGTCGTGAATAGACAGATAATGCTCTGAGAAAAGATGTGTTTTAAGCCAAGATTTAAAGATGGAAATGGAGGAGATGTCACACAGGCTCTGAGGTAGAGGGTTCCACTGTTTACTGTGCAACTACACTGAAGGATCTCCCACCAAAAGTGGACAGATGAAATCTAGGGACAGATAACAATTTGGAATCAGCAGAACGAAGAGTGTGTGCTGGTGTGTATGGATGCAGCAGATCACATATATAACGAGGTGTCAGATCATTGAGCCCTTTGCAAAGTTTAAAGCGTGATTCCTCAGAAGGCACACCTTTGTGCAGCGTCTCAAGGCAGCTGTACATGCTCAGAGGAGAGCGCTAACCATACTATTTTAGTTAATTTTTTTAACAAAAAGAGCGTTTGTTTAAGGTCTCTCTGGATAGTTAAGGGTGCTTAGCTTCTTAAAGGCTTCTACTTGGAAACATTTCTGATAATTTATTTTTAAAAAAGTTCTATGTAGAGCATTTAAGGGTTCCTGAGGATGGGAAAGTACAAGAACACATAAGGGTTCTATATTTAAATTAATATATATTAAAAACAAAATTGTGTGTGGTATTTTTGGCATTCAAACTCCCCATCTCTGGATAATAAGGGTGAAACTAGAGCTGGGCGATATGATGGTATAATGTTAATATCATGAAATCATGTCACAAAATGCTTTCCTGAGATATTGTAAATATTGGGACAGCTTTGTGTATGTATTCTTAAAATATATATAATTTAAAAAATTATTCCTGACTGGAAGCAGCTGATCTGATGATAAAATTGTGCTTGATCTTTAAAATGGTAAAATGTTAGACGTTTCCCCTGTCTTTTGGTGTTAAACATTTTTTCAAACAGAAAATAAAATAATCGCATGGTTTTACTTAAAAAAAAAAAAAAAAAAAAAACTCTTAATATTAATTAATACTAAAATTCTGTTGATCCTTATTGTGTGTTGTTGAAATGTTTTCTAGAATTGTGATATGATATATTTTACCACATCACTGACCCCTAGGTGAAACAGTAGGCCTTTGCTTCTTTTGAGAGCATGTCGAATTTAGTGTTAATATTTTTTATTGTGCTGTATGTGTTGATAGAGTTTTACTTTTTGCTGAAGTTGGAAGTGGTCTGAAAGATCAGTTAAGGTTAAACTAAACCTAAAGTGTCCTCGCAGAGGCATCTCCCAGACTCTTCCACTCATCCAGACTAGAGTAAAAGCATGTTACGTCATGTTTACCAGCAATCACTCGTACTTTCTTCCTCCTGTCTGATTGTTCCAGTGGTCAGTGTGACATTTTCAGGTTGGAGCACCAATCAAACCCCTCTTTCTTCTTCAGTATCTCTCATTGTCTGGTGTCCCTGCTGTGAAAATTACCCTCATACCCATCTGTTCCCCATGCTTGAGATGTTTAACTTCAATTGCCTGTATTTTTTTTTTTTTCTTTCCCTACGCAATCTTCCCCTTGTTTTCTCTCCTTTTTCTCTGTCTATCCTTCTTTCTCGTTTAGACTTTCTCTGTTCCACAGTTTTGTAGATGAGCACCTGTATTGTTGATGATGGTTATTAGAGTTAGAAATGTGCCAAAAGTCGTGCCATGGTTCAAAGCGGATGAGCCAGGCGTTTTCAGTAATTAAGCCTACTGTTGCTAAGTGCACCGGAAGACAATGGCGCTTTGTTGACGACTATTTTTTTTGTACACCAGTTTGGAGCTGCCACCTGTTTTCCTTTAGTACCTTTTTTTCCAGCAGCTGTGGCAGTAATTAGCTTCACTGCTGGCATGGCATTGTTGTTGAACACTGATAAACAAGCTGGTTTGAGCCATTTGGAGGGACATACCTGGCCTGTTCTAGAAAGGCTCGTCCCGTACTGAGCATGGCTGAACCAGACAGGATGTACACAGGGCTGACTGTTATTACTTCCAAGATCATTTCAATTCAATTTTATTTGCACAGTATATACATTTAACAATAGTTCGAGAACTCCAGGTATAGATTTAGATCCCTAATGAATGAGCCAGAGGTGACCGTGGCAAGGAAAAACTCCCTGAGAGGACATGAGGAAGGCAAACTACATACATTGTGCAGCTTGTTGAAGATCCAAAATGGCAATTTTCATAACAATTTCACCCTGCACCCACCTGTGCATGCTAACATGCAACGTATAAAAATGTGATGGCATTAAAAATAGAAATACCTGATTGTGCTTTTAAAATGGCAATCATGACCTAGTCATGCTCGTTCAGGAATAATGTGAGAATTACTTTGACTATAAGGACTTCTCTGATTAGTCAATGTTAACAGGTCTGTGACCTTTTAAGCTTTCCTTCCCCCCCACCCACCCACCCGCCCCTTCACCTACTTTCTCTCATCCTCTCACTCTAGGCTAATTGTACCTGAAAGCTGGAAATCCGCATTAGTCCGAGGTGTTTTATATGCACTTCTAAAAAAAAAAAAAAAAAAAAAAAAAAAAATTTTATCAGCGCTCGTCTGGAAAGAAGCCGAGGGAAAGGGAATTCATGATGTTAAACTACTCATCATGCACAAAACCCTGTTTGCAATTATATACTTGACTGATTTCTTTTATGCACTTAAATTTATTTCCAGTGACCTTTATGTCTTTACCCCATTCAGACGAGAGAGCAGATGAAACACTGCTAATTGGTTCAGCCGTGGATGTGTAGGAAAACTCCTGAGAGGTTGTGTGAAAGAGAAACAATGTGCTTTTCCATTTCAACTTTTTTTTTTTTTCTCTTTCTTTCCGTCTTTCTTTGTCCGTCTGCTTGTGCATCTCTGAGTGTTTTTATGGTACACTATCTCTCTGAGGTTTCATTTATTTTGAATTGTTCCAACACGCACAGCCTAATCCAACTTGGTCCATGAAAACAATGGCATGTAATGAATGCATCCAATCCTGTCTGATTATAAATGAATTCATTACTCCACTGCACAATAGTGTGTGACAGGTGGATTCTTCATTGTTTACCGTGTGTGTAAATGGAATGTGCACTTTCAGTGTGATTGCCAGTGAAAGTGAGCGTACCTTTTTATATATACACAGTGGAGTCCAAAAGTCTGAGACCACATTTGAAAATGTTTATTTTTTTCATTTAAAATAGGAAATAAACAAAAAGGTTTTAGAATTTTGAAAGATTCGAAACAAACAAACAAACAAAAAAAAAGTAAATGTTCGATGTCTTGCATATGTATTATTGACGATTCTTCAGTATTTTTAGGTCACTATTTAAATATAAGCGGTTTAGTGATATTGCCTGTTAAATGCTTTGTACAAAAGGTCTGATTTTCTTCACGTCTGTTGAAGTGTGTGTTCTGACGACACTCTGATGGATTCGATCTAAAATGGATCGTAAGGTTTTGCACAAACTTACAGTATGGCGTCCGTACCAGCTCGAGTTCACACCGTCATTAAAGCAAAAAGGGGACATACCAAATAGTGAGAAACTCTGAAATTTATGTAAATATTGTAAATAGAGTAAATGTAAATAGAGATTATACTTTTCACTCAAGTTTTTTTTTTTTTTTTGTTGTTAAATTTAATTTGTAATGAAAATTGTTGTATTAAATTATAATATAATGCAAAATACAAGGATTTTCACTCGTGCTCTCGGACTTTTGGATCCCACTGTATATAAAAATGTATAGCTTTGCATTTTTCTTTTAAAAAGCTGTGTAGTGGAGGCTTTTATAAAGAACTGGTACAGAAAGTCCAAAAATTAGTCAATGGATCATGTTTCCATTCATATTCACTCCCTTGACACACAGACTTAATGATTCCGACACTGACGAACCCTATAGATGCCTGTGTATACTCTTGTCTTATCATAGACAAAATCACACTTAAGGAGATGAAACGTAAGACGTGCGTTAGATTTAGGTTTGTTTTCTCTGGCTGTATGTTTATAGTTAAGTGTTCATTAATGATGAAGACGTATTCTCCTGTGTCCACTCTAGGGATTGCGTCTAACCTGTGGAATGTTTGGGGGAGTTATAATTTTCAGTTGCCATGGAGGTGCTGGCAATGACAGCACATCGGTCTGAACCTCTGGTCCTCTCTTTAGAAACTCCAGATTTAGCTTTCCTGACTTAAAAGCATTATTCAGATCTGAAGCTTGGACCAGCATCAGGCCCTGTCCCAGATCTGACAGGGAAAATCCTACACATGGTCAAACGTGACGTTTTCTATTAAAAAATTCTAAAACATAGGGGCTTTCCTGAACTAAAATGTGCCACTCTTAAATGTATTATTTCTGGGGTTTCCCTCAAAACTGAAACAAAACGAGAGAATAGCATTTAACAGTTCCTTTCCAGTTTCACTGAAAAACATGTATTATGTAATGTACAGTTGTACGCAAAAGTTTGGGCACCCCTCCTCCAGATTACATTATGGTATATTAATTTTTGAAGTGAAATGACCTAACCACTGAAGCAAACTTTAGTTTAAAAAGAAAATTATACACACACACACACGCGCGTAATATATA
>JANDJT010000001.1:29473702-29500282 GCA_024331685.1 Stegophilus panzeri | reverse complement strand
AAACATTCGTTGTGTTGAACTATTTCATTTGCTTTTGTTTGATTTGTTCATTGCAAATAGCTGAAAGTCTGTAAATTCTGATAATAAACAAGATTTGCAATGGGGTTTAAATAATGTTGAGTGCAACTGTATACTGTGTGTATACTCACAGTATAATTATTATTTTGGTTAGACACAATGCCTTTTTCCCCACTGAATAATATATTCTCAAACAAATGCTTAGCTGTGATTTAGTGATGATCCATTCCTACTACAGCACTGAGGCCTGAGCCCACTGATGAGCCACACAGAGCACACAGTATTAGCTTTAATCCACTCACATCAGCCCATGCCAAAGCTCTTACACTAGCACAAGAACAAGAGCGAGAACGATGTAAGGATAGAGGGATGTGATGAGGGCTAATGACCTGGCTGAGCCTCTGTAGGGTTTGTCCAGCACATGCTGCGTGTGACTTATTAAGACCCGTAATTATGTCCTGAGAGGAGAAGGCATTGGGATTAAAGCCTAATAAATAAGGCCTTCGTGTTCAGACTGGCTCTGTGTGTTACGGTCGTTGGAATTAATTTCACTTTTTGAGTACTGTTTGAATTTCCATATTTGGTGAATTTTATACTTTTAATAGGGAAAAAACTCAGATGCCTTTGTTTTGGTGAACTAGTGCTCTACTTAGGTTTTAAAAGGCCATTATGTTATACCGTATGTAGTCCGCATATATAGTTGTTTAAAAAGTGGAACTAGTTTTTTTTTCATTATTATTATTAAATAATGAATTCTTGTGTTGTGCATCAATGACTTGAACATTATGACTTGGACATCATGCAACCTCCCCCCAGTCCAAGATCTGCAAAGTTTGCTGTGCTGCTTATTAACATGAAGTGTTCTCAGTAGACTCTGAACTAATTGTCAGCCTTTTCACGAGGGCACTGAGGCCAGTTATTAGCAACACACCTCAGAATGAACAGTGTGTAGAGTGTCATGAATGGCAAGACTTCATAATGATCTCACCAGATGCTGGTATCTTAATCCACTCACCTCCATGGCGGGGGTGTTAAGACGGGAATGGCACAAATAAACAGGCTACTAATAAAACTGTGCTTAGACTTATATATACACTTCTGACTCACAAACAAAACTTATTGAAGAAAAATATACAAAGAAAAAAATTGAGAACTTCATACCTTGTCTCCTGTCAAAGCTAATTTATTATCAGATCTCATCGTCTGTCCGCTGAGAGATTAAAAACAGGAGCGAAAAAGTTCATAAAACAAACAACAATTGAACACTCACCGAGATCAGACTTTACAATAAGCCTGAGTGCCATCTTCACAGTGCCGTTGTAATTGCATTGACCCCGGCCATACGACTCGAGTCTTTTCTTATGAAGCCAGCCTAGATGAGTCGTCAGCTCCAGACTTCATTAAATTTCTCATCTATAATAAATAGTACACGGTCCCCTGGCTAATGCTGCTGCTGATGCAGACATGGAGATGTTCACCTCCATGTTTTACTCATGATGAGCCTGCTCCTAAATCTAACACAACAAACGGACATTTTAATAAACATCCCAAACTTCATGATAATTATTTCTAAATATTCATACAGTGTGGTCTCAGTGGCCCATCTGTTTACTCACAATGCGCTGCTAGCATATGAGAAATGGGTGGACACACAAATTATTTTGTAATGGAATAAAGCACCTGTTAGTTATCTGCCGATGAGTTTCGCATTTCGCGTCCTCTTTCATGCTTAGCTAAGAGTGTGTTGGTTTATCTAGAGTGCTATCTCATTTGAACCGCTAATTAGCATTGTTAGAGTTAGACCTATGTGATCTTTAATTTTTAATATTAATACCAACATTTCTCTTATTTCTGTCAGTCTTAATACAGACACTTCTATATTTTTAACAGTTCAATAGCAGCTACAGTATGTTCAACCCTCTTTAAGCACAGATACAGTTTTCTTTAGAGGAAGAAATGAGAGAAGACGTAGCAGGTAGTCTAAAAGCGAAGTGAAAGTGGTAGATTTAAAGATTTACTCTTTACTGAACCGCAGGCTGCTGTTAAATCCTTCTGCTTAATTGTATTAAATATGATGAATGTGTAAGCATTCAGTAGGACGGATTATGTGTAAACGTGAATAATAATCGAGTTTGTAAGAACATTGTTTTACATAGTCATTACTGAGGTATTTTACTAAAATATTAATCATAATTTATTTTTCCATAATTTCCCAGCTCTAGGAAAGTTATAATGTAGTTGTTGGGTTTTTTTGTGAATTGCACACTGTCCTAACTATATATTATACTGCATATTCAAGTTCTTTTTTTTTTGTTTTGTTTTGTTTTAAGTATGTAATAAAACCCAACGGGGTGCACAGTTATAGGTAAATGAACAAAAATGCGTTGGTGTGATGCAAAGCAGGCAGGGTGTTAGAAATGTTACAGCTATTAGGTAGCACAATAAAGCAAACTGCTTTTTTACCACACCAAAGTTGATTATTTTCCTATAACCACCCATCCTAAAGTGTTAATAAGCCTCGTTTTAGAGGAAGGCTCTCCATAACGATGAGTATACAGTTTTATATTTTATTTAACAGTTTATTATTCCGTATTATTAGAGTCTGCCATACAAGTCCCTGCAAATGTGTTGATATCGAAATGATTCTGTGTTAGAATGATCGCATTAATATAAACTATTTGTCAGAGGTGCTCTTAGACAATTACTCAACAACTTCTGACCAATCGGAATTGAGCAGTCAACAATGCTGTGGTATTAGATACATATAACATACTATATTGTTATATTGTTTTGTAATGCAGCCATTTAAAATAAATAAATAAATAAATAAATAAATCTAGAGGGTTGGTGTATAGTGAGAGTCTACAGTCCTCGCCATGTCATACTCTCCATCACATAATGGGGCGGCTGTGGATCAGGTGGTAGAGCGGGTTGTCCACTAATCGTAGGGTTGTAGGTTCGATTCCCGGCCCACGTGACTCCACATACCGAAGTGTCCTTGGGCAAGACACTGAACCCCAAATTGCTCCCGATGGCACATTAGCGCCTTGCATGGCAGCTCTGCTACCACTGGTGTGTGAGTGTGTGTGTGTGTGTGAAAGGGTGAATGAGACACAGTGTAAAGCGCTTTGGATAAAAGCGCTATATAAGTGCAGACCATTTACCATTTACATGTTCCGTCACACTGGGAACAGAGCAGAAACGGTTACGTAGACCACGTTTGAGTCTCCGTCTCAGTCCCTCTCTTGTGTGTTAACACTCCTACTCTGTGCTGCATCCACAGGAAGCTCTGATTATATTTAACTATTAACACGCAGCTCCAGCGAAGATGACAGCCAATGAAACGAGAGCAGGCCATTTTTTCTCGCCATGAGACTTCACATGGATCACTATCGGGATTTCACGGAGCTTTCCATAGAGGAGCATTAAATATCATTAGCAGGCGTTTTTCCGTCGCTTTTCTCTCCCATTGCTGCCCTCACACAAGGGAATCTCATTCCAGAGACAACAGATTCACACTGTGGAATGGAGGGCGGCTTGATTTTGTAGTGTGTGTGTGTGTGTACGCACTCTCACTATTTTTCACACTACTCTGGGGTCTACGCAGACCCGGTTGATGCCCACCCACTCCATCTTTTCAAGTTATTGAAGTTGCCATTTTCTAGAGCCAATCCATTTCCACGTCTCCTTAGTGTCATTGTAGCGTCTCTCTGTTCATATACAGTATATTACATAGAGTCTGTGTCTCGTCTCTTACTGGGGAAAGCTACACAGAGCATTTTCACACTTGGCCTGAATACGTGAGTTCATAGCCGAGATTGATTTTGGGCTTACTTTGAGGAAGGGTTTTATCCAAGGTTTATTTTCGCCACATAGACAAATTCCTCCCAAACTCCATTGTTCTGTGTTACTTATTCTGCTGTACATGTTGTCAGGCATGTCACTGTAATGTTCTTAGTGATATTTATGTAATGCATATTGCTTTGCATTTGCTCCAATGTCAAGTGACGTCTTTCTGTGAAAGATGCTCACTTGCATACAAAAATAATTCTCTGTTTTTACGAGTTGTAGTCACATGTACTTCATATATCTATCTACAAGAATACCAGAATGCTTGTTTTTCTAAGACTGTGAAAGTCGAAACCTTCTGACATTTAATGTCCCCCACTTGCAGCTTTTGCCGCTGTAATGTTCAGAATGGCCTTTGGAAAGTCACTCCTTCTCCTCCATTAGTGTAAAGTGATGGGTCTTTTTCTTCTCACGTCTTTGAGGTGTTCACTGAGGATTGACACTTAGAGAAAGTGAAGGATCACTAATGCAGTACAGTGACCTCTGAGCAGACTCTTTAGCATGACTGCTGAGCGGAATCGGCGATGGGAAATCCATGTCGTCTTCGACTCGAAGAGTGCTTTAGTTCATGTTGTGCAATAGTAATGCAAACATGTACGACGTCCTCACAGGTTTAATGCAGGTCCAGGTTCAAATGGATCGTTTGTAATATTTACATGGACATCCATCCATTTATGTTACTTGCAGTTACTTGCAGACAGTTATTTGCAGACTGTGAGCTGAGCAGATGACGTTTCTTCCCTCCTTCTTTCCTTCATGACTTCATTCCTCCCTCTCTCCCTGACTTCCTTCCCTGACTTCCTTCCTTACTTCATTCCTCCCTCCTTCCCTGACTTCCTTCCTGGCTTCATTCAATTGTTCCTTCCTTTGTTTTTGTTCATTCCTTCCTTCCGTTCTGGCTTCCTTCCTCCCTGACTACCCTTCCTTCCTTCCTTCCTTCCTTCCTTCCTTCCAACTAACTTACTAACTAACTAACTAAAGTTGATTACTTTCCTCTAATCGCAGATCCTGAAGTTTGGTTACAGTTTCTTTGATCATGACCCAAGCCCTTCATAGAGCACCATTTACTCACACACTCATTCACACCTAGGGGCACTTTAGAGTCTCTTGTTTTTGGGAGGTTGCAGGAAACCCACATGGACATAGGGAGAACATGTGAAACACACAGACGATAGCCTGAGTTCAGGATTGAACCAGGGACGGCAGTGCAGGACCCGCTTTATGTGGCTTATGTCCATGTTGTATGTATGTGTGTTTATTTATTGTGTCAGTTAATATTTGTTTTATTTAATTTACTTATTGATCATTTTGCCCATTCATATAACCGGACATCTCAGTGTTGGACATTTTATATACAGGTTTTCTTCGCATCTGTCAAGAAAGTGTCATTAACAAATAACTGTTGCTTTTGTGGGCTCATGTCTTGGCAGGACGGTGCAAGAAGTCCATCCGTGTCCGAGGTGTCACTGAACCAATCTCATGATGATCACGAGCGACGCATCTCTCACTCTCTCTACCCCGGAGCTGTCGAGGGCTTGGACGACCCGGTCAACACTCGCTCCATCATGGGCAGAATGATCGGTGAGGAAATACACACACGTCTGTTGTTTGCTCTTGTGTTTTTACACACACACACACTCACACACACACTCACACACTCACACACTCACTCACTCACTCACTCACTCACTCACTCACTCACATATTGCATACCCAATAATGATCTATATAGAATATCATCTGTATGTGCCTCATCTTTCATCTTCTGTCTCAAGCTCACTATTGTTTTTTTTTTTTTTTTTTCTTCCTAATCCATGAACACACTTCTGTTTATTCTGCCCTACTTGCTGCAATTGCTTCTCTTTGACAGGCACTAACATACTCTTTCAAAAAAAAAAAAAAAAAAGCCCACATGATCGTAAATATCTCCCGTGTCAGTTTGAAGTGCGGGTTCCTATAACCATGCTTGCATTTGAAGCATTCAAGCGTTCAAGCTCTCAGCTGCAGACAACACGGGACAAATAAGCAGTGTGGAAAAGTTGGAGAAAGTTTGACGTGGGGAAGATGGGTGCAGTCTGTATCGACAGGCTTGACAAAGTGTCACATTGTCAGTGGCAGATTGGCATTTATTTATTTATTTATCTTGATCCCCCAGAGAAAAGGGGACAACCTGAATGACGGTGTATACTGAGTTTTCCTAACATTTCAGAAGAGTGTGTTGCCTGGCGCTCATAAGTGAGCATCTATAGGGGTCTGAGGTACGATACAAAGACATGCTTATTGTTCTTAATACCAGAAAAAAAATAACTTGGTTAAAAAAAATAAATAAATTATGTGGCTAACTAGTTAATTTCTGTCTCTAATCCAGTTTGGATTAAATGTTCAGTGGCATTCAGAGATTCTGATTTCGAGAGTAAAATACCTCCAAGTCTGAAATGGAACCAAAAAAAGAAAAGATTATTCCCATGATACTGAGGGGGAAAAAACCAAAACAGCTATTGTGCCTGACTACTGCGAGAGAAAGAGAACAGGTAGATGCATTAACAGTCCTGTAATGGTTGATGGATGGTGGATGCCTGTTGAAGTTCAGCTTTGTTTCACAATATTCAGGGTTATTGTGAAGTACATAGAGAAGAAAACGGAGCGGTATTGTTAGCACCCAGTTTGGACGGCGTGGAAATTGCCGCTCTGAGCTATAAATGCTTTAGGCTATAACGGTCGAATCACATTTTCTACGTCGCAGGAAACGATTTCCGATAAACACGTGTATGAACTGCTGGGATGTACAGTGTTGTGTTATTTAGTCTGGCGTGTATCACAGAGTAAAAAAAAATAAAAAATCATATTGGTCCTGAAGGATCGAGAATACAGAGTTCGGTGACATTTGATGGTGTTATAAGGGATACAGGTAATACCGAGGCATCATGGGTTATAAAAAGTGTCGTCTGATGGTAACAGTGATAGTGTGTGGAAGGTGTGAGAGAGAGTTACTGATGTCAGAGGATGAGATACAGCTCATTATTGATCCACATTTTCTATCTTGGTGATGTTTAGAGAAAAAGGCGGCAGTGAATAAAGCATGTAGTCAGTCAGGCGAGCGGGGTGGATTGATGGAGGAGTGGGGCAGTTAATCTAGCTCCAGCGTACCATCTCATTGATTGGCCATGGTCAGATTGATGGGTCGAGGTGTTGGACGGCTGTCAGAAGGATGAGCTGGTGTCAGAGAAAGTGTGTATGTATGAAGCCTACACACACGTACACACACTGTCTACCTCTACCATATCCACCTTTGAAATTGATATCTGAAGCTTCAACTCACTAGCAAAAAAAGCTCGACCTGACACAAGGCAGATGCAGAGACCTCCCTTCTTTTGGGTCTTCCTTCTTCTGACCTTGCATGTGGACGGTAAATTGTTAAGCATGTTACAGGCAGCAGCATCCGGATGCTCTCCTGTCTCCTCACGCTCCGCAGGGCCGTCGGGAGCATTAGTGCGATAGCAGGCTGTGCTCACGTCTCAGAGCTTAATTGAAAAGTGCAACTTGAAGCAGGATGTCACACTGGCTCTGAGATTGAGGATCCCGTCGATCGCTTCTAGGCATGCTGTTCAGTTAAAAGGTAAAGGGAGAATGCAGGTGGAAGGTGGTGAAGGTTACAAAGCTCTCAGTTCCCAGTTTTTGTCCCTGTTTTATTCAGAGAATGAGGGGAAATGAGAAATGTGCAGGTAGATGGACTCAGCCTGGGACTCAGAAACAAAGATACTGCTGTATTAATGTGTGTGTATTAATCTGTCGTGTTTAAGAACTCATGAAATTCACTGGTGGTGAGCAGTGTTTGGTTAATTACTAAAAAAAAAAAAAAAAAAAGTCATCCACTACAGATTACTAATTGCTACTTTAATATTGTAATTTGATTACAGTACTGATTACTGCATGTAAAACGTAATCAGATCACTAATTACTTTCACGTTACCTTCAAAACCTATCAAACCTACAAAAAATACACTACAATGTGAAACTCATAATTATTTCAGTAATTTTAGCGGGTGTCAGTGTATGACATGATCAGAAAAAAAGTTGGATTTATCATAAAACTTGCCTCGGGTGTTGTCACTGTTTGTAGGACTACCAGACTGATAAAATATAAAATTTTTCTAGCTAGGCTAGTTTGGTGTCTCTAGAGAAGGGGAGGCACAGCTAAACTCCCATTGTATGGGTTTAACTGCTACAGTGCCATGCAAAGTACATTATCTTTCCTTATGTTCTGCTCAGATCATGTTCACGTAAACTGGAACTCATATAGATATTTACACACCTTGTTTTCCTGCTCAGCATCAGAGGATGTTACTGTTCCAGTTTCAACCCATTTACTGGATTAAAAAAAAATATATAAAATCGGCATATATCCATTTTTCCTCACACTGACTCTAAGCGAGCGTTTGGCAGAATTGAGAGACTGTCAGTATGAGTGTTTCCACATATTTTCCTGTAAACCCTGTCTGATTGGTCTCAACTCCGTTCACTGAAGATATAAAATTACAACACCGCCGTCTTTTACTGACGTTCAGTTACGTAGTGACAAACCGCTCCA
The DNA here is from genome assembly GCA_024331685.1 of Stegophilus panzeri. Taxonomy (NCBI): domain Eukaryota; kingdom Metazoa; phylum Chordata; class Actinopteri; order Siluriformes; family Trichomycteridae; genus Stegophilus; species Stegophilus panzeri. The sequence goes on along the minus strand of JANDJT010000001.1, from coordinate 29,491,827 downwards.
AGTGGAGAATTATTCGGGGCAAAATGTGATTTATTTTAAAAATACATTTTACTTTATATTGTTTTCTTAACAATACATTTGTAACGTGAGTAACGTCATTTTAATGACATCAGTAACTGTAATCAAATCAGAAAAAGTAACTAGATTACAGTAATACGTTACACCCAACTCTGGTGGTGGTGGACAGTGTATGTCATGTAAAACATCACCTCCAAAAGAGGCCTGTGTGTAAGCATCCCATAATGATGTCCATATGGCAGTAGGGTTGTCATGATGTCACAGTTTGTCATGGTGACTCATGGCTGACTTCATATTATAATGACAAGAGATTTCATCGAAATATTGTTCTCAAAAATATCTTAAATATCTAAAGTCCTTTCAGATTGGACTAGTTTCACGTAGGGATATGTCGGGTAATGTAATTATTACCAGTGTATCTCTCAGGGATTGAGTCCTGTGTTTAGGAATGTGTGTGTGTCTGGAAAGATTATGCTGTATTTTTACCTTCTATATAATCACCTGTAGAAATAACCCCAGGTAATATATGGCATATGAATTGACGTTGGTAAAGATTTCTCAGTATGAAACCATTCCCGTAAGCAGCTTTATCTCTCACCAAACCCCAAATTACTGGAAGGGGTTAAAATGCAGAGCAGTAAAATATAGATGACATTTAAAAGGAAATGTCAGAGAAGACACTTAAGGGTTTTTTTAGTTTAAGCTATTGATTTCTCAGCACAGGTAATTGACCTGCTAATGATCAAGTTCAACCTGCGTGTACTACAAGTTGTTATTTTAAAAATCAAATGTTGAGAGTTGGAGTTCTGGGTGTGAAAACTATAAAATGCAACACTTAAGTGATTTGATCTTTTTTGTTTGCTTTTGTGCAAAGGTTGTACGAAGAGGCGGTGGTCCAAAAGGTTCATAACAAGTTTTGTTTTTGTGTGTGTTTGTCTGTTTTTACATTAGCTTAACACAATTACAGCTATGGTCATACGTTTACATACGCCTTGCAGAATCCGCAAAATGTCCAATATATATATATATATGTATATATATATGTGTGTGCGTGTGTGTATATATATATATATATATATATATATATATTTTATTTCATACTGTCCTGAATAAACTATTTCACATAACAGATGTTTACATATAGTCCACAAGACACAATAATAACTGAATTTACACAAAGGAACCAGTTCAAAAGTGTACACACACTCGATTATTAATACTGTGTGTCGTTACCTGGATGATCAACGACATGATGTTTGTTTTGTGATATTTGTTCATGAGTCCCTTGTTTGTCCTGAGCAGTTAAACTACCCACTGTTCTTCAGAAAAATTCTCCAGGTCCTGCACATTCTTTTCTTTTCCAGCATCTTCTGCATATTTGACCCCTATCCAACAGCGGCTATATGATGTTGAGATCCGTCTTTTCACACTGAGGACGACTGAGGGACTCGTACACAACTATTACAAAACGTGTAAACATTCACTGATGCTCGAGAAGGCAACATGATGCATTAAGAGCCAGGGGGGTGTAAACTTTTGAACAGGATGATTGGTGTAAATTGTTATTTTATATTGTTAGGGCAGTACTGATAAAAATAAATAAATAAATAAATAAAATGCCATTTTTATGATTTATCTTAATTGAACATTTTGCAGATTCTGCAAGGCGTATGTAAGCTTATGACCTCCACTGTACCTATCGAACGGTTAAGGGACATTTTAAAGAATATCCAGTGTTTCAGATAAAAAAAAAAACAAACAAAACTGTGAACATTTCTAGTTACATAAGTATTTTCTGAGCTCAGAGAAACATTGTTCAGGAAAAAAAAAAGATTTTAAAATAAGATAAAATGGGTGGTTAATCTACAACATCAAGAAGAATCTAAGTAATCAGGCTTACTCCATTCAAATGTCAACCCAACCATGGAATAATAAAGTCATGAGCACAGGAAATCACTTTTAAATTGCCCATTTAGGGCTATATATAACTTCTCTGATTGAATTTTGAAGGGAATTGTTTCATTAAGCCATCAGATGTAAAGAGGCACAGGATGATTTAACCAGCCACAGATCACGGTTTTAACAGAGGTTTCCAGAGTCTCATTGTATTTTACTTAACGTCATCACTAAGGCTGCGGTCGGATCCTTATTTCCTCTTTATAAGATATAAGAATTTATGCCACAGCGCTGTTGAATTCTTGATTCTGGCTGGTGAGATGGTGGTGTTTAATTTTCTGTAACAGCAGCTCTGATGGCAGTGCCGACTGTAATTCAGATCACAGGTTTATATTCATGCACGCTCTCTAATACATTACCGTTTCCATCGTAACAGCTCATTCACAGGGACTTGTATTGCGGATTCTCTTAATAACCTAAGGCAAAAACATGTTTTTATGTAACAAAGAAAAATATACGATTGTTTCTGTAAAGAGAGGTTTATTTAACATTTCTGGAAGGGGTCTCGGGGTGTCAGTGCTTTGTTAGGATCAGTTTATTGTGTTTATAGTGGCAATAACATAACCGATAACGAGAACTAAGTTGTTTTGCAGACATTCCACTAAAGGGTAAATCAATAAATGATTGAAAAGTAGGAAGTGGTGTTCATTTAACGATTAAAAAAAAAAAAAAAAGTATTATTCATTGCTGATGTCAGATTCATTGAATGTTAAACCACTATATATCTGTAGCATGTGCTGAATGATAGTTGTGAGTATTGGTTTCTCTCTGAAATGTAAATCTGTGTCATTGACGCTAAGCCTGTACAGTTTAAAAGTCAGATTTAATGTAGTTTGAATGTCACACCCATAACTCTGGAATTGACGAACACAAAACACTGAAACGAGGTCATTTTGCTTTAGTGTTTCATGTCTGTGCCTTTCTTCTTAGTGTAGAAATCATGCTGATTTCCCTCGAGCAATAATAATTTTGTATTACAGTGCGTTGTTTTACCATAAGTCCTTGGCTTGTTCTCATTTCCCAACCACATGAAGTCACTATGGGACATTTCCGAAGCAGTCTAGATATGCAAACTTGAGTGCTGATTGCAAGTCCATGGGAACTTGTGATTAATGCCACATGTTGGCTGGTTTTTTCCTTCTTCTATGACACTCCTGGATCACTCAGCTTGACCATGTCGGCTTAAAGGGAAGCAGAAATGACATGCCTCAACCAAGCCTTTTAAATCAGCGTGTAGGTTAGTCAATGCGATCTGGAGCGTCGCTGTGTAGGTCGGTCGAAATGATTCGTATGCAAAATGAATTCGTCCTCTCAGCAGCGTGTCTTCCCCCTGATTGTTAACTAAACAGGCAGGCCTTATATGCGTGACAGAACCGGTTAGTGATCTAATGGTCTCAGACCCATTTGCTCAGTGCTCATTGAAGGCTCATGTGGAATCCTGTGGAAAATCTCTTCTAAAAACTGGAGCGCTAATGGTGTGACCCATCAACATGGGAATCAGAGATTCCAGCTCACCACAAATTTGTTTATATTGGCATTTGGCACTGTGGTTGTTAGGATCTAATGGTTTTCTCTTATACCGTAGTTGGAGAGACACATCAGTTGCTTGGGGGTCAATTAATAGCTCCCTATTGAATTTCACTGCTACATTTACATTTTATATTTATGGCTTTTGGTGGATACCCTTATCCAGAGCGACTTGCATTTTTATCTCATTTATACAACTGAGCAGATGATGGATAAGGGCCGTGATCAAGGGCCCAGCAGTGGCAGCTTGGTAGTGCTGGGATTTGAACTCTCAACTTTTTGACCGGTAGTCCAACCAGTATTGCACCATGGGCATACTGGAAAATGAAGTAAAATATATAAAGCGTTCATGTTGAACTTCCATTCATGAGCAACACCTCAGTGTCCACCTCCCTCAGGTATTCTTCACATCCAGTAGACCTTGACATTCCAATAAGGGCATGAAATAAAAGGTCTCACTGTTGCTAATTTATCTGAGCACCAGTGAGGTCAAACATGATGGTGTCAGCAGCAGTTGGATGGATTTTGGACGGTTTCCGTAACGACACGGTGCCCGAGTCTGTGTGAAAACACCAGGAGTGTGTTTGTTGTTACTGGTGGACTGCATGAGGGGTCGTTTGATTACACCATGACAGGAAGCAGCAGTAGAGCTCTGGGCCATCTGCACATGGTGAGGAGAAATTAATCTAAAATAACATCAGGTACAAACACAGAGTTTCTTCATCACACCCAGCAGTTTGGTAGAAATTGCTTTTGCTTTTTTGGTACTATCTTTCCCAAATTATTTCCCTACATGTCTACATGTATGAGCGCAAATAGGTGGATACTGCAATAGTATCCAAATGGTATTTTTCCAAATACCCCTACATGACCACTCAGCTCTCTTGCCTGTCCTCTACAGCCACTTTAATGGGAAGAAAGTAAGATGTTCGTCCTCCCACTCCTCCATTTCATCCAGTCTGCTTGCCCTCTCTGCTCTATAAGCCTGACTGGCTAATGGATCTAGACAAGGTGCAGAGGAGGTGTCGGAAAGATTAGTCAGTCTCAAACATTCTGAAAGTCCTCCTGAAGAGAGAGAGAGAGAGAGCTCTTCCTTTAGTGAACATCAACCAGCAGTGAGCAGTCCAGCTGCATCACTAGTATGGCTTCACGCTACACTAGTATTATGTGGGAAATGTCATCGACATCTCATAACTTATAACAGGTATTTTAGTACTCAACCTCTGGATTCTGATTCGTAACAGTACCACAGTGTCTGGTGAAAAAGAAATACATGAATACATGTATAACTAATAGTGCAATGCTTAGTCTCATCATGCTTGTCCTTCAGGAATTCATTCAATTCAGCATGAACTGTCTGGTGAGTTCAATTATTCACTAAACTCATATTAGATCCAGGAAGAGGAGTGTGCTTTCTCACTAGCAAGCCAATTAGCGCCATGTTATAGACCTGTGGCCTCTGCAGCATTTCCTTTTCTTTTTCTACTTAATTATTCTTTTTAGTGGCACTGGAACGGCCCTGGCTGTACCTGATCTCACGTTATTTAGTGGAAGCAAGAGGAATGCCGCCGAGCCGTCCTTGTTTAGAGAGCCGGGCACTCGAGTCAGAGGGTTTGCTGGGTTGAAGTGAGAGAACATGACTGTGATCTGAACTGAAGCCAATTAAGGTGGTGCTGTGCCGTGAGCTATATATTTCAACTTTTGCTTTTTTCCCCCCCACTGTAAAACTAAAGATAGGTTTGCAAAGGGAAGTTCTGTGAACACACATGCTAGCACATATATCGATTAGCATGTGAGATGAGGAAAGTTCAAGGGCATGCCTCGACAGGATTCATTAAAGCAGTCTGGTATTCAAGCAGGGAGACTTTGATCCACTGAAGTGAAGACTAATAAATATGGCCAAGGGTGTTTGATATACTTGCTTTCATCACTGGAAGAATTCATCCGCTGCAGCTGTATCACACAATTGTTTTTGTGAACACATGCATGCACATGTTGATTAGCATTTGAGATGACTTGCACCTCCGGGGTTGGGGTGCGCGGAGTTTGCATCTCCCTATGCTTCGGGGCTTTCCTCCAAGTACTAAAATTTCTGCCCCCAGTCTGAAGACATGCGTTGTAGGCTGATTGGCATCTCTAAATTGTCCGTAGTGAGTGAACAGAGGTGTGAATGTGTGTTCGATTGGGTGTGCGTGTGGATGGATCGGTACGCCGTCCAGGGTGTCCCTGCCTCGTGCCACGAGTTCCCTAGGATAGTGCCTATGCATAGTCATAAGAACTCACTGCATTATACGTACGCTCACAATTCATTCCCTAATTGGAGTCTTGTGCATAAACATTTAGATCCAGGCTCCCAGCAAGTCTGTGTAGGATAAGCGGCATGGAAAATGGATGGATTTATGGATGTCTTTTGTCAGTTCTCCATCATTAAAGCAGGGAGGTTTTGATCCAGTGAATTCAGCATGCTGAAATTCTCCTATGAACAGACTCTTGGACAAATAGTGATGCTACTAGATTAACTGCATAATTTAATAGTGTGAAATCTGACTGCAAATTATTCAGTATGCGCAAATTATTGTATACCTTTGGAGCGGAGTTAAATACTTCTAATTAGTTTGCACCTCACTTAGTTGCGACCTGTGTGGATGACAGCAGAATTGTTCTACTTCTACAGAGGATGCTTTCTTCTCGTGATGAAAACAAGAATATCAAACATCCACGACCAAGTTTCTTAATGTTTGAGCGTGAAAGATTCACACAGCAATGGATAGACATTTGTCTGTAAGCTATGCAAACCTGAAACGAATATATTATAGACAACATATTTTAGACAAATTTTAAGCAAATTAAGGACATAAAAAGGCAGGGAGCCTCTTATGCTTTTTGTTATTGTGCTTGTTAATTTAAGTTAAGAGGATGGTCAGGAGTGATGGCATTAAGAGCTGAGTATTTTCTGTTCAATTAATGCAAAGAAGCAGTGTATTTACAAAACAGGTAACTGTTTCAACAGAGCATGACGACTGACCTCAGATATGGTTTAGCCTAGCATCAGCTAATATGAAATAGCAAGCAAGGATCAAAACATTCTTGTTGCATTGCTTGCTGCATGCCCAATGTTAACTAGCTAGCTAGAAATTTCCAGAACTGTTCTAATAGTAGAGTGAACCCACTATTAGTTCGGTTTAGTTTTCATTCTTAGTAGTAAAGCAAAATCTGTTTGCTGTAGCATACCATGTTCAAAGCATGTAAAAGTTATTTTGTGCAATAAATTAGCTGCACAATAAAATGAAAATACCAATGTTGATTTTCCTTAGTTTGACAAAGCAGCTTCAGTGTAGTTAGCTACGTTTTGTTTCTATCTAGCTACTGTACCAAAATGGCAGTTTAGCTGCAGCTGTTTCATTCCATGATTCGGTTGTTGCTTGGCAAGTTAACAATAGCTTCCCCAACACTGCTCTTGGCTAGCTCATCTAGTGCATAATTACTACCTACTGAGAGGTCTTCACATTAACATACATGTACACAGAGCAGCAAAACTGACTTCGCTAATATCCACGCTTCTTCTAGTCTTGTCAGGATCCACTGATAAAATCAAAGGAAAGTTTGCTGCTATTTTCTTGGCTCTAATTAGACCCTGAAGCATAAGCTTTTTAAAGTTTCTGCGCTCGGTGTGCTCGAACTTGGCCTGCAATGGCTTGTGTGCAGTAAAAGTCTTTTAACATAGTAGCTTAAGTCAGACCTGTGAGTCGCTGTCTGTCACCATAAAATGGAGTGGGAATTTGCCTTGCTTGTCTTGCAAGTAGCTTTAATGATTTATTAATGAACGGCTGGAGCCGCTGAATGCTAATCGCAGTGCTGTTAATTCCTCTGCCAATCTCATTAGGCTGAGTTAAAGTTAACGAACTTTCGCTGATCAGAGCTGAGCGCTTCTCAGATCCCTGAAGAGACGTGTTATTGAATTACCTTTTGCGCCGTTAGAGGTTTGACGAGGAGAATCATGTGACTGGATCTCTGGATCTTCTTTTATTGTATGAGGATTGACAGACTTGCATCGTTGATGCACAAGCAGCAGAGACGGTGGGGGCAATGGTGGAAGGAATAGTGGGATAAGAATCTAGCTGAGTCAAACAACTTGATTAGCTATTATCACCTTCTGAATTTTTTCGCATACATGCATGCACTTGAAAATGCTGTGCACAAAGTAGGCAGGAAGTTCTGGCAGGAAGAAATATAGAGAAGCAACATCCAGAGCAATGTTTTCAGTAAGCAGAACACAGCATTTCACTTAGCGGTCTCTTGTGCGACAACATGAGGTACTACTTTGCTTTTAATCAATCAGGTGTGCTTGTATGTGTACATGCAGGTGTTTGAGTGTCTGTATCCATCTTGGTACACTTTTTTTTTTTAAACGATTCCATATGACGAAGAAATTTTAGTGGCACACTTTGCATTGTCTGTATAATCCAATTGACTTCGACATTGACCGTCCACTTTGACATTCATGTCTTAAGTCGCATGCATTCTGAGAAATAAATACACATAAAATGAATACAAGTATGGGAGCATGGTGGCTTAGTGGTAGCATGTTTGCCTCAAACCTCCAGGGTTGGGATTTGATTGGCATCCGTAATGTATGAATGAGTGTTTGTGTGCGATTGTGCCCTGCCATGGATTAGGACCCCGTCCAGGGTGTCCCCCCCGCCTTGTTCCCCGAGTTCCCTGGGATAGGCTCCAGACTCTAAATTTGCCTGGCAGAAAAGCTAATTCAGCTCATTCAGCGAGAATGATGCCAAATTTGAAAGAAGCACATATGTGTCTGGTAGCGGTTACTCGATCTTGGTGAACTTTAACCTGTAAATTCACAAGCTTTGGTCTTGTGAGCCAGTAGTAAATAACAAGGCGGGACTGTGGTCGCGTCCGTCTGTAAAAAGGTGCTGCTTATTGTTAAGTAGAAGTGGTAGCGCATTGGTTAAGACATTGGACTACTGATCAAAGTCATGAGTTCAAATCCCAGCACTATCCACACTACCACTGCTGGGCCCTTGAGTAATGAGATAAATGGAAGTTGCTCTGTATAAGGGCTTCTGCCAAATGCCATAACTGTATATGTAGAAGTCTACAGCAGAATTCTGCCTCTTTGTTTTCTTACTAATTTTAAAAATACGTTGTTTCTTCATCTGCATGGATTTTCTTGTTTGCCATGTTGACACTTTGGAAGCTAATAACCCTTAACTTCAAAAGGACCGTTGAAGCATTTTCTAAAAGTGCATTGCTAGTTATTATGATTCACCTTTTATGAGAGTTTAATAATCAACACCTGTCTGTTTTCTGCTGCAGCCATTACCTGTGTTCTGAAGTCCTCTGAAAGCTAATTTGAAACGTGTTTACTTTGCAATTTCAGTCTAAAAGTAGGCAGTAATGACATGAAGGTTGGCTCCTGCAGCCCTGCTGTCCCTTGTGCCTGAAGCCAGTTGATCTGCATGGCTTATTAAAGGAAATAGTCATAAATTGAAGGCACTGAGATGTGAAATGAAGACTCGGAAGACTCTGACCTTTCAACAGCTACTAACAACTTTGAGATTTACTTTTGTCTTACAGTCGACAGAGAGAGGACCCTTGGTTCTCATCTTTCAACAAGTGCTTATTAGAGGTTTTTTTTTTTTTTTTTTTTACCCCAGGAGATGTCTTTAATTCTGCCCTTTCTATTCAGTATTGCAAAGTATTAAAGCTAATTCATTTCCATTAAAGAAAATTCGTCATTCTTGGAGACATTCGGAAGTTGAACGCAAGTTATATCATGCTAAGAGGAAGCCAGAGTAAATATCTTTCCACCCCTCTGGTAGCAATTACATATAATTGCTCTTAAGCTGGTAAATGGAGTCTGATAATGAAAACAAACGCACTTGCAGTAGCTTTAAGGAAACCTGGAGATTTCAAGTTTTAACAAACTTAGTAATTGTAACTGCACATGTGTAACACATTTCTTATTTTTGTCCAGTAAAACAAGTCGTGCAGACCAAAAATAAAGTTGTGCAAGCATAAAATTTGGTAACTAGATAATACTCAGGCAAAACATGTGAGCTCGAGTGGTTTGTTGGTAGTGCCGTAGCACTGAACGTTATGATTTGGCTCCTATCTTGAGAACCATTAGTCCTAGTGACGGTTTCTTTTTTTTCTTTTTTTCCCCCCTCTCTCCTTGTCTTATTGTGAACAAATTTGGACCATTTAGCTCTGCCAAGTTATATTGTGTGCTATTTTGCAATATACAAAAGATACCTTTATAAACTAGTCAGAATACTCAGTCTATTAATCAGTATTCATCAAAAACTTGTTGAGATTTGTTGAGGAAATAAAAGGCCACTCCATACCATTCAGTCCTTGATTGCATGGATTCACACAGAACCTGAAAAGCTTGTTTAGTACAAGCTTCTGAGGATGTCTGTAAAGCTTGGGACATGGTCATTTCATAGGGGCCAGGGTTAACTGTAAGCCCGGTGGAGATGAAATTTGGTTAACTGCATCATTGTGCTTATCTGTGGTTGTATTTCTGTCAGCTTTCCTCAGGCATTTTATAAGGTTAGCGCTGAGCTAATATTGCAAAATGTTCATATAGTATATGATCTTTTAGGTGATCTATATAACTTGGCAAGAACTGAACACTGTTGGCACTCTTGAAAGTGGTTCTTGGACCCTGCTCGTCACCACCTGACAGAAGTGCACCTAGCCTTGAGGCTCAATAAAATTTGCTTTTAACTATGCATATGCAAGATGGCTGCCTTGCATCTTTTGTGATTATTTGGTGCATACGTAGCGTAAATAGCCAACGTAAATAGTGGGGGCAGCATAGAACCATGTGACACTGTGTCTGCTCCAGAATAAACAAACTAACATTGTGCCTCAAATTGCATGCGAATGTACAGTTCTAGACCGTTATGGAATATTAACACTGACCTGTTTTCCTATTACAGTTATTGTGTGAATTTTAAAAACCTTTCCTAAAAGCTTCAAACCTACCAACAGGTCTGTTTTGTGTACCCGTCTTCTGGATTAGTAAATACTTGAATGCGAGGTCATAGTTTTTGATGTGAGAAACAGATCATGTTAACAATCACAACGACGGCAGAAAGGTCTATTTGACTTAAACGGTAAATGGTCTGCATTTATATAGTGTCTTTTTAACCTTAGCGGTTCTACAAAGCACTTTACACTGTTTCTCATTCTCTCACACACACACACACACACACACACACACACACACACACTCACACACACACTAGCCTGCCAACAGGAGCAACTTAAGGTTCAGTGACTTGCCCAAGGACACTCGGTTATTCGAATCTCCAACCCTACACTTTAGTGGACAACCCGCTTTACCACCTGAGCCTCCCGACTTAGAAACCTGACTACATGGATGTTGCAGCTCTTACGTGCACGACGTCAGCGGATCATGTTTATTGTCAAAATTTACAGACTTTTGCATACAAAAGCAATTGAAAATAAGTTGCATTTTCAGTTGAATTTGGGGAAACCCCTTGAAGCATTCGTTGTGTTGAACTATTTCAATTGCTTTTGTTTGATTTGTTCATTGCAAACAGCTGAAAGTCTGTAAATGTTGTCAATAAACGTGATTTGCACTGGGGGTTGAATAATTTTGACTGCAAATGTATTTCAGCTCCAGCACCATTCTCGCTGCCAGACGTGCAGTTCGATACTGTACCAGCGTATGTGTTTAACCCTGACACACACTCTGTTCTACTCTCTCCTATCTGTCTCAGGTAACTACCAGCTGTCCCCCACTGTGAACATGCCTCAGGATGACACAGTCATCATTGAAGATGATAGGCCGCCTGTTCTTCCTCCTCTACTGTCTGACCAATCATCTTCCAGCTCCCATGATGACATGGGCTTTGTGATAGATCCGCCTGCCCCCTGGGCCATAGATGTTCAGAATCAAGACGAAAGGTAAGATTATTCACGATAAACTAAGAATAAGCGCCCGTGCTCATATTAGATCCATCATGAAACAGGGCGGAGTTGAGAAAAGTCATGAGTTCAAATCCCAGCACAAGTCTTATGCTCTAAGGGAAGGGAAGTGCTGGTGCATTTCTGACACTGAAAGCATTTTTTTCCCTCATCTTTATGAAGTGTATCTTACAGAAAGGATACGCTTCTATTTTAACCATCCACACCAACTTTTAATCACAGGATTTAGTTTTTTTAGTTTTTAGTTGCTATATTAAAAAAAAAAAATACATACTATGAACTCCATACCATCTGATCATATCTTTTGTGTGTAAGGCAACCCGCTTGTGCCATGTTTTTATTTTTTTATTTTTTATTTTTTTAAATCTCTGCAAGAGTTATATCATAGAGGAAACTTTAATTAGAGGATCTAATTAGATCTCAGATCTTTAATCTGAGAATTGCGCTAAACTAATATTTGAGAAAGGGTTTTTCTATGCCTTCTCAAAAGCGGTGGACTAACTTTCGCTCCGTCCTGCTGCAGTAATTTGGTTGTTTGCGGTCATAGGTATATTACCTCATTGTATTTTACTAGATGCCAGTAAGAAAATCTTTAACAAGCCTTGAAATAAAATGATGTGAAAGCATACACACTTGCTTTCTGAGACCACACTTTGGTCCTGAGCCAGTTTATTTACGTCCCCCTTCCTTCCAGCTGCACTCACTGATCATTTGATCAGCTGACACTCTGTCCATGGTGTGTGTCCCCCCTGACTTCGCATCACATATAGATTGATACACACATGATACAATAATTATACTATGGAAAAACAACCCCCCCGATGTATGAAAACAACCCTTCTTTGACGCCTTATATAAAACGTTCCAGATCTGACACTTTTGCTGAGCTCCAGTCTTTCACTGAAAATGAATTCAGGTTTGTTTGTATAGTGCGTTTAATAATAGATATTTTATTGCATGATGCAGCTTTCGGGTGTAGATTTAGATCCCTAAGTTGGACCGACAAAACAGGTGTGTTTAGTAGAGTGCAGTCAGTAAGTTCTGAGTGTCTGTATTGACTGATACCAGCATCTCTCACACACACACACACACACACACACACACACACACACACACACACACACACACACTATCATGTGAGTGTCGTTGCAGTGCTGAGAATGAAACACCACACAAATAATATCAGGTCGGTGGTGATCCCTTACAACTCGAATGTAAGAGTCGTAGTTTTTTGATTTGAGACACAGATCATGGCAACAATCACAACGACGGCAGAACGTTTTGAAGAGTAACATCTCGCGAGTGTGTTGAATGTCGCTGTGCATGAAATCGCTAAAACATTGCAGTTTGACTCAGAAACCTGACGTATATGGATGTCGTGCCATTCAGTGGATGTCTCTTTTAATACTCAGGATTTACAGAAGATACGCAGGCAAGTGTGTGAACAATTCCACTCGTGTTGCCAATGCTTCTGAATACGCACACAGTCATGCATCATTTACTTAAGTATAAACCTTAAGTTTATACTTAAGTGTCCTTACAGTTATAGTGTCTCTGCTGCTTCTCCTGCACCTGTCACTGGACGTGCTTCATCCCTCAATAGAGGAGAACTAGTGGGATTTTAGTTCTCATCGGTGAACCACAGATCCTCTTATTTCAGCTAAATCTCTACTCCTTCTCTCAAACACGTAGTTCTTTGCATCTCTTTAGAAATAATATCAACAGATGGGCTACATTCGGTTTGTATAGCATCAACGTTATGAATACGAACTGGTTATCGGATATAATGATCAAAGAGCATAACTAAAAGGTGGATGAAAGTAAAAAGCCTACAGTGCAGCACCTGTAAGTGAAGTGAAGGTCATAGATCCCGCTGAGGTAAAACCCAGAGTGGACGAGTGTGCTGTGTAGCTTTTCTGTCCTATATCTCTGTCTCTGCAGTAAACTCTGCAGCGGTATTAACTCATAAAGGTCCTCAAGATTAATCAAACCACAGCCCACTGTTTTCTGAACTTGTGCTATTATGATTCGTCACAGCACGTGTAACTTTAATTAAAGGCTTTAAAAAAATTTTTTTTCTTTTTTAAATCACTACAGTCTGAGACTTAAATCTGGACCACAGTAACTTTTAATATATTTGAGCCCTTCTGAGAAACTGCTTTTTATACCAGCGGAGATCTGCAGCATGATTAGAAAGCTCTTTTGGTCAATGTGCACTAAACAAGGCAAATTGCACTGTAGTAGCTGTTTATTTATTGTGCATTGAATATGAGGGCACTGTAGGAAGTCTAGGCCAAAGGTTTCTAGATATAAGTCTCGTTCACACTTAACATGAGGTGACTAAACCCACACTTTCTTAAAATAAGTCCTGCTGTGCAACATTTGCTGAGCGGCATGTGGGGAGCACCTGGAATGGAAAGGTACTAACTTACTAAATGTCTTTTATTTGTTGGTCTGAATAAATTGCTTATAGAAATGTGAACACACACGTTGTAAGGACATCTAGGAATCAGTCGAGGAAGGAGACCCTAGAGCCGGTACTAAATAATAAATAAATAATGACAGTGTTATAGTAGGATAAAGACTCTTCCCTCAACTATATTTAGCCTCAGATGCATATGGCATGCATTGAGATTTGCAGTTAGTCCTACAGTGTTAAGTTTTAGGTTGTGAGATTGATCTCTCTCTTTGTGTGTGTGTGTGTACACAAGACTGAGTTTACTGATTGAACTGCAGGCTTTTAAAGCAAGTGACTCAGATCAATTGTTTCTCCTCATATTCCGCTTCCCCCGTCCCCCATGTCGTTGATTATAAATGACTGCTTTTACTTCTTGTTTGTATGATATTGAAAGTTTGAATCCATTAAATTATAAACTTATGGATTGCTATACTGCCAGAATGAACACACACACACACACACACACGTTTCTCATTGGAGGGGCAACAGTGCCTTAGGTTAATCTGAATTATTCATGTCTAAAAAGCGTATCCTGCATGTCACCTTCCTCTCTGTCCTTTTTATACACACACACACACACACACACACACACACACACACACACACAAACAAAGTGTGTGCAGTGTAAGTCAAAGTGGATGTTTATGGTCCATTCTGATACAGTGTGGAGCGGAGAGAGAGAGAGAGAGAGAGAGAGAGAGAGAGAGAGAGAGAGAGGGAGGGAGGGAGGAAGGAAGGAAGGTGACATGCATGTTTTGCTTTTTGGACATGAATAATTTAGAATAACTTGAGGCACTGGTGTATGTCCGTGTGTGTGTGTGTGTGTCAGTGATTATCTTTTAATAACAATGGAGAACGATCACTGAATGAAAATGATCAGCAGCTCAGTATATGAAAGCATTTATTATTTTTTTTTTTTGTTGGACATTTATGAAAGGGTTTTATTTCAGAGCTCAGTAATGCCGTGTTTAGGTCGGGCTAAAACCGAATCTCCCGTTAGTGTCATGTTAATGAACTTGGAATTTGTTCCATGAGCAAGATTACCTAGTTATGCCAATAACATCCGCATATTTGCAAATAAATTCTGCAAATCCGAAATGTGCACCACTGTTAACTGGTTTTTCCGCAAAACCCGAGTAAGTTTTTCTGTGCATGAACATTTTTGGAGCGTTTAATAATTTTGCATAAACCTGGCAACACACAAGTAGTGTCACAACTACACATTTAAGTTCACCTTACTTATGTGCTTTTTATTGTTTTGTCCTGCGGGTTCATGATGCACACACGTGTCCTGAAGCCGTACCTGGCAAACTATCTCCAAAAATAAATAAAGAAAGAAAGAATGCTCGGCCTAATTGCTCGTATCGGTATTTGTTTAGGACGCATTACCTGTTCGGTATGAATAATGTACTCGTGTTTGCTTACATCATTAGAAAATATGAGTGGGAAATGAAGCCCTTTATCTTTCCTTCTCTTATCGTTCTCCTCCTGCCCCACTCTACCTCCATGTGCTCGAGCTGTATCCTGGCTAGGTGCAGTCCTGCATCTTCCTCATTAGCACGTTAACACGGCTGTTTACGAGATTAATGATGACTGCTTAGCAGGAGCAAGGCCACCGCTCACACTCAACACACTTTAACAGTGACCTACTTTTCCAGCTCTCAAAAACAACCGTGCGCGCGTGCGCCTGTCTGTGTGTGTGTGTGTGTGTGTGTGTGTCCTCCAAGTCTTGTATCCTGGTTAAATGCTGTTATATTTCATCTGTATTTTCATTGTATAGGTGAATTGTATTGTAAATGTGTTGCTCCTTCAGTGGATTCCAATAAAGATGCTGAGATACAAAAATGTTGAAGCTGAAATGGCTGTGACAGGCTAAACAAACAGAACATCAAGAGATGATACTCAGCAGTCTGGAGATGTCCAGGGCTCGAAAGCTTATCGATCGCCCAAGATTTACAACCAGGTACTAAACATGGCACAGTCATTCAGGATTATGTTAATTTGTGCAATTATTCGTGGTCCCGTTAAATGCAGGGGCATTTAATGTAGCAGGGTTAAATCAGTTAGCAAATCAATAACCGATTCATTAATCATTTAGGAATTGTGCAAATGGGTGGATAAATACTTAAAGCAGGTGCATGAGTGAATCAGCAGTTTACTAATTCAAGAAATCGTACAAATGAGATGCATCAGTAAATTTAAATATATAGATATAAAGAAGGGTACTCTTCTATCATTTTATTACTAAGTGTTTGAATTGTATTTATTTATTTGTTTGATCAACTGCCTCTTCTGCTTCCCTTGAAAAAAAAAATAATAATAATAATGTAATAAAAATAAAATATTTATGTCCTGTACCAGGAGGCGGAGCTCACAGACCTGTCAGTCATTTCCCAGATATTTACAGAAGCTTTCACTGGTGAACGTCAGGCTGAAGCTACAGCTTCTCATTACCCATAACCTCGTTCTCTGGATTGTTATCACATATTACCAAACAGTCTGGCTTGTCTGTGCTGCTCGGAGAGGTAAAGGATCAACTTTAGGGTCAAGTCTAGGGTGTCTAACAGATACAGCGTATTTTCTTCTTCTTCTTAATGATGCTTCTCTGAGTCCGACATTCTCCGACTTAAATCTCAAATAATGATTGCTTAATATCTGGCTTATTGAATGACTGATAGACCGTGCGATAGTGAACAGTGTTATGTTTCTTAAGTAAGGAATAAAACACGACGCTGTGTGCAGTTACTGGAAAATAATCAGCGACGGGGTTGTAGATGTGGCTCGACTTGAAGCGGAGTTACTGTTTCCATCCAGAACCATGAATCCAGTGTTTCATGTCCCGGTGTGTTTTATTCCTCTTATAGCACAGCAGTTTGGCACTGATTACATTCGAAAACGCTTAATAAGTTAATAAGTACGTCATACTTTTGAACCATTTAGAGTTGCACGTAATGTTGTGGAATGTACACGAATCACATTATCACTTATGTTACAGCAGCTTTACGTTACAGCAGCTTTGCGTTACAGCAGCTTTGCGTTACAGCAGCTTTGCGTTACAGCAGCTTTACGTTACAGTAGCTTTACGTTACAGCAGCAGCTTTGCGTTACAGCAGCTTTGCGTTACAGCAGCTTTGCGTTACAGCAGCTTTACGTTACAGCAGCTTTACGTTACAGCAGCAGCTTTGCGTTACAGCAGCTTTGCGTTACAGCAGCTTTGCGTTACAGCAGCTTTATGTTACAGCAGCTTTACGTTACAGTAGCTTTACGTTACAGCAGCAGCTTTACGTTACAGCAGCTTTACGTTACAGCAGCAGCTTTACGTTACAGCAGCTTTACGTTACAGCAGCTTTGCGTTACAGCAGCTTTACGTTACAGCAGCTTTACGTTACAGCAGCTTTACGTTACAGCAGCTTTGCGTTACAGCAGCAGCTTTACGTTACAGCAGCTTTGCGTTACAGCAGCAGCTTTACGTTACAGCAGCTTTACGTTACAGCAGCAGCTTTACGTTACAGCAGCTTTACGTTACAGCAGCTTTACGTTACAGCAGCTTTGCGTTACAGCAGCTTTGCGTTACAGCAGTCGTTCTCTCACCAGCATCCCTTTTTCTTTCTCCTGAAGTTAATGAGACAAAAGAATATGCTGTAGCTCTCAGAGTGTTTGTGTGTGCTTTTGCAACAGACTGCATGCCAAACTTTTGGCTCCCAGCAGTACAGATAGGCCGGATCTATGCGACAGTATTCCGCTCCTGAATAAATAATGTGTTGAGTATTTGAGCCAATACTCAACACGTTTCCATGTGGAGCTAAAACCTGGGCACGCTCAGTTTCTCTCTTTTTGCTTTTGCTTGTTCTTTCGATCATACTCTCTCCTTCTCACATCTTTCTTTTTTTTTTTTTTTTTTCCTCAGTTTAGAAGTTGTTCATGGTGTTGCATGGTTATGGAGTGTATGTATGAGGGAGAGAGAGAGAGAGGGAGGGAGGGGGAGAGAGAGAGATGCAGCTATGCTTTCCAACAGACCCTGGGATAAATTTCCATTGACCTAAAAAGAAAGACTCAACATTTAGAGCAGGAATAAATGAATGACTGGATAAGTAAGTAAGTAAGTAAATATATATATATATATGTGTTTGTATGTGTGTGTGTGTGTGTGTGTGTGTGTGTGTGTGTATGTATGTATGTATGT
>JANDJT010000001.1:29437114-29468737 GCA_024331685.1 Stegophilus panzeri | reverse complement strand
GCTCCATCCAGTGGTAGGGCATCAGCACGGGTCATACAGGTCCGGAGAGCAGAAAGAGTCAGGATCACTGGCATCTCCATAAAATCATGTGTGGCTCGACAGAAGGGGAGAGAGAGGTAAAAAGAGGGAGAGATTATTAGGTATGCTTACTATCCCGTAATGGATAAGACTGTGTACTTTGCTTAAATGAAAGTCTACGCATGGTAAGCTTGAGTAAACAAATATGTTTTCAGACTTAAACACTGAGACTGTGTCTGAGTCCCGAACACTAATTAGAAGGCTGTTCAGTAACTGTGGGGCTCTATAAGAGAAAGCTCTTCCCCCTGCTGTAGCCTTCACTATTCGAGGGACCGACAAATAGCCTGCACCTTTTGATCTATGTAGGCGTGGCGGATCATAAAAGACCAAAAGTTCACTCAGGTATTGTGGTGCGAGAACATTCAGTGCTTTATAGGTCAGTAGTAGTATTCTCGAAATTTCGAGAAATAATCGCGAAATTTTACTGGGAGCCAATGCAGTGTGGATAAGATCGGGGTGATGATGTCATATTTTCTGGTTCTAGTAAGGACTCTTGCAGATGCATTCTGGACTAACTGGAGCTTGTTTATTTTCCTACTGGAACATCCAGACAGGAAGGCATTACAATAATCCAACCTAGAGGTGACGAAAGCATGAACTAATATTTCTGCATCATGTAATGACATTATATTTCTTATCTTGGCAATAATTCTGAGATGGAAGAAGGTTATCCTAGTAATATTATCTACATGAGTGTCAAATGTTATGCTCCAGGCTCCCTGCGACCCTGTGTAAGATAAGCTGTATGGGACATGGCTGGATGGAAATGAGGTGTTGGTGTACACAGTCAGTTTACAGGCTGGATTAGATTGTATTACTGTTGTTTACTTTGTACTGGGAATGAGTTGATTGCTAGCAACCAACTTGGACCGGTTGACAAGTCATTTGGAAACTGCAGCTCAAGGTACCCTGTCCTCACTCCAGAGAATCGCGAGTGGAAAATGCCGGTAAAAACTCGGCCAAGGACCAGAACTAAAAGAAGCTGTGATGATGAAGCATTAGAGTGTGAGGCTTTTTCCAGGCCCAGTGGTCTAAGTGGAGTCTGACACTTTTAAACCTGAGAGACAGGAGGGAGATGAAGACTGAAGCCTGGGCATAAACGCTTGCCTCAGCACTTCGTTTAGGAGTTTGGGGGAATGCACGAGAAGCAGCTGGCCGTGAGCTCCAAAATGGGCCGTAAATGAGGCTTAAGAGGATTTTATGTAGTTTTAATAGCTAATATGAGATTTAACCAGGAACCAAAATGAGCTGACAGTCAGTAATGGCTTTCTTAATGTTTTAATTATGAAGCGTTATCACAAATATGATAGGTTTACTCATAAATGCAGTCATACATGCGCTCAAGTATTTCAGACATGGGCTGTGCATGAAAAATGCAGTTTTAATTAGTTCACAGATCAGAAGAGGCGTGGAGATTCTGTCCTGCGCTTATCTGTTTTGATTTTTTTTTTAATTCTCCAGTTTATGATTTACGTAGAATTTATAGTAAAATATCATTTTGATTGTGTCAGAGGTTTAGTCAGAGGTTTAGTCATTGTCCTTTATAGGTTGTCTGTATTAAAGTGATCAGTAGTTATCGTGTCACGTGGTGTGACAGAACAGTGCTGATTAAATGTCAGATTAGAGATTCAGCCTGATACAGTGGCTTTATTGATGTTTTGATATTTTACTTAATGTGGTAGCTTTATAAAAATAAAAAATACAAATCTTCCTCAGAGAGAGACAGCTTTTTACTCGTTACACACTTTCCTGAATTCAGATATAGAAGGTGGCTAGAAGTTCATTGGGATGTGAAAAGAAGTTTACATTTCCTTTCTTCACTTCTCTTCTCCCCTCCATCTCTTCTCTTCTGTCTATTCTCTCCTCTTTTCTTATGTTACCTATGTCTTCTCTATCTCTTATCTCCTCTTCAATCTTTTCTTATCACTTTTCTTCTCTTCTATCTCTTCTCTCCTCTTTTCTTATCTTACCGATCTCTTATCACTTTTCTTCTCTTCTATCTCTTCTCTCCTCTCCTCTTTTCTTATCTTACCTATCTCTTATCACTTTTCTTCTCTTCTATCTCTTCTCTCCTCTCCTCTTTTCTTATCTTACCTATCTCTTTTCTTCTCGTCTCTCCTCTCCCCTCTCCTCTTTTCTTCTCTTCTATCTCTTCCCTCCTCTCCTCTCTTTTCTTCTCTTCTATTCTCTTTTCATCTCTTATCGCCTCTTCTCTCTCTTTTATCACTTTTCTTCTCTCTTCTCTCTCTTTTCTTCTCTTGTCTATCTGTTCTCTGTTTGTTCTCTCTCTTCTCTATATTTCTAGATCTCCTTCTCTTCTCTATCTATATATTTTCTCTATATTTCTAGATCTCCTTCTCTTCTCTATTTGTTCTCTACTCTATCTCTTCTCTTCAGTTTTATCCTCCCCTCTCTGTTCCTCTCCCCGTGTTGGTAATAAAAGGTGACCCTAGGTTGTGTGTTCAGTGTAATAATACACACTTGAGTGTGAATGAGCAGAGTGGCCACTATGCTCTGAAGTGATATTACTCATTAATCAAAAGTGAAATGTGGGTCAAAATAAAATCTGTTCCACCTCGCAATATTCCACCGAGGACTTACATTGGGGTGTGTGTGTCTGTCTGTCTGTGTGTGCTTTCTACATCTGTATTTCAATATGTCTCGTATATTAACATGTAATACCTGCTGTAGTCTGTGGCTGTGTGTGAGACATTGCAGTTTGCTGGCATATCAACACACTCACTCGATACTCTCTCTCTCTCTCTCTTTCCCTCCTGGCCTCCTGACCAGTACCGTTTTTTCTTATTGTGTATATTTGTTCATCGAGCGCACACCCTGCTGTTAAATTCAGCTTCGCATCAGTGTCTCTTATTTGTTGTGTGTGTGTGTGTGTGTGTGTGTGTGTGCCTCTTACAAAAAGAAGACGTGTAGGTACCTGAATAATGCATCCGTCCATCTCTTTCTCGTCTTCCCGTGGAGCTTCCTGTCAGTAGCGTTTCATAGACGTGGGCTGTCTCACTCATGAAGGATGTTAGTATGAAGGTTGATGGAGGAAGGGAGCAGTTATTGTTTTTCGTTATCCCCTTAATAACCAGGGCTTATTATACCTTAACCTTAATAACCACAATATCTCTTCAGAGGAAGCAAACAGATTATGCAGGTGATTTCAGCACTGTAGTCCAGTGTAAACGTGCATAAACACCGTTTGTGTACCTTTTTGAGTAAACGCGGCTAAAAACGCAATGGATATTTGTCACATTGTTTGTTTGGCTTTTCGTTTGCATACAGGTAAACTCTCTTTCCTTTTATCATTCCAGACACACGTTGTTTTGTCAACATTCGCTACACCTCTTGTTGCTCAAAGTTCTGATACTGCGCTGGCTTCACATCAGCTACCTTCTTGTAAAGCGAGCAGTCATGCTTTATCAAAAGGAATGAGAGAGATATGATCATTCAGAGTGATGAAATAAAGACAAATTGGGGATCAAGTAGGCAGATATGGAGGTTTGAGCATTGGTTGTGCAAATAAAACTCCCCTCTCTGTTTCTCTCTCTGTCTCTCTCTGTCTCTGTCTCACGCTCGCACTCTCTGTCTCTCTCTGTCTCTCTCTCTCTCTCTCTCTCTCTCTCTCTCTCTCTCTCTAGTGCGCTGAGTCCCGACACGGATTCCGATGGTGCGTTTCAGAGGGAGGGCTTTGGCAGGCAGAGCATGTCGGAGAAAAGGACCAAACAGTACGGAGACGCTGCTCAACTCGAAATCATCAAGACGCGCAAATCCAAGAGCATGGATTTAGGTAACATTTCTTATAAGAAATATAGATCTTTCATCCTGCTTGCAACCCCTCCCATTTTGCTCTGCTCTCACTGAACTAGTGTTCATTATAATTAAAAGTATGTTCAGTGTGATAGTAGGCATGATGCTTCAGGACACTTTTGGGCCACTACTTGAAAATATATTATTGAGCATGGATGGATGCAGGAAGCAGTAGCAATCAAGTGTGTATATATAAAATGGATTCTGCTGCTGGCTGTTGCCATCATGACTCAAGAAACGTGTATGAAGTAAACCAGTACACCTCTGCCCTATTTATTTATTTATTGGCTTGCAGCTCATGCAGATTGTCCACAAAATGTCATACTCTCAGTTGCAGAGTAAGTTTTGAGTCGACAAATCCAAACAAATCTAACCCGGGTTAATTAAGGTTAATAGGTTTCTCAATCAACCCAGGTTTTAACCCTGAGTCAATGTTTACTCTGCGTGCACATGCATATAAAATCCAGACGTCTGCAGCAAACAGCCAATAGCGTTCAGCATGGAAAAGCAGGTGTGCATACAGCTGCCAAAGCCCAAGAACACTGCTGGAGGAACAATGCTGATTGTGTAGATGCGCAAGTTTACTTTTATAGGCTCACAATGAGGATAAACAAATTGAAAAGTTATAGCCCCACCATATTGCATGGAATTTCATTTAATATAAATAAATGATTATTTGCACTCCACAGGATTCTCCACCAGTGGTGAAGCCATCGCTACAAACACTAAAGGGTTAACTATGATGCGTCAGATTTATATCACTTTGCTCAAAGCTGATTGGTCCAATTGGGGTTTGCGATTTCTTACCGAGAATAAAATCTGCTCCGGAGCAGGTTAGCTGTGTAGTGTAATATACCATGGCGATGAAACCCGCTAAAATCCAAGCCACCTTGTTAAGACTGAAAAAAAAAACAACAACAACAGAGTTTGCACTAAACTCAAGTTTACCTGGCTAGCCATTGAAATCAGCTTCGTGCAACAGGCCTCAGGTTGCCATGGAGATGCTGAGATGCCCACGCTATTCTCACCAAGCTGAATATTATATGTAGTTTTTAACTTGAATTAATCCGTATTTAATAATACATATTTATTTAACATCACCTTGATAAATGTGTAATAATGAGTTTTTGTAAGCATTTCTAACACACCCACGTTTACAGAGGCTTTAAGATTTTTATTGCCGCATTTCTATAAAGTTTTACCCAAAGAAAAAACTTGGTTTCATTGTTCCGAAGAAACAGTGGTAAAGCACCAGGGACAGATGGTCAGGTCAGTGACTGTCCTCTTCTGAGGAACATGGACCAGCACTCTGACTGCATGTCCCAGAAGACCAATGAAAGCTGCCGCTCCAGTGAGCGGATAATTGAAGGAGATAAAACAGCTTCTCTGTCCCGTTCAACTCATGAAGACCCTCATCTCCTTTAACTGGCCTTGATCTCTACAAAGATCTAGATACTTCTACATCATAGCTCTCTCTTTCTCTCTCTCCTCCCCAACTTCACACACGTGACGTGAGAGAAAACCGATCCAGCACTCAGGCAGAGAGGGTGTGGTCCAAAAGTAAGAAAACAGCAGATAAGACTCATTTTAGTCTCCTATCCACGCCAGACTGCATTAGGATATCAATTAAAAGCAAGCCCGTGCTCAATCAGAGCCATTAGTAAGGGTAGGAAAATCCTCCAGTGAGTAAAGAGTTCAGGGCCTCGCTGAAGCCTCTCCATCATGCTTTATCAAAATGCTTCATAATTGTGCTGTCAGCTCCCATTGGGCCTAATGAAAAATTGATATGTGGAGTGATGTCCCACTGATGAAACAATTACACCACTCCTCATCAAAAGAAAGTGAAGTTTGAGAGGCTTTTAGAAAAAGTCATCTCTCTCTCTCTCACACACACACACACACACACACACACACACACACACACACACACACACTGCCCAGAGGAGTGTTAAGTATCTCTGTGCAGGAAATTGTTAGCAGTATAAGTTTTCAAATCTGAATATGTTAATCAGTAATTAGCTCTGCTACAGGGATTAAGGGTTTTAGTATTCAGTGATATTGGCTCAAGCAGTTGCTTCCCCTGGGTCTTGCCTTAATTATATATTCTAGGAAAGTATGTTTGTTTATGGTCTGCTTTGGGAGCAGTCCACATTGACATCTTAAAGAGCCTTCGGTCTTGTCCGTATGTGTATGTATATTTTTAATGCGTAGTTTTTAACCCTCTGTTTAAAAAAGCGTTTTTATACAAAATAACCCCCAAAACAAACAAACAAAAAAAATAAATGCAGAAGTGATTTGTAAACACTCGGATTAGGACACCAGGCCAGTGGGTGGTGATAGTATGGTATAAACTGTCAAATGCCTCAAGAATGACATTAAGAGCAATAAAGAGGGCAAACAATCAAGGATTCATATATATGGGTTGAAGATGAGGTGGAACTACTGATTAAGGTTGCACAAAATGTTTTTCCGGGTCTTATGCAAAAACATATATATATATATATATATATATATATATATACATTTTATTTTTTTTTTTACCTCGTCCACAAGAAAGCACTGAAAACAATTAGTAAAGGGTGTTTCCGACACACTTTGTTTTCAGCTACCCAAAAAAGCATATACATGTGGATGGTGCTTCAGTCAGAGGGTCCTGAGGCTTAGGTGCCCCCGTTCCCCGGAACTAAAGACTCATAAAGACCCGAACAGGAACTACTCACCCTTACATCACTTATGAGCACCATTTGATTTTGAACTTTCCACACACTGATCATTAAAAGCTCTTTCCACTCAATCACCTGTTCTAAGTTCACCCAAATCGATTTTCCACAGTTGGCCTTTTCTTTTCCTCTCAATCATATATATTCTCCTCTCCATCTGCTCTTGCACGCTTCAGACGAACAATATCTACTTTTTAAACGAGTCTGAGAGCTTTTTCAGACATTATGCAGATTTGTCTGCATGCCTGACACTTTGAATTCTCTCAGATGTGTGAAAAGACAGAGGGGGAGGGGGGATCAGTTCCACGTCACGCATGGGGCTATGAATAATCACCTAACACTGTTCTCCAGTGAATTTAAATGCCTGAGACAAAAGCATGATATCCCATATCTGGTGTGTCTGTCTGTATGAGTGTCTGTACGTGTGTGTGTGTGTGTCTGTACCCGTCCGTGTGTCTGTCTGTGTGTTTTGTTCCTCTTTGATTTGTTTTTCTGTCTTGCCACACTTGAATGATTTGCATGCTTCTCCTGACCTTTTGGAAATTGACACTAATGGAAAGTCAGTTTGTAATGCAGCATGGGAACGGTGGAACGTCTTGCACTAACCCAACACAATTGTTTATGCCTCTTTAACAGTAGCTGACGAGATTAACCTCACACCCCACCCAAACAGGACAGAAGGTAAGACAACCAATCGTTGACGCCCATCACTCCTGCACTACAGTAGGATTGGCTTGTCTGTCTGTGCTTGGGCATGCTAGTGCTGGGGTGTTGATTTTTATTTATTTATTTATTTTATTTGTTATTTTCATTATTGTTTGCTCAAATCAAAGTTTGCCGAGGCTTGTCAGGACCTGCTGTAGTTTGTCAGCATAGAATAAAGCAATGATATCGCAATTAATGGATTCACTTCTGAAAGTCTTTCCAGTTTCATTTTAATTACCATCACTATCTCCTAAACGCTGCATTTGTTTTTCTATGTTTAGGAAGTCACTTGAAGTAATTGGTGTCAAATTATAGATATTTCCTCTTAAATTGGAACGTTGGAGTGTTGTGGTGTTAAATAGCATTTTTGGCTGCAGTTTAGCGGAAGGCAAGCCGCACTGCTCGCTCTTCAGAGAGTAAGACAGAAGAAAACATTAATTAGCCTGAGAGGTGTTTCAAATGGAAAGAGGAAGAAGATGGAGAATGAAGGAGGTGTGTGTGTGTGTGTATGGAACATGCTAGGGGGCTTTGCTTGGATCCCATTTTGAAATAAAGACCCTAAAATGCAGGCAAGCCTGTTTGACTGCAATTAATCCATCACTGTCAAGTGGCTGAAGCTATGCACTGTAGTCACAGCACAGGATAAACACGTGTCCTGGCTAGCAGGAGTCTAGGCGAAGCCCTGGGTAGGGTTCAGCCATGCAGAAAAGTATTCTGTAACAAACATATAGCACTGCCAAGAATGGCGGCTGAGAACCAAATTGAATGACTCTAGTGTAGGCCATGGTGTTGAAATGGATGGCGTTTCCATGTATAATTTAAAAATAACGGGTTTCATGTTGAAGGAATAGATCTCGGGTGCCACACCTGGAACTTATTCCCTTTGTTAAAATATCCCGAGCAGTGTTAAATGTCCTTAACACTCATCAAAACCACAAAAGGTTCTTCCCTAGAGAATGTGCATGTTGCACCTCTGGTGTCCTGACTCCTGGTCGTATAGCAACAGAACACCTGGAAGTATTCAGACTCCCTCACCATCTCCACAACCCCATACTAGTTTATGTTCAGTTGTAAAATTAACTGGCCCACACTCACGACACTGAATAAGCCACCATAACCCATGGCGTGTTATAAGCTAATGAACTGTGTGTCCTTGTGGTTCTGTAAAATAAGTGAATCCACATGTTTCGGTGCAGTTGCAGTACAGATTGCAGGTCAGGCTCGGTCTTGTGAGAACAGAATACAGAGGGATGCTGTGAGCATGATGTTATTAGATGAAATTGCCCAGCGACGATTCAGCAGATCCTGCCCTATCACTGATGCCATTGCAGTAATTGTACATAGGAGTGTTGTAAGTGATTGAGCTCGACCATCAGAAGTTAATTAGGACAGGTGTAAAGAAGCAGGGGGAAAAGCTGTTTTCCGGTGTGCTAATGATTCTGAACAGGCTGGCACAGCAGCTCGGGCGACCCCAGGGCCCCTTCACCCTTACTGGGCTATGGGAACATGACTGCCCCCTGGCCAACATGGAGCTATTCTTAGCCTAATCAACCTTCTAGAGATACTCTTAGAATCTCAACTGGCTGAATAAATGGTATTTAATGGATCCCGTGCCCATATATACATGCACACCATGTGAGCATTACATACTGCCTGGAGTAATGGCCTTTAGAAGAAACGTCGGAGTCGTGCTAACGAGGCAACAGCCACAGACCTTACATTAACCACTGACAGATTATTCATGAAGCTCGTGTTACCTACTTTTAACATTTAATGATAATCGTGCCTCACCAGCGAATTGTCCTGGTCGCCTTTACAGGCTGACTAATCAAAAAGATGTGGGGAGTGTATCTTATCAAAGCCTGCACTATATTTTTATTGCGATTATAATATTGCAGTCATGCGGCTTTGTCTAGGATTATGAGGCCTCTCTGTTTTCCAGCCTGAGCAGAGAGATCGAGGAGGGGAAAAAAAAAGACATGTTTGGGTTGGTGAAACCTTTTGTATCTTTTTTTTTTTTTTTTTTCCCCCCCGTTGTTATTTTTCCTTCTGCTTTTCCCCATGAGTGACAGCCAGCTCTGTATTAGATATGTGATAGGAATCAAGAAGTAGTCCTGCCTTTTGAGAGATGCTTGTCAAAAGCCTGCCTGACTTCAGATGAAGAGAAATGCAAAAAAAACCAAAAAACAAAAACTGGTGAGCGAGAACAATTACCAGCTTTTCTTTCGTTGATGCCCTTCGCTCCTATGTGACACAATGCTTGAGCTCAGGATGCGGAATGTCAAACGGGCTCAGCGGGATGATCGTTCTGAGATTTTGAGCAAAGCAGATGCCATTTGCGTTTCCTCAAACTTTAGCAGCCCCATTTATGCGGTATTTAGAGTATCCTGATTAAGTCTGCTTCTCTGCCCGCATATGGTGAGCAATACTGTTTTTTTTTTGTTTTTTTTAAAGGCTGTGTTTATTGAACAACATGTTGAACACTCTGGCTGTTTATTGACCCGTTTACACATGGTCGTTTGATATGTTTAAAATATTAGAGTTTTATCCAGATATTTATTCATTATTCATATAAAAATATGCCTAACATACATTTGAAACAGATTCAGTGAAATCTTTTTTTAAACCACTTTAAGAGGTCTGAGAAGGATGTTTTTGCCAGATGTTATACATTCTTCTTGCATCTGACATCCAAAACTCCTTCAAGTTAAGTCCACCTCATTTCATACTGTACATGATCCATGACTATGGTGGGTTTTGATTCAGCCATTAGAGAAAGTTGATTGTTTGCATATCGCATGCTAAAATGACCAGCCAGATTTCAGGCTAGCTAACTGGAGACACATTTATCGACACGTGTACTGTAAGTGTGGTTAAAAAAAAAAAAGTCTTATCAGGATGCAATCAAGATTAGTATTCATTCCCCACTATCTAGGAGTCCAGTGTTCAATATGATGCATCTCCTTGGTTGGTATTAACAGTGCTGCAGATGGAGCTCGGTGATGGTACATTGGGTCATTACAATCACTAATCCACACCGTTTTTATATCCGCTTTCTATCCTCATTGTGATATAAGACTGAGCTGATCTTTCCAGCAAAAACACAGCAATGTTTGCTAGGAACCAGATTGACAGATTGCAATCCCAGATTCCACATCTTGCCTTGAGGCCAGAGGTCATCTTCACACCCTCTGAACAATCTTTGTTTGCGCTGGCTTCATCTAACCATACGTGAGAAAATTCTGTGGAAGAGCTTTCCAGCAGAGCTTTCCAGCTCTGTCTTCTCTCCTTAATGCAGGAAGAGCTGCTGGGTCGAATTCTGGTTAGCTTGGTTAAAGGATCAAGAGCAGATTAGCCGGATCTAAAGCTGCTAACACTTGTGAAAGAGTGAGAACAGTAGCCGTTCCAATGTGGATTAGGCCTACCTCCAGATCACCAGCAATAGTTCTGTGCTTCCAGCTGATATCTACACTACGATGCTTCTGAAGTGGTGTTCGAGCAGACGGCATCTAATAGATTTTGGACTGTTTTCACCGGGTGATTGGGAGTTTATTTTGCTAGGCTGATATCCGTTTTGCTTTCAACCCGGAGATCCGCTGCGAGCTCATCAGCCACCGAGCATGCTCCATTTAGCCCACTGAAAATGAACCGAGGCCCTTGGTGGAAAGGAAGGCAAAGCAATTTGGGGGGTACGAAAGAAGACCATGTGCTGTAAAGACGGGAGAGAGAGTGATTGACAGTTATGTTTACACAGAATGTCACCATATGTTTGATGACGCTATGCAAACGTAGTTTTTACACTGAAATCTTTTCGAGCCTGAGCTCCTCATGACTCAAGCTGAGGAAACACTGGCTCCTACAAAATAGCCAAAAAACAGCTTTTGATGGAAAGTTACGATGGACGTCCAACGGCATGCTGGTTACGGGCTGCTGTTCGTAAGACACGTATACACACTGACATAATGAAATACTGAGGTCTCGCTTCACTAAGCTACTCTAAACAACAGGCATTGGAGGGGAAAAAAAAAAAGTAATTCTGGCTGTCTGGTGAGCTGTGTTGGCTTTAAACAGAAGGAATGATAGCTGGAGCTGCAGCTCTGTAGGACGTGTGGGATTTTCTACATCAACAGCTCTACTGTTTGACCTACCATGCTTCATGGGAGGAATGACACTTCTATCGACTCTGTAAACAAACAGAAAGAATAGGCCTGGCTGCGGTCCTTTGAGTAGAAGCCTTCTGTCATTCCTGCCATGTATATTTATATATTTATATATCATTTGCATGTTAATTATATTTGTGCGCATAATGAAGATCCATTATGCTGTACATATCAATGAGATGTAGTCAAACGGACCAGTAGCTCTGCCCAATTCCTGCGCCTTCTTGAGCTGCATACGCTGTTGAACCTTTTGTCTTTGTGTGTGTTTCTTCTTCATTTTGCAAATTTGCGTATGTTTGTGTGAGTTATTGTGTAAGCTCTAAACATTTATCTTATCCCAGGCACGCAGGTGGCTCAGGGAATGTGTGTTTGGCAAGTGCCCCATTTACGCCTACCTGTACCCCCCCTTCCCCACACACACACACACACACCAATCATAGATCCAGCCAACCAAGTAGCCCTGCTTGCTCATTGTGTCTCCCTGCTCAGGCATCTCTGCAGAGCAGGATTAATGCTCTGACTCTGCTGGAAGTTGTTGTAAGTTGGAGCATTGTGTTTCTGGAGGGGTTTTGGTAGGCCTGGCATACAGACTGTTAGTAGAATGAGGAGGTTATTAAACAGGGAGGAGCAGGGAGGAACATGAAGGGAGGCCTTAGTGTGGATGTGAATGGGCTAGATTTTGTGTGTTTAATCTGTTCTTCTATTCTCCATAGCTTCTAAATCTCCGTATCCCTTTTCCTCTTTTCCTCGGCCACCCACCAAAGATAATGGGCTTCAGGCCTGTGCCATACATCAATGCCTGTAGTCTCACTTTCTGTATTTCTCCCTCTGTGTTCTGCCTCTCTGCAGCTGCTTCTCTCTCTCTCTCTCTCTCTCTCTCTCTCTCTCTCTCTCTCTCTAAAGTGTTTATATACTTTGCAGCCTTATAATACGAGCCAGGCATATGTACAAATTAAGATAAAAGGCACTAAAGAACCTCAAGAGCTTGAAGAAAAGTAAACAGAGTGATAAGTGCAATTTCCATTTTCTCATTTATCTCCAGTCAAGGGAGTAGTTGGTTTTAAATATAGCGGAGCACTTTTATTACTATTTTGGATGAAGTGTCCTCTCTCTTATCCTAAGGTAACTCCACAAGAGATGTAGGGCCCAATCTGGGTCTGAAGAAGTCCAGCTCTCTGGAGAGTCTCCAGACTGCCGTGGCAGAGGTGACGCTCAACGGGGACGTCCCCTTCCACAGGCCTCGTCCCAGAATCATCCGTGGACGTGGCTGCAACGAGAGCTTCCGTGCGGCTATCGACAAATCCTACGACAGACCCGGTATGAACGTGGTGTGTGATGAAGAGGAGGACGAAGGCATGGAGACGTGTAAGTGTTGGAACTAAACGATGATTGTTGTAGTTTCTTAAATAACAGGCTCTGTCATTTTTTATATCAGATACAAAATCGGTAATTTAACACTTCTGATGTCAGACGGCACTGCAGCCATCACAAGAAATCATTACAATGGTGTGAGGAATTTCTCCGTTTCTATCTAGGTCAGGCTTCCCCTTACAGAGTCCACAGCCAATCAGCGTCTGCTTTACTCCCATATTACTATTCATATCAGCAGTGTCCGAGTGAGCTCCGAGACGTCCCTGCTGTCTGTTTTCCCTCCACTGGGGAATCTTCATTCTCATCTTCCTCTTAATGCTTTTAGACTTGTAGCAATTGGGAAACCATTGTCCTGTTTACTCGCAGTAGGAGTTTGTCCTTCATTTCTCCTTACAGTCCATGGTGAATAGAGCAGCAGCCTTTTTTTATATTCCAGCTATTATGGATGTCCTTGTTGAACATTTATCTTTATATGCAGTTATAAAATTTTAGCTGCACTGAAAGTACGTTGTTCTGGGTGCATGTGTGGAAAACAGCACTGCTGGTCCTGAAACCCTCCTTTTCACTGGAGTCTGTCCGATCTGGTGTTTCATTACTCACAGTCATGTTGTAGTGGCAAGACAGAGCTGTCAAACAAGCCAGACCAGGTAATAACAGCACCTTGCCGCAGGAGCCTCCTTGTTCTCAATTAAAAGCTTCTATTCAACAGGGTAGAGACGTTACTTAAAAAGAAAGAAAGAAAGAAAGAAAGAAAGAAAAGGCGGCAAATCATTTTCCTGAGCTGCTTTGTTCTGGTATGTTGTTTCTGCCTTCCACTAAATACTCTTTTATCTTTCCCTCAGAGAAATGAGGGGCAATAGATTTTGCCACAAAGGTATATTGCATTTCTCCCTTCCTGATATTCAAATAAGTCAAATGCGGTTTTTCAATTTAGATAAAAGCAGCCTGCCTGTGTCTGTCCCCGAGGTTAATAGTCAGAGTTGACTGATAAGGGCAGGCATTCTTTCTTCACGCTGACTTTTATTTACATAAAATCCCACGTCATCTGGGGAAAAAATGTGTCAGCAGCAGATATCCTGCCAAGAAGAAGAGAAGATTTGAGCTGGGGATTTTTCTCTGTTCTGCACTTCTGAAATAGCAAG
This sequence comes from Stegophilus panzeri, assembly GCA_024331685.1. Taxonomy (NCBI): domain Eukaryota; kingdom Metazoa; phylum Chordata; class Actinopteri; order Siluriformes; family Trichomycteridae; genus Stegophilus; species Stegophilus panzeri. The sequence continues at coordinate 29,454,748 of JANDJT010000001.1, read as the reverse complement.
CTTCAGAGTTCCATTTCAAGAAGAATGACAATTTCATGAATCCGCCTGCGACTCGGAAGGGAAGAAATGAACACCTAGCAGGATCAAAGTGAGGAGGCTAATGACTGGGGCATCAAAACATTTATTTCTCTCTTGTACAGCAGAAAAGTTTTAATTACTCTAACTCGGGTCTCTTTTTAGAGAAAGAAAATATCGCAGTCGAACGACGAGCTCAGAAGGGCTGCGTAACTTGCTCCGATGACTGTTTTGATGGGAACACTATTGATCTGTTGCAGCTGCATTGACTTCAGTGTTGCATCTCTTTGTTAGGCTAATGAGCAGTGTTTGGGAAATGAAGCGTCCAATTTATACCGCTCATCTATTTCTCTGTTTTATTCCTTTCTGCTTTGGTTCCGTCTTCGTCAAGACCAGATTGAGTTTTTGTGGATGTGTGATAATGACGGGCTGAGTGCTTGCCTACACACACAGATACACTCATCTGGCCCCCCCAGGAGGCCTGAGCGATTACCATCTCCTGTGTGTTATCTGAGACTGCATCATTAGGAGCTGCAGAAATTAGCACGCTCCTCTAATCTCACAGCCCGGTTTTAATTGCCAGATGCAGCTCATCCGTGTAGCTACACCGCCTTTGCACTTAGCGGCGCGATAAGCTTACAGACACACACACACACACACACACGGGAAATGAAAGAAACAAGTGATAAAAGCGATATCAACTCAAACATAGTTAGTGTTATCAGCTTCCTAACTGATAACGGGATTTAGGGGAAAAAAAAAAAAAAAAGTAGCGCATAACGGAAAACATTTCGGCCCGCTATTCCTGTCATATAGCATTTCCCGGCCGGTTTTCACTTTCTTCTGGGAAAACTTCAAAGAAAGAAAGCAGAAAACAACATTGAACACAGGGACCTCGTCCCTATTACGGTCTCATCTAGGCAGGGTGGGAGGGCGGTTAGAATCCAGTATGGCTGCCTCATTGTTTCATCAGATTGGATTTTCTGTCTGCTTTTAATCTTTGTCCCTCCCCTAAATATTAATAAACTGTAATCACACACGTCTAACATCAGGTGCATTGTAATGTTGTAATGACTCCAGGACTGCTAAGCATTGTGCTAAAGCACTTAGCATAATTAGCAGCTGCATTCCCCCCCCCCCCCCCTTTTGCTCATTCAGAGTTGATTTAAACTTACAATTACTGACAGATTAATTACATTAGATGCAGCAGGGCATCCAGCATAGAAATTGCAGCTATAATAAGACTTGATGGTGAAATGAAAATGAGCTAATTTACTTCATTCCAATTGTGATTAAAGTAGTGTTTTATGTATGCCATTGCTGGTTTGCAGGGAAATGATACGAAAGCTAGATAGAGAATAAACATTTGCTACGTAGTATAAGTAGAAACTTAGCATATCGTCAGGAAATGTTGCTTTTGTCATTTTTGTGACTTTATCAATACTGACAATGGATCTACATGCTCGGATAGATGGGATGCAGTAAAGCATTAATGTATAAGACATACGCTTTTGATTCAAAGCAATCTCCATAACAGAGAAGTGTATGTAAAACAGAAAGAATATTAGCAAAGCAGTTCTGCCGTTCTTCTGATGTCTTCAAAGAACATGTCATTGGGGACTCCAACATATTACTACTTCTTAATTGTGATTGAAAGGAAAAACAGTCGGTTTGTTATGCTGTACGAGGCATTTTACTGGCATGGGTTTGGCTCACTTCTCCCTAGAAACATTACTTCATCTGATCTGTGAATAAGGTGAGCTTAGTATAGAGCTAAATTCAAGGCCTTGCTTCTTTCATTCTCTTAATGAGTATGAAAGACTCCTGAGTGCCAGTCAACTTCTTACCCTCTGACCTGCCAACTACAGCTGAAGTAAATGGTAAATGGTCTGCACTTACATAGCGCCTTTTAACCTTAGCGGTTCAGCATAGCGCCTCTTAACCTTAGCGGTTCAGCATAGCGCCTTTTAACCTTAGCGGTTCATCATATTGCCTTTTAACCTTAGCGGTTCATCATATTGCCTTTTAACCTTAGCGGTTCAGCGTAGCGCCTTTTAACCTTAGCGGTTCAGCGTAGCGCCTTTTAACCTTAGCGGTTCAGCGTAGCGCCTCTTAACCTTAGCGGTTCAGCGTAGCGCCTCTTAACCTTAGCGGTTCAGCATAGCGCTTCTTAACCTTAGCGGTTCATCATAGCGCCTCTTAACCTTAGCGGTTCATCATAGCGCCTCTTAACCTTAGCGGTTCAGCATATCGCCTCTTAACCTTAGCGGTTCTACAAAGCGATTTACTCTGTTTCTCATTCACCCATTCACACACAAACACCCACACACTCCACATGCAAGGCGCTAGCCTGCCATCGAGAACAACTTCGGGTTCAGTATCTGGACCCTTCAGTATGTAGAGGGGCTTGGGATCGAACCGCCAACCCTGCGATTAGTGGACAACCCACTCTACCACCTGAGCCACAGCCGCCCCAGTGTCGGTGAATAAAGAAGAAATAGATGCCGTCTCTTTTGTCTGAGTTGCTTAAAGGCTGGGTAATACTTTCTTGTAACTACACGTATGCATACACAAAATGGCTGCTGCGTGTATCCCACAGTCGTTTGGAGCGTCACCTCACATCCATCTAAAAGGCGGGAACTACATCTCCTCTGTGTGGTGCAATACCAGCTTAAATATAGTGGGGGCAGTATAGCACCATGTGACACTGTGTCCGCAACTAACTAAACAAACTAGTGTTGTGTAGCAAATCAAATCACATGTACTGTTCTAGACTAGTATTGAGTACTAACACTAACTGTTTATTATTAGTGTTTTAATTTTACAAACCTCGCGTGTAGGCTTCAAGTCTGTTTTGCGTACCAGTCTTCTAGATTTTCTAGATTAGTAAATACTTTTGGATGTAACAGATTATTCAGATTATTGATATGACTGTACAGTGTGAGGTCTGAATACCAGTATGCACAATTATGGTATGTCTTTAGGGTATATGCGAGTAACTAAACTCTGAATATTGTTTAAGTAGGCGTGGCCACTTTTACTTAAATGCCTATAACTCTTGAACAGAATGAGATATTTTCACCAAAATACACACTTATGTATGGGCCCAATCTGAGGAAATATGTAAAAAATGACTGAGCGTGGTGCTATAACAAGAAAAGAACTTGGCTCTAATTACGGAACTATTGGTCCAGTTGACTTGAACATTTGTATGCAGTGTCTTTGTCATAGGTCCAGTCAATATTTATGAGGACAGTCGAGTCTCAAAAAAGATGTCTGATATCGGCCAATTCAATCTCAGCAGCTCTTAGACAAGGTTATCAAAGGCCGATCGGAAAGAAACTTGGTGGACTCTTGGCTCCAGAGGTCTGCGAGAAATTTGAAACTAATCGGCCACTGGGGGGTACGCTCAAAGGTTTTTTTTTATAAGACAAGTAATTCATACCTTTTGATAGAGCTCTTCATTCTGAACAACTTTGCCTCAAGAACCGGTGGAGTCAGTCAAATTGTTTGTTAAATAATTGCGATTGCTTTTTTAAAATACATTATGTGTTTGTAACCAATCGGCAACAGACTATTCGTAGCCCCACCCTCAGATATCTTCAGTTCCTTTTGGTTTTGATTCTAAACATGTACCAAAATGCAAACAGCTAGGAACCTTGTTACTGGACTGGTGGCCAATAGAAAAGAAGTTTTCTGGTGATAAAAGTTTTTTGTACCGGTATGTACAATGGAAAAAGGCCTCATTTGTATGTTTACTGAACTGTGAGATCAGGCTATTAATTGGTTTTGTATTTAGGCAGCACATTGTAATAATCTTCTTCCAAATGAAACTTGCCTCAAGATTAAAACAGAAATGTAGTGTTTGTGGTTGAATCAGTGCCAACAGGCCTGGAATTCCCCAGTGTTGTGGGAACAAAGCAGCCAGCAGTGTGGCCTTGATAAGATGTCGCATCTTTTTTTTTTTTTTCTTCCCTCGTGTCTCTTACCGTCTTCCAATTTCTTTCTCTGTCTTTTTTGTTTCAGTGGAGGAGGACACGGAGGAAAGCTCACGCTCCGGCCGTGACTCGGTCTCCACAGCAAATGATGTGGCCTTATCTGCAGGAGCGGCTTTCCAGGACGGCCAGATGAACGGCGGACGGCCCAAAGACGAGCGGAAGAAAGAGAAAGGAGGGAAGGAAAAGAAGGAAAAGAGCAAAGCCAAGAAAAGCGTGCTGAAGGGCCTGGGCGACATGTTCAGGTACACTTAACCCAAATGAGTAGATCTCATCCCCCTCCTCCTCATGTGCAGTGGTGATTCTGTTTCCGTGCTGGTTCTACAGGAAGCTCTGACCTGCTCTGTGCTGCTAAATAGAGCTCACTTACCTTTAGCCAAAACAGCCAGGTGGCCCGGGGCAGTTTAAGCACATGGTTTATAACAAGCAAGTATGTTTTATTTATTCTGTAGCACAGCCGGGGCTGGGACAGAAAACACACAGCTTGAACACACAGTCTGTCTTGTGTATGTGCATGTAAAGTTGATGCCATAAAAATGTACACAGTGATCCTCATAAACATGATGTATACTCAGAAGCATGCACAGATAGTTTGAAGTTGAGGGCGTCTGTGATCAAGCGTGAGTTAACTTTGAGAGAAAATGATGCAAGGCCAAGCAATGACTTGTGCAAAGTCCGCAAGTCTGTCAACTTGAGGTTGTGTGAAAGCCAGAAAGCCTTCATATCCCATATCCCGACATCAACGTCAGCAGTGCAAGCTCATCAGAGAAGCTTAGAGAGAGAGACACATGGTTGTTTTTCTTTCTCTCTTTTTTTTTTTTTTTCGTTACATAACTGGTGAAGATTTATTGCGTGTAATTCTGCACAAACCACCGTAAAGTGGCTTTATTGTGAAAACTGCTGAAAACAGACTTTTTATTTCTGTCTTTTAGGAAATGTAGAAAAAAAAATGTGAAATCGGATGTGCAGTTAACAGTATTCATTTCTATTTTTACAGATTGTTCAAAGTTTCAGATGTTTCGCATCAGAGATGCATTTACAATACTCACTGATCGTGGTTTCAGTTAACACGCAGTGTAAGTGAGTCCACGTCAAATGGAATTGCGTTCACTATGTTTACATGCTGAATTTGAAATGTCCTTGTGGTATCTTTTGTTATTCAGGGACTTTGGATAATCCTAACAGCGCTAAACAGACTTGTGACAGAACATTCGTGTAACTTATTATGGCAGAACCCTTGGAAGTTTGGTTAGCAGGCATTGCTAACTGTAAATACATGATAATTGTAGTGATTGCTATTCGTATACAGACATAACTAAGTGAAATGTTAATATTCTTGATAGTTTTGTCGCACCCTCTGTGTTTTTACACACATAGATAGCTAGCTAAATCGTTATCCTCGATCACTAGCTATCTTTTTTCCAAGATGCCTAGCTATGGTGTATTATCCAATTTAACCACTTGAACTACAAGTACATCATGAGTTTTGTTCCAGAGTTCAATTTGAATGGAGCATTAAACATAGCTTTGGATTGTGCTAATGTTCATAACTAACTCACAGGAAGAGGGAAAAGAGTCTCGGGAATTGTCCTTATTCTCAGTTTTAGGTTATATAGCAAGTTATGAATGGTAGCTACAGTGGGAAGTTTACATACACTCATCATGATCATGAATGTCATGGCAATATTGGGCTTTCAATCATTTCTTTGAACTGTTCTTTTTCTGGGGCAGAATGATTGTACAACATACATCTTTAATAAAAAACAAGCATTTGGTTCACAAGTTTGAATTTATTTGGGGTTTTCTGTCGTCAACACAAGGGCAAAATTATACAAACAGGGTCAAAAACATGCATACAACACACCTAATATTTAGTTGAACGTCCCTTAGCAGCTTTCACCTTGAGCAGACGCTTTTGGTAGCCGTCCACCAGCTTCTGGCAGAATTCTGGTTGGATGCTTGACCACTCTTCTTGGCAGAATTGGTCAAGTTCAAGGACATTTGTTGGTTTCCTGGCCCTGACTTGACTTTAAAGCACCGTCCACAAAATTTCGATAGGGTGGAGATCAGGACTTTGCGACGGCCATTCCAAAAGCTTACCGTGAGCCTGCTTTATCCACTCCACAACCAGCTTCGATGTCTGTTTGGGGTCATTGTCCTGTTGGAACACCCACTTGTGTCCAAGTTTCACCCGTCTGGCTGATGGTTTGAGATTATGCTGAATACGCTACGCTAGTCCTCCTTCTTCATTATTCTATTCACTTTGTGCAAAACACCAGTTCCACTGGCAGCAAAACAGCCCCAGATAGTGCCACCACCACCACCATATAGTCTCATCTGACTATAAAACTTTACTCCAGAAGGCTTTTTCTTTGTTCATATGGTCAGCCGCAAACTTTAGACGGGCTTGAAGGTGTCGATTTTGGAGCGGGGGCTCCTTTCTTGAACGGCAGCCTTTCAGTCCATGGCGATGTAACACTCGCTTGACTGTAGACAGTGACACTGATGTTCCAGCAGCTTCCAGTTCATAGCAGGCCTGTTTCTTGGTGGTTCCTGGGTTTTTCCTTACTATAATAAAACCATTCTGAAACTACTTCCTGCTCTCACAGGTCAGTATTCGGCTATTCGTTGTTATTATATCAGACATGTCAGCTGTATATCAGAGCTTAAACATGTCAGTTAATGAATATTTATGAGTACTGCATGTCTTTATGAATATTAATGAGCAGTGGGTGTGGTCAGTGAACAGCACTGTACTATATTTTATTCAAATACACCAGCATGATTCCACACTCGAAGACCTGAGAAGAAAACGTTTTGTTGACTTTAATCGTAGCAGAAGGAGTGTGAGGTGTGAGACCAGTTAGATAGGATACAGGGTTGTTCGACAACTTGCTAACTTGCTTATACAGCCTGAGTCTGTGTCCTCTGCTTTAGGCCTGACGGTTTAGCTCTGCCAAGCTAATTAAACACAGGCTGCTGTTAATTATTTTGATTTGGTGCTCATTTGAATGCGGGATGAATTAGCTGTGCTCTTATCAGTGCAGTAAGTTGTTTCATGGCGGATTAGAGTAATGGGATTAGTTAGCAGAGCAGCGCACCGTGCATAGCGCTGCAACAAACAATAAAGATGACAAGTGTTTCCAGGTCATGTTTCAGGAACTCTGAGAGGTCGCTTATCAAGGCCACTAATTTGCGCTTTGCTTCTCGTTTGTATCCTGCGGCGCAAAGGAAGTCAGTAATTATAAAGACACTATAACATGCACACACACACACACACACATACATACATATACACATTTGTGTGTGTGTCTATTGTGTCTGTCTTTTTAAGAGAGATTGATTACCAAATGAAAATGAATGTGCTAGTGTGGGGTTAGGTGTGTACTGTAGGGGTGTGTGTGTGTACTGTAGGTGTGTGTGTGCGCGCTCTTGGTGAAATGAGTTTGAGGGCTGTGCTGCTCCTGGCTAAAAGGTTGTGAGTCTCCCCCCGGGGCGGCGGGTGGTTTGGCCCCTCTCACTGTGCATCATCTCTCTTCATTAGAGTCGAGTGGCAGTACCACTTATGAAAGAGAGGCGGACACACACACACACACACACACACACACACACACACACACACACACACACACAGCATGTGTACACTTTGTTTTTTTTGCTTATTCCTTTTCCTTACTTCTTTTATCCTTTCCCTAATTCCTACCCTGCTCTTTGTTTGTTTGTTTTTCTTTTTTGCTTTCTGTCTTTCATCCCTATCTTCATTCTTATTTATGCATTTCTTTTCTACCTTCATTTTTTATTTCCTTCTTTCTATTTCCTTTTCTTGCTTTCATCCATTCCTTCATTACTACCTTCTTTCTTTCTTTCTCTCTTTCTCTCTCTCCACCCCCCCCACCCACTTTCCCAACTGATAAAAAAAAAAAAAAAACCTCATAGAATTTGTATTGGTTTTAATGGAAACTGTAATGGTCCCTGTGGGTCTCTACTAATAATTTGTTGCCTTTTATTGGTGGAATCTTATGTCTAGTGGATACCATTAAGGACCAATAATGGTAATGGTTAGCTGATGGTTTGTAATGGTATTTGTAGTGGAAACCATTTGAATTTCTGTGATGGTTTCTATTGTCTTTTTTTTCCTTCTTTCGTTCGTCCATTCTTTTATTTGTTTGTTCTTTCTTTCCTTCTTTCTTTCTTTCCTTCCCTCACTCACTCTCACACACACACACACACACACATGCTGTTATTACAGTGGATCTACCACTCCTCAGAGACTTACCGTCATCTGCTATTTCCATGGAGAGTGTACACACACACACACACACACACACACACACACACCCCTGATAGCAGAGAAAGTCTGATTGTTGGTCCTTACTGTAGCTCCACGTTGATTATTTATTTGTTTTTTATTCACTCATGTATGACATTAATGACTCATAAGACAGGCATACACACACTGAAATATGCATACACACACATGAACACACACTATTCAGTCCTCCGTCTCACTTTTATGACACACACACACACACACACACTTTCCCTGCAAGGAGAGGTTTGCTGCGTTGGCAACACACTGCAATTTGAGCTCATCTGAACGCCTGGCTAAACATGCTCTGATGAGCTCTCACCATGGAGCTTAATGCGAACACTGATTGGATGGCAGAGAGAGCTCAATAGCTAAAGCAAGGAGGAGAGAGGGATAAAAGGATGGAACGAGAATGAGAGATGGACAAAGAAATTGAGTGCATAGCGGCGTGGGCACAGAGATTTAGAAAGATGAAGAGGAAATGGGGGAGATGAATAGCAGATCAGAAACGGCAATAGAAATTTCGAATGGGGACGGGTGGACCGGGGAGAACCGTGGATGTGTTTATAGGGAGATCAATACAGCTGATGAAATATGGAGCAGAAGATCTTAACTAATGTAATATACAAGTGTAATGGAGTAACATCACGATAGTACAGAATACAGTGAGCTTCAGCCATGCTTATGCCAGGAATCCTGAACAGAATATTATGTAAAGCAATATGCTGTATGTTTCATTATATACAGTGTTTTTATTTATTGTAATTAATCAGACAGCATTTACAGTCTACAGTCATTTAAGCACAGACAAACAAAAATGCAAATAGCTTTACCCTGTGAGGTAAACAAAAAAGTATTCTCAGTGTATTGTTTTTCTGTTTGTGTGTTGAACTGTTTTTAATTATTATGAATTATTTTATATTATTACTGATTTGTTGTTGTTATTATTATTATTATTATTATTATTATTATTATTATTATCAGCCATGTTTCCATCCATGTATTTGTATGTGATGTTTGGGATATCGTATAAAAAATGCTGGAATGAAACACCAGATGCGAATCAAATCTCCAAAATGCGCATTAAAATCCTGTGCGCTCAATTGAGGCAGATAATTTTCTTTTATTCGATAAGAAAACTTAACTTGGTGCATAAACTACTACGGAAACGCATTTCGCAAATAAATTACTCGACGCGGACCAAGAAAGTCATGTGACTGGATAATTGGGATACAGCTTGGGAACTTGTAGAGCGCAATGGCAATGAGTTTTTCTGCCGGTTGCACGGCATCTGGAATGTTGTGTGTTTGTCCGTCATCAAAATGATTTGGTAGCTATAATTGCCTCCCAGAGCTGTCTCACACGATTCCGTTCCCAAATATCAGGCAGCCGCCTCTGATCGTACGATAACGTAAGATTTGTGATAGCGTTTCGTCTGCACGCTTTGAAACTTCCGTTTGTATTGATGCTTTGCGCCGGGTTCTCTGGAAGTGACGATTTTGTTCATTTGAACATGTGGGATGGAAACGTTGCTTTATTTACAAATGTTTCATGTGATATTCCAGTTTTTTTTGCATTAGTTAAATGAATGGAAACATGGGTAATGATGATTTATTTTTAATACTTATTTAATTATGTATGAAATATATATTATTTAATTAGTATTTATTTATTTTATTTATTTATTTTTTTAAAGAAACCCTTAAGAGAGAATGCAGTCCCAGACCTTGCAGATCCTGGAGCTGGTTTTAGCTTTATTGTCTTGAGGACAGTAGTGTGTTTCGAGATGAATGATCACATGATCCTTATTTTACATTTACATTTATTCATTTAGCAGACGCTTTTATCCAAAGTGACTTACAAATGAGGAAATACAAGCGAAGCGATATATCAAGCGGAGAACAATACAAGTAGTGCTACCGTACAAGATTTATAATTGAGTTCTTGAGTTGATGTGTAAGAGCCAGAGTAAGTTTTTATTTATTTATTTTTTAAGGATAATGTAGGGTTGGCATCTTAGGGGTTAGTTACGTGCTCACGGAAGATGTGGGTTTTTAGCTTTAGTTTTTTGAAGATCGTAACAGATTCTGCTCTCCGGATTGAGGATTTTCTGATCATATCAGGCTTGCGTAGTCGTCCTTGCCTCACCTAAGGCCTTTTCAGCATTTTCCGTGCTCAGTGGAGCCACATTAAGCCGTCTCCTCCTCAGATCGTGAGGCAGAAGCCTCAATTTCCAGAGGTAATTAGGTGCTGTTTATTTTCTGTTTGACTGACTGCCCATCCTGCTACCCATCACATTTTCACTGTTTCTCATGTGTGTGTCATTCTTTTCAAAGCTCCTGGAGCAGTGCATGATGGGTCTGAGTTGATGAGTGAAGAGGATGCCTGAGGAGAGAGGAAGCTTGAGGGAGTAGGGGACGTAAATGAGTGCGATGAAGTGAACTAGGGCACAGGGAGGAGGGCACAGACAAAAAAAGGATTCGTTCATATCACACTTGTGGTCACGGCAGCGTTGCTTTGCGGGGAAGACGTCCCTCTATGTCAAGCATTTGTGTTCACTGTTAATAGGGTGTAATTAGTAGCGCTGGAACAACAAGCCTCCCTACTATCACCACCTTTATATGACCTCTAAATAAGCTACCAGTCTGATAGCCATCACATCACACCTCGAGTAAGAGTGACAGCAAGACCAACTGCCTGAAGAGAGACTGACAGACAGGAGCAGGGTGAAAGAGAGTAGGAGAGCATCTTTGTTATTTTCAGAGCAGCAGCTAATAGCCCCTTGAGCCTTTGTGCTCCAGATTTAACCTATATATATCCAGAAACATTGTCTGCTCTGAGCACTCCTCCATGTACATTCGAGTGGAAAGCTTCCATACAAAGCTAACACTGTTCTCATGCCGCTCTTGTCATTAGCACGCAGATGTCCATTTGAATTAGCCAAGCTTTGCACACATGAGCACGGTTTAATCAGGAAAAGCCTATCATCGGAGACCGTACCGTATTAGCATTCTGCCTTCATTTGCTGGATGGATGCGATATGTAGAAATGAACTTTCTCTTTCAGTGCATATCTGTATTCTAGTCTCTTTGTCTCGCGCCGAATGACCAGGCTCGGCAAATATAATAAAACAGGACTAAAAGAAAAGAAAATATCAGAAGAGCAGCAGAGGATTATTGCCTTGTCCTTTACATGGGGCGATACTGGAAAACAATCTGCTTTTGAAATGTCAGTGTCCCCCGTACATTTTATATATATATATATGACTCCTCAATAGAAAGAATGTGCAAGCTAATCTGCTGAAATGATGAAGAAATTCAATCAGTAGATTATAGATAGAAAATGCTTACGCCATGGCTATGTAAATATTTGATCTGTTTTACGCTAGTCTTATCCCTGGGGGTCAATTCTGAGAAGTTTAAGGGCTTTTCTCAGAGGTCTCACAGAGTACAGTGTATGCAGACATGTCCGTCTTTACCAGATATGCTCCACCAGACGCAGCAGGGAAAGTGTTTCAAAAGTGAAACGCTCAGCCTATTACAAAAGATTGCATGCAAATTTAGGGCACATACCCAAAGCAGGGAGTGTAAGTGTGACCAGGAGAGCAATTTCTGACACACTTTTACTGCTCGCCCTCTGGATGTGCCTGATTTCATCCTGATGCTCTCCTTCTGCTTAGAGCTTCTTCACTCACCTTCTGCTCTTGTGCATGATTCAACATGGATACCTTAAAGAGTAGCACTTTGAAAAGATGGACAGTTCAAGGCCAAGTCTCACCGTTGCTTTAGTGGACAATTTCACGTTGATACTGCTCATTTCAGCACACTTAGTACCGTTGGCCTTTACCCTTCTACGTCTGTGTATGGCAATAAATTATAATCTCATTATACGATGTCACCGGGAAGAGGATAGGTTCCCTTTTGAGTCCCTTTTCCTTTCTTAGTGATTTCTAAGCAAGTTTTCCTTGTTCTTTGGGGTTCTAAGTTGCCATCTTGAATGGTCTGATTAGTGTGGATTGGGAGTAGCTCGATGAAATCAACGTAGTGATGGAGCTTGAATTTTAAGTGACTGCTCAGGGTTCGGAGCACAGAGAGAAACTTTTTTTTTTTTTTTTTTTTTTTTTTTTTTGTGGCCATGTTTTGTCTCCAGATCATTTCCACTCCCTCGCTCAGCATGAGCGCACTTGGGGACGGCTGGTTGTCCATCACTTTTCCTGGGATTACTGCTTTTGGAATGAGTATCTCCCCATGCACAGCTGTAGCCCCTCAGGGCAGGCCAGAGGTTGTAGAAGTGTACTGCACTAATTGAATCTGAAACCTTGTAAATGAAACAGGATCCATCAGCATCTTTCACTGAGCAAGCATACTAAAAATGACCAAATCCTGCAGGGATCTTGTTAAAGAGAATGATTTAATGTTGCGGTGTTTTCCATGAATCTTAGTTCTCACTAGGAAGCACGCATTGTTGTTTTGTTGTAAGGAATGCACTCTCATAAGACACACACACACACACACACAAAATCTATGTGTCTGGTTTGCGAAAGAATCCAAAACACCAATTATTCCTCTGATCAGCAAACCAGCCTGCCTTGCTCATTTTTTTTCGCCACTATAGCTCTATTACAAAGCGACACAGTTTTTAGGTGCAGAAAAGGCCCAGAGCCGTTCCTTTATCTCCCAGGGGAAGAGCCGAGCGTTAACGAGACAACACAAAGGGCCGTGAAAACAGCATGGCCCCGTCTGCTCAGACAAATAGCATTTCAAATATTGAGACTGTGGAAAATGAAGATGGTGAAGTGTGTGTGTGCGTGTGGAACTGTTTAACCGGTGTGATATAAAACATGCCAGGACAGGTGAACACTGGCACTGGGATGTGTTTGAATAAAAGGATATAAGAGGGAGAAATTGCAGGGCTTGTGAATGGCTAAAAATATTGTTGTTGCAATATATAACTGGCCGATGGAGTGTGTCATTACACACTCCACGAGGACTGCATAGGGACCAGGAATTTAATACATATGGGGCTGTGCATGAGAGAAAATCCTTCTTCACACGCACATGCACACACTTTTTTGGTTCCACATCTCAGTTCTACAAATGAGCAGCTATAAGGACAATCGTCATTGAATTGCTTTTGCATTGAGAGTAAAATAAATGAAGTGCATTGCTGTAGGTACACACACGCTGAAGCCTGCATGACATGAATGTCTTTCCTCTCCTCCGCTCAGGATGTTGCGCGTGAAAGTTTTCCGTCGTTTACCCTGCAGACAAATTTAATTGGGTGTTTTTCTGGCATTCTGTGTGCACTGTCAGAAAGAACGAAGAAGGATGAGATGTGTCGCTAGGTCGAGTCCGGACACTGTCCTGGTTTAGGACATACCAGCTAGATGACTCAGTGCTTTTGTTTGAATAAATTGATATAACTAACACCAAAAAAAAGATTGTGCTCTTAAGAGTCTGTGGCTTTTGCGAATGTGCCTGCCCTGATGTTGTGGCTTGGAGCGTTTATTGGCACACTCATTAATCATGACCAGCTTTGTGAAGGGCAGATTTGCCTTAGACAGTGTGCTCACTGTAAGATTTGCTTCACAGACTCTAAAACTTAGTTTTGTTTTGTTTTTCCTTGAGCCATTTTGAATGTCTCTGGAAAGATTTTAATCCACATTATAAAGTTCCCCAGTCTGTAAAATTATCATCACTGCCACCAGGCATAAATACAATCCTGGAAAATGTAGATCCTTTAAGAGTTGTCCTTCTTAAAAGGTTCTATGTAGAAATATACACCAGAGTGTTTCCCTATTAACCCTGCTTTACAGCTCCATATTACTTGAGTAAATTGATGAACAAATGTTGTAGATTTTCTAATTGTCTAACTGTTAAGTTACTTTCTTAAAAAAAAAAAAAAAACCAACCACCACCTATCCATGATGTTTCAGTGCCAGCTGGCAAACACGGTCTACCAATTTGCTGGTAGCTGCTCAGATCAAGCTGGACTTTTCAGAAGGGAGGAAGGGATCCATTTAGAACCCTATTATGCAGCTTAGAACCTTTAAGTGTCCAATGACGCCTTAAAGAACCATTTCTAAGAGTGTAGCAAATAACAAGACGGTGTAGCTGAACTTGAAATGTGTGACAGATACTAGGAATTAAAACAAAAACTATTACTGTTGATACATGTTTGTATCACACACACACACACACACACACACATATGTGTATGTGTGTGTATATATATATATATATATATATATATATATATATATATATAAATATAAAATATGGTTAATGTGTATACTTGTGTATACTTTTAAGGGTTCATTGAACAATTAAGGTAGCTTCCTGAAAAGGTTCTTCTAGGAACTAGTGTTTTTCACTGCTGAGTTCTGCATAGAAACTTTCTGATATCCCCCAGAGGAATGTAGGTCTGTAATAGCATTTATTTCTGTAATTGGAAAATAAAGACCACTTGATCACTTGTTCATCGTGCCATAAAATGCTGTAGAACAGTTGGCACAGGCTCTTTGACTTTCAGTAGACTGAGATTTTTCATTGACAGTGATTCATTATTTAGCTATAAGGTGAGCTTAATTAATTATCCATAGCCGTAAATTATGGAATCGCTGTAATTTTACCCTCTACCTCAGAAGGTATAAAAACAAAAAAAAATCTGAGCATTCCTACCTAAGGAAAATCTGTTTTTGTTCCGTTTGCTCCTATGATGCAATAGTGATTAGTACATAAACCCAGATTGTGATATTTCCAGAAGATTTAGCTTGGGACAATGTGTGCAACAACAATTTTTCACCTTCATAAATCCTACTACAGGATCTTATTTCATTCAAAAATACACCTGGGGCTACGGTTGCAACCATGGCCTTATGCCTATAATTACCACATGCAGTTTTGCACTCAAGTCTCCTTTAGTGAACAGTGGATCAGTTCAACAAACAAACATCGTGTTAAAACCATAATGAACTTCCCTTTACTTTCACACTATCCGTTGTTACCCAGATGAGGACGGGTTCCCTTCTGAGTCTGGTTCCTCTCAAGGTTTCTTCCTCGTATCGTCTTAGGGAGTTTTTCCTCGCCACCGTCGCTCTCAATAGGGATAAATTCACACACTTAGAATCTCTATCCTGTGTTTATATGTCTCTATAAAGCTGCTTTGAGACAATGTCCAGTGTTAAAAGCACTACACAAATAAAATTGAATTGAATCTGGTCTCTGTTTAACCTTTGATTTTTTTTGTCCTTTTTTAAAAAAAAAAAATAATAATAATAAAATAATTTTTTTATATATATATATATTTTTTAACAGCGATACAAAGAGCCCTGGAACAGTTACTGTGACTCTATTCAAGTTCAGAGAATGGCCTTTTATGAGAAGCTCATTTACATTTACATTAACATTTGCATGTGTTCGTTCGGTCTTTTATCCATTCCAACGTACAAGTGAGGCTGTTAAAGTATCAGACAGGAATACAAATTACTAAAGCGCTGTTCGAAATCATGCATCCGCTCACACGTTAATTTCTTATATAGACTGTTTTTTTTTTTTTTTTTGTATGGAACACTAAAGTGCAACAATGAGGGAAACACTGGACCGAATACGGGTATTTATGTCACAGTCGGATCGTCAACAATATTAAATCTGAAAATAGTGTGTTAACTGTGATTTTCTGTATGAAACACACAAATAGCAACTACTATTTAAATACAGGGGCTATAATACATTAGCATCTGAGAAAATAAACCCTGTGTATTGTGGAACTCAGATCTGTTATAAGAAATGGGATAATTAATCTAGGAAATCAGACTGGATTTTGGGCAATACAACAAAATGGCACACAAAATTGTGCACTATATGGCAAGTTCAAATTCAGACATGGGTATGGTGTCCTCCAGCTGACCAGAGGTTTTCATGTGGCCTACCAAGACGTGCCATGGTCTAAGCATTCGCACTCTTGTCAGGAATTCGTGAGTAGATATAAATTTATCTCTGACTAAGGAGTCCAATTATAGATCATAATTGGTCGTGTCATCCTGGTAAGAAGGATGGCTTATTGATCAGAGTAACCCTAGGCAACCACAAGCACCTATTATTTCATGTATATTAAGATTCATGATGCTGCATCAACAGCAGGTCAAAAAGTTGTGGTGGGTTCAAGTGACTTAGTGTTTGGGAGCCTTCACTCTCTCAGACTGGTAACTGTGATGGAGCAGAAGAACATGTCAAGTCAGAAAACAGTGCCTCAGATCAAATATTGCCATGATGTTTGGTGCTACGCTTTTCCTCCAAATATAAAAATGCTGTTTTATCATAGACTGCATGAATCATTAAGCAGAAAGTTTGATGGTTGGCGTTGACACTCATTATGGAAGTGAGCGCACATCACGCTCTGCCTGACTTATTTATGGATTAAAGCTTAACAAGCGAGACTCATGGCGTGTTCATGAGATCAAACCTTTTCATTATATATTCATGATGTAAGGTGGCATATCTAGGTCACCAGCAGTGACACATTATTCCTGTGAGACTTCTTCCTGTTTCCTTTCCTTGAATCTCTGTCTCTTGTTGACGACACAGACACATAATTCACACAGCCTCACTATTCTGAGCTCTGAGCATGCTACGGACAGCTTGAGCCTTATAAACATACACGTTAGGCATTAAACCAGCTGAAATTGCAGCTGATGAATAACACTGAGGTGCTTTATTTACTTTCAGCATTGCTTTACGGTTTGTTCACTATCTCTGTACGTTTGTCTGTGACACTGAGACAGGGACACGAACAGAGTCGTGTCCCTGTGCGCTCTCTGTTTACCTTCCAGCATGTTGCTCTCTATAAATTAGTCAGACGTGAAATGATTAATCTGCTGGCTAATATGTAATAGACTCGACTGTCGATGTGAGGATTACTGAAATTACACCACTCTATGTATCCTCAGGTGTGTTCGACATCCAAAACACATCTCTGATTTATGAGTGTCTGTGGGTAAATTCAATAATTTCCACATGCACCCCCCTCCCCTACTTACACGAAGATATACAGCACAGGGAGCGTATATGACATTAATGTCAAAACTTGTCATATGTTCCTGTCTCTTGCTGGTCTTATTTGTGAGTCGGAAGGATATCAGTATCAGGAAGGATAACAATATCATGTGACCATATCCTACTAGAAGGCATTTCTGATGTGTATCACAATGTATTATTTATATATATATATATATATATATATATATATGTGTGTGTGTGTGTGTGTGTGTGTGTGTGTGTGTGTGTTTGCGTGTGTGTGTGTATGTGTGTGTATGTA
>JANDJT010000001.1:29410833-29423981 GCA_024331685.1 Stegophilus panzeri | reverse complement strand
AATCACGTTAACACCTTGGATCCTAGGATTCGAAGGAAAACCTGCAAAGCATACGACATGATATCTTGTCACGTTATCACGCCTAATAAGCCCACCCGATGATGATGATGGTGATGATGATATATGTATGTATGTATGTATATATATAATATAAAACTAATATGGATTTTGTTTGTGGAGGGCTCTTGGGCTTGCATCTTGAATTAAATCAAGATTTGTTTCCTCCTTTCCTTCCAACCCCCAACATCTCTATGCTTGAGTATTCCTCCACTTAAGAGAGGCGAGTCCTTTAGGGAAATTGTCCCAGCAATAATAATCTACTCAGCCACCACAGCGTGAACATGATATTCAAAGCACTAGGGAGACTGACAGCTGTTTAAAAAAAAATCAATCAATCAATCAATAGCTGCTGTATTTTTTGATATTGTGTTATTATACAGTGAAGCACATGTTGTACAGACATGTGTACATGTTTGCATGTGAACCAGTGCTGAAAGCTGTGATCAATTACACTCGCTGCAGGGGACAAGACTGTTTCTACAGGCTCTTGATATTTTAGATGAGGTGATGGTAGGTGTAGGTGTAGTAAGAGTGGAGGTAGTTTAAGGGTAACTATTAGTCTGTTTGCCACGGGAAATTGATACTTTTGGCTCATTTTGCTATTTGGTTTAGTTTGTTTTCACACTGCACATTTAAACAAACTAAAAAACATGAGGACCGAGACAACCTTGCTCAGACACACTCGTACTAGTTATTGTGGTCCACAAGCAAATGTGAATGCTGTGTTCTCACCTAACTATAGAAACCACTGTGAGGGGCAAAACACAACAGGGTTCAGTTAAAACGGATTAAACACTGCATATGTGGAAGCACCTTTAGGTGCTCGTCGGGATCGCTAAACTCCACGAAGACGTGGAGGTTGATCCAGACGTGGAGGTTGATCCAGTATACCTGTTGTGATTCTTTTTCATACCTGGAAAAAGAATCACAACAGGTATACTGGATCAACCTTCATACTAGCATTGCAGCAGATTTAGTGTACTTGCTCTCTAAGATGTTCATGAAACTCTGTGCTTCTCAGGAGCTTTAGGGCTTACATTGCTATATTTGTGAATGACTTAAGCTCCCTAAATCCTCTTCTGTCACTGCTGTATGGATGACAGCCCCTGCAACACTGAGCGAAATAAAAATAAGAAAAAAAGAAAGCTTTGAAAGCAGGCAGAGTGCTATCGGGCTTGATGTGGGCTGAGGATGATGGAGTGTCTGCATCAGTAGCATTTGTTTTGCCACAATTGAGTAAATTGTAAGCAGCTGCTGCCCACAGTCCTCTGCCGGTCCTCCAGCCGCCAGCCTTTCCGTGCCTCATCAGCAGCACAGCGACTCTTCTGGTGGGCTTTGTTTATGCCTGTGGTGGTTCATGGACCCCTGCATGATTTTAGATTTTTTAAAATTGCTTTGAATGCAAGGACCACCATGGCAGAGCTCCAATTAGAGATGGGGGGGGGAAAGCATTCAGGGCACAATCTCGGAGGAAGTCCTGTAGGGTTTTGCAGCCACCCAGCCAGGGCAGGAACCACAGAACAATGTGCATGACATCCTCTCATCTGTATCAGTTTGTTAACAAATTCAACGGGGTGTAGGTTTGTGGATTTGTGAATATAACTGCTTGGTTTCAGAGCATAGTACTGACCACTGGACAGAATTAAGAGTGGTAAACATGGTCTTCCGTTTAGCAGATTAGCTGCGCTCTTATCTTCCCGGCTCCATTTTGCGGCTAATCAGCGGCTAGCACTCGTCCATCTCGTGGTTTCCTGCTCCTTAAGCCTATGGTTTCCTTTTGTTTGTTTGGCTTTTTCCTGAGTGTAGCCAGCCTGAGACGCCTCCGATTCTCAGCCCTATTTCAACTAGCCCCGCTATCGCAAATAGCAGCTTCCTTTCTTCCTAGGGGCCCACACACCAGCCGGAAGGCTGCTCGTAAATGCGTGTCTGATTCCCACTGGTCCCTCTAGAGTCTTTTCTGTCTGTATGCATTCATCTATTTTTAGGATATTGAAGAGGTATTTAACCCGAACCCTTGGTTTTTGTATATTTTTATTTATTTTTATTTTTTTTTAAATAGTTTCGGCTTATAGTTGTGGTCAGCAGTAGTAAAGATTTGATTTATTAAAGAATTTGTCCTTGATTTTCCTGTTGTTTTTTTGGTTTTTTTACTTGTTTTTTTTTTTTTTAATGTGTCGATTTGCACATTTCTCACACCTCTTTTCAGAAAAGCAAATTAGCTGCATAAAAAGTACACATTTCTTAGCTGAAATTCTGCTAGTATTTCTGCTCCACTTAAATTGTAACCGCATTAAAAAAATTTGTGAGTCTGCCCACAGCTCTGCACATATTTTCATACTTTATTTGACGCATTAATGCATGTTAATCATTATCACGGCCAATCATTCCTCCTGTACCGTGGCAGTAATTGTGTTACAAAATAATTACTGTAGCTCATTATGCTCAGGAGCCTTTTGTAACATTTTGCTGTTTGATTAGACTAATTAGAATGCCGAGTTCAAAGGCAGACGACACAGGCTGATTCTTGTTTGTCATTGAATTGATAGCCTGTGGCTTAAAGTGGTTCTTAGGATTTTTATATCCTGCAAATGGTTATAATTGTTACACTCTGGGCAGTTCTGACACCACAGGCATCATCTGATGGGTCGCCTTATGATTATATTGTGGGGTTTTTTTTGTTGTTGTTGTGTTTTTTTTTTTTTTTTTTTTATCTTATCAGTCATGGGGGAAGTGAGGAGCTTATTCAGTTTTATCCGGATTTATTATATGTACAGCTTGAGAGAAGTACACTAATTGTAAAATATACTTATTTGGAAGTGTATCTAGAGAAAATAAACTCAAAACTGTAATATGTTCACTTACAAGTATCATTTGTCACCCAAATTAGTCCAAATCAAGTATAAAATTAGTCCTAGTTTAAAGTACATATAAAAACATATAATTTATACTAAATATATTGCATTCGCATATACAGGTGGGTAATTAAAATGAATGAGAAACAAACATATAGTATCTCCAGAAATGTTTAGAGCCACCACAAGACGGCAGAACAGCCTCAGTGTGCCTTGGCACGGAGTCTATATGTCTCTATAACTGTACTGGAGGGATGAACATCATGCTTCCAAAAGATGTTCCCCCAGTTTGATGAAGATGATGGTGGAGAGCGCTGTCTAACACGTCACTCCAAAATCTCCCACAAGTGTTCAACTGGGTTAAGATCCGTTGAGTGCCATAGAATATGATTTACATCAAACCGTTCAATGAGCCCTTGTGCCCTATAGATGGGGGCGGGGTCATCCTGGAATAGCCCACACCCATCAGGATAGAAATGTTTCATCACAGGATAAAGGTGATCAGAAGAACATTTTTGTCTTATTCATTTGCAGTGATTCTCTCATCTACAAGCGGATTCAAGCCATCCCAGCAAAATACAGCGCATAACTTGCACCTCACAGCATAACACAGCCACTGGTTTTCCCTTTAATTTGTCACTCATCTATATGTACTTAACACAATTATAGCAGACTT
Organism: Stegophilus panzeri; assembly: GCA_024331685.1. Classification (NCBI taxonomy): domain Eukaryota; kingdom Metazoa; phylum Chordata; class Actinopteri; order Siluriformes; family Trichomycteridae; genus Stegophilus; species Stegophilus panzeri. Next base: position 29,420,393 of record JANDJT010000001.1, on the reverse strand, counting down.
TAAAATATACAAAGGGCATAATTGTGTCATTCTGTGTTGGAGCAATCTGTCACACTCTTGATCATCTCAGCATGTTGGAGGTGTTGCGGGTGGAGTGTGCTGGTGTAGCTTGCCAAATTGTGTTGTTTTGATAAGCTGTGAGATTTATTCAGTGAGGAAAGGAAGGACCGCAGGCTAGCCAAAGTGCCATTCCTGGCTAACACCCCTCATCCCCAACCATTTTTACAAACACAATTCCAAGCTCCAGTGAGCTTTATTTTCCTACTTTTGTTAATCGCTCACAAGAGAAGTTAAATGTGTAATTTATCATACAAAACCTTTTCTAGATCTTTGGGTTATGCAACATTTATTTTTTAGAATATTACAGTGTGGTTTTGACAGAGAAAGGGTTATACTGATAGACTGTCTTCTGATAAAGAAGCGATATGAAAGGTACTTGGCTATACTTGGGCAGCTCTTAATGAGGTGTTGCAGACATGTATAACATCTTGTGCATATGTAGGCTCTAATGGCTGTCTGAAGACATATAGGCCAACGTGTTAAGGACTGTTTCTTTTTCTCTCAGCTGTTACCTAGAAACATAATGGTAGGCATAGCTTTCAGCGATAATACCATCATTCTTCTGCCAGAACACCTACACACCAACGGGCAGTGCATATGCAAGCTAATAAAAACATCGAACTCTTAATTGGTCACACATCTGCATTCCCACACACACAGAGGAAATAAGCATATTCTTCTCTCACTCTCACACACACTCGTACACAGAGGAGCAGTTGGCACTAATTATCTTTGAATGTGGGTGGGTAATGATTCTGGACCATTGCCACATGAAACACCAGGAGTATTTGATGGCCTTCACTCATTGAGGGACAGAGAGAAATTGACAGAGCAGTAATCATGTTCAGTTTATCCACTTCTGTCTTTTGAACTAACGCCACAACAGGCCATTAATTGTGTAGTGAAGTAAACAAGAGACAGTGGACTCTCACCAAGCTAGCCCGAGCTCATATCCACACATACAAACATTTAAGCGCACAAGTAGACCCGTCCTGAATGCATTTCCCAAGTACCTACGGTATCAGTCTACAGTAATGATGGATGGCAGTCCACAAATGTAAAACATGCCCTTGTAGAAGCGCTTACACACAAACCCTCTCAGAAAAGGTAAAGGTACATTTCTTGTGAATACAGTGTAACGGCTCATTTAAGGTACAAACAGGGTCCTTAATGCCCAATTAGTGCTTTTTGAATGTACGCTACGATCATTTCCGCAAGTTAAATTCTTACAGGAGGAAAGCACAAAAGGAAGTATGCTTGAGGGAGTACCGTTTAAGCAGCAATACCGTACCGGAAATTAATTTATCATTGCCTGTATAAAATAAATCTTGTCCTGACACATCCCATACAATGGTCCTTCTCAGTGGTAGCCATTTCAAAGTTACGGGCCAGCAAGATCAATGTTGAATTTAAATAATCTTTGAGTGCAGCAACAACTCATATTAAACCAAGTTTTCCCCCCCAATATCCTAGGTAAAGCAGCTAGAAAAGCAATGGCATTGTTGGCAAATAGCAATTTTACCTCATCTCGTCTATTGGCTATCTTGGTGTATGACCACAGGGCCAGGTATGGCCTGGTGCTTTCACTCATACTGGACATTATCTCATTGAGACATACAGTGCCATAGCAGATTCTATCTGTCTATTATGTGCAGTCTGCCAGAGGGATGGATTTGCTATTGGGTTTCTGTAAAACCTGCCATAACACAGAGCAGAGATGTTCCGGGCAGCGATGTGACATCAGTTTCTGAGCAGACGGCAGGTGGGCTGACCTCGCTGTCCTCTCGCGTTTCACCATGTTCATGTCCCTGATATTAAATCAACAGCCTAAAACCAACACGTTCCAAAGTGTGGATTTCTTTCGAGATTTCAAGCCAAGAGTTTGATTAAGAAAAATGCTTGTTTGTGCGAAGTCAGAAGATTTGGTTTTACAATGGCATTATTGGTTTTACAAACCCCAGCAGTTTTTCTCATTACCACTAGGCTATTAACTGCACATGACACGGATAAGTACGCAGTTCTCACACAGTCCTCTCCAGACTTAGATTTGCAAAGGCGAGAAAGGGAACAAAATGAAGCTACAGTAAATGGCATTGTAATTGCATTAGGCTGTCACGGAGAGAGAATGTTCATTGTTGGGAAATTAGATTGCGCTTATGAGAAACTGTGGAAACATCTAATTTTTCTTCCCAGGGTAACCCATAGTTGGCCCAAAGATTGCTACATGGAGCCGTCAGTCAGAGTCGTGATGGGCAGCTGGCAAAGGGCAGAGGTCAACTGCGACCTGGGGTGCTGGTGAAACAAGGCACTCTCAGCAGTGTGGATTGGGTTGGGGGCGGTGGGAAACTGAAGCTGAGAAACAGACACAATGTTAAAGCTCATTTGGCTCTAATAAGGCGGACAGGATGTGTGTGCCATGGGTCACGCTAAAGAGGTCTTACCCTGAATGCACTCCTATTCCAGGAGATGCCCGCATCCCAACACAGATATGTTCCCAAACATGCTCACACGCTTTAATCCAAAATAAAAAACATCATTCACCTCAGTTCAAATTTGTCCTCAGTAAACTGGTTTCTTTATGGAGGGAAAAAACAAAGAGCATGCAGTTGAGGAAAATATGCGAAGGGGCAGCTGGAGTAAGATCAGAGAGGCCCCACTTTTCCTGCCATTTGGGAAGACGCCTACAGGACGTATTGCTCCACTCCTGTCCGGAAGATCTCCCACTGGCTGTTTTAGCAGCTCTGTACGACGTCAGCCATAGCAGGCCTGCTCTGACTCTGCTCTCTAAGAGGAAGCAGCAGGAGAGGCACTCTGTGGAGAAAGGGCTTAACCTCTGCAGAAAGCTGATTGAAATGTACTCCCACTGGAGGTTCTTGAAAGAATTTTGTCTCAAGGTTCCATTGAGCAGGCCGTTGTAATAGGGGTATGGGTCCAAGGTAAACACAGGAAGGGAGGGTGGTGTCTGAGCAGCCTATTAACCCGGTAGGAGCTCTGAACTCAGGCAAACATCAACACAGCAGGGAGTGATGACAAAAAACACTGATCATATACCTAAGGTTCTTTATCTCTTAGAACTACGCTTCATATTTGCAGGGTTTTTGATGTTTCATAGGGCAGATGTTTTTTAGGATTTAGTAGCCAAACTCTGGCAGTCTTATCCTCAGTTAAAACTGGCAATTACTTCATCTGTTTTCTGATCATTTCTCTCTAGTCATTTCAGTTTGAAATGATTGATTTGCTGTTCATCTCCTAACAGTGTGTTCACTGCCCCACTATACCTGATGAGATAATCAACAACCCTTTCATTGGCCGAGTTAGATCTGATGAAAAAATAACAAAACTTAAAAAAGAAAAAATAAACTTAAAATGTCATGGCCCACCATGATGGATAATTGCCTATCCACATGTTTTACTTTGTTTAACTACAGGTCAAAGAATCCAACAATGTTATGTACTGTGTTTGTTTGCAGGATCCAGGCCAAGAAAAGGGAGCTGCGGGAGCGACAGGCCAGGGAGAGAGACTATGCCGAGATTCAAGACGTGACCCGAGCTTTCAGCTCTGATGAGGAACACACCTACGCAGGCATTGGCTCACTCGACTCGTCCATGGACAGCAGCCAGAGCCTGAACCAGGACCAGAGGCCACACAGTCCCAGAGATCAGGGCCTAGAGAGTCTCTACGCCCAAGTCAACAAGCCACGCAACGGAGGACCACTATCTTCGGACAGGTAGGGGGCGATACTTAGACACTCTGCGTTCAAGGATGAAGCTGTGCTGGTGTTTTTGCATTATAAAGAGTTTATTGTGGCACCATTTGGGAGAGATGGTTTGAAATCAGGTGCCCTGGGTAGAAAGTAGTATTACGAAGCTCAGCATTACACCTGTCCGGTAAGATCCAGCTACTTGCTGTGCATTTGAAAATGATCCTGTATATGCTCATGTGTCCTCTAGTGTATGACATAATCTCTCCCTCACCGTGGAAAAGCAAAAGTCAAATGCAATAATCATGTTTCACCAACATGTCCCAGTGGCAGGTCTTACAGCGAAGGAAAATCATCAATAATGCTCAAGGTGCGAAAATTTAATAACCAGAAGCCTCCTTTATTATAGCGGATCATGTCAAATCCTGTCTCCATCTCAGTCTGTGTAACACACAGCCAATCTCTGGAAATCCATCTGTGTCATCTGGGAAGGGCAAAGTCATCCATATACAATGAGATTGTGCCATGTTAAGAACAAAACAGATGTCCCCCCCCCCTCACCCGCAGTTTTCTTCCTGGTGCCATGAAAAAAGTAAATGTGCTTGCCTTGTGTTACAGATGTTGCTGTTAAAACTTTAATGTTGCACTTCTCTGCGACCTCAAGCTGAAAAGTTATTGTGCTTGTTTTCATCTTAAAAAAAAAAAAAAACCCCAAACCAAACAGATTCTTTATCTTCCTGAAGCACTGCTGATCATTTATTCCCCACTGAAAAGGATTCTGTCATTCCGCTTTCCTCTGCAGCTACATCAGCATTTAATTTAAAAACATTTAAAATCCAGTTTTCTCCTGTTGCTTCATTATCTCTTACATAGCTGTGCACACCACTGTGTCATGACAGTGTTTTTTCCCACAGCTCTCCAGTGTCTATTTTAAGACCTTTAGCTTGCTCAAAGATTTTTCATTACAACGTCTGTGTGTGTGTGATTTAGCGTCGGCGATGGTGAATGACGCGTGATGGGACAGCTTTACTAACTCTCAGCACAGTTGCTTAGCCAGCTGATAATTACCTCATCGAGTGTAATCGTATCGAGCTAATGATTGACAACTGCCACTTGCTACATGACCTTTCACTATCCACAGTGCGAGATGGCATGCTGCGAGTCTCACCAGTAGCCCCTCCCCCTCCCACTGCGACGTGGATCTTTCAGTGCAGTCCCTCCCCTGTGGTGTGACCTCAAGTCCATGTGACTCCATGACAATATGCAGCCACTCAATAACCTGCTTAATCTGGGTGTTGATATCTCTGGGGATAGCAGGGAGATGCTAATGGTCGATGGTTAACCCCTGTGGCTGCACGATCTCATGAAGGTTACAGTAGGAGGAGATTTCTGTAGGTTGCGTTGTGGTGACAGTATTTTCAACATGATGTAAGAACATAAGTTATATTTCCTGTGAGTTCTGCATTATCAATGCAGTATAAATGTATTTATAACATGTTATGTAGCACACACAATATCTTGTAACACCTGCAGTAGCGTAAGCCTGTAATACTCATAGGTTGTTATAGTTACATGCAACACTTAATAAAGCATGAGTATATAATGGCAGGTCACACAATGCATTATTATACCTAATACCTAAGTGCATTAGAGACTACAGTGTTCCTTTGAGCAGACCTATAATTTTTATTTTATTTTATTTTTATTTTATTTTATTTATTTATTTATTTATTTATTTATTTATTATAAAGTCATACAGTATATTTATGATTTAAAGTGTTATATATGCTACTATAATCACTTATGAGTATGCAAAGAGACGTAGGTCAGGCATGCATTATAGTAGAATTCATGGGTTGCAGAATTCTAACATCGATTAACCACTTTATGGGTTTTTTGGGTTTTTTTTTTTTTTTTTTGGATTTATGTGAGACATTAAACAGGAAATCAGTCAGAACTTTCTGGCTTTCCCATTGCACCCAATGAAGATTTTGTGACAGACTGTCTAGCAGTTGCCTGACAATTTTGTGATGATTGGTTTGGACCAGTCAGTGGTTTGCACTATTTCTATCTCCACCCATATGTCCCTGTTTGGTACTCTTGGTCCCCTAGCAAGAAGCCTAATTTCAGCACAAGTGCTTTGTGGCAATATGTGTCACATGTCAATGAAAATAACAGCCGAATGTGGGATCACTGATTGGTTCATTTCTTGTTTAAACTGCTTCATTGGGCTTGTTCCTTTGCTCTTTGACAGTCCTAGGGTTTGCGCTCACAACAGCTCTATACGTTTCTCACTAACACTGTGAATGTGAGGCACATGTATTATTTAAATGCATGATTAAGTGGAAGACATGACTCTCAGATAAGGTGCAAAAGAACCAGAACGTCTACTATAGCGTATTGTCCCTCCTCTTCTTTCAAGAGGAAAAAAGCGAGTGAAGCCCATTTTATTTCCAGCGCTTTGTTCTGGGTGTGCTCGGCCTCGGCAGCTACTAGCTGGCACACTGCATCGCACTGGCTGCTGCTTTGGAGTGTGTGATAAACGGCTGCTTTTGTCTCCTCCGCTGAATTCACAATCATCGTCTCATTCTCTCTTAATGCCAACAGCGGCCTATTTATAGCAACATGGATAGTACCATCCTTACGGGGGGAAGATGATAACAGTCTCTCTCTCTCTCTCTCTCTCTTTCTTTTTCTCCTTTTTGCAAAAAGCATAGTCAGTCCTCACACAAACATGCAGTACTGTGCAAAAGTCTTGGGCACCTGATTTTGTTTCAGTACAAAGTTTGTTTTTAGAATTTTTTTATTTTATGACGTCTACATTATCGAGTCAGTACAAAAACATTTTAGATTCCCAAACATTAGTTTTCCAGCACAAAATTAAATGTTAGAAAAAATGTTTGTATGCCGTTAAAGAAAGCAGGATATTACGTAAGAGACACTTTTCAGACAAAAAACACCGTAAAGGCTGCTGGGGTTTTGCTGCAAACATAAGAAGCGAGTGCGACGGTCAAAGTCTCCAGAAGAACCGTGTCTGGTTCTGCAAGATGCTCAATAAAACTTACATCTCATTTCCTTATAAACCTGCACTAATTACTAGTACCTGAGACTACTAATTTTTTAAGCAAAGGGTCGTCATACCAAATATTGACTGTTTCATTTATTACTGTTTATTGCTCTTCATAGTATTTTTTTAAATATATAGAAACATTTAATTTCATTATTTTTTGAAGGCATCTTTGCCCTACAGCATTTCTCTTTATGTACCTAAGACCTTTGCACAGTACTGTAAATATGGAGATCGCTTTAACTTAGCATTGTTTATCATTTTAAAACCTCAAGCTCCAGTTTCTCAGCAACACCAGTTGATGGATAATTTACACATGTATGTGTATAAGACATGTTACATGTTCTTGTTATAAGAAGTAATGAGAACTGAGGGCATCTTATCTTCGCAAGAAAAAAAAAAAGGCAGCAACTTTCTTGCTTTGCATATCACTTTAGACGAAGACTCTGTGAAATTTGCTGTAATATTTATCATTGTGGCCATGGAATTAATTCCCCACTTTCTTTCTTTATTCAGTTCCAAGGCCTGCAATCTACAGAAATGCCATAATGCATTTTGTCTGCAATCTGAAAGCATTTCAGTTTCTCAGCACCTCAATCAGCCTGCCTTCATCAGTGAATCGAGGCAAACAACCTTTTTTGCTTTTGCAAATGAAAGCTAATGGAAATTTCATGGTGTCAGAGTCCTGCTATAAAAAGCTTTTAACCACAAGCGAATGTTGACTCTCCATAATAAATGGATACATATGGCTTCCACCAAGTTCAGAGTCAGAAGTTGATCGGTGCGAATATTCCCAAAGCAGAGTGGAAAAAGTAAACAGGTCTGAAGTGGTTATTCTTGTACATGCAACACAAAAGTAAATGTTTTCATACCGTGGACGTTAGGGCTGCACGATCTGACAACAATATCATAACACAGTTCTCAATGGCGTTTCCATGATGCATGACATGCATCACTGCCAGCAGTATTGTGTAGAAAAACAAAAGTTGATTTATATAATGTTCACAAAACTAACTGTATTAAAACATAATTATTTATAAAAAGTCATTAACACTGAAAAAGAGAAACAAATCCGTCAATTTGAACATTTTACAATTTTAAGTACAGATTTTTATGTCAAATCAGCTGCTTCCAGATTGCAAAAATTTATATATAAAAACATATCACAATATCCACAATGTTGAAAAAGCTTATTGTGGCATAATTGATCACGATGTCGATATTATATTGCCATATCGTCCAGTTATAATGGACATAGCATGGAGACAAGAACCTCCTGTCTGAAGGTGTGTAGGTAGGCGGTGACTAAAATGCAAGTCAGCATCCTGAGTTCTTTTCTCATCTAAATAGATAAATTGTGCGGCTACATTTATCCACAGCCAGGCATGTGCACACAACAGAACCCTTTTTTTAATCTGTTTATTTGTGATGCCCTGCTTGGAATCCCTTCCAACCATTGAGTCATTGTGGATAAATATATGTATTTATAAAAAGAAGTGAGCCAATCTTTTAGCACTGGAACATCAAGTCTGAGAAGCTATCCAGTGACTAGCATGTGATGTGGGTGGGGGTGCACAGCAATAGTTTGTTAGAGAGAAAAGTGAGTCAGGACAAGGGATCATGTGAGTTAAATGTTTTTTTTTTCTATTTTCCAGCAAATAAACACGAAAATGAAAGGCTTTTGAATGAGCCGAGCTTAAGTTTTAAGCCTTCGGGGCCTACATTGCGTACAGAGACAATAAGCACATTATGATCAGTTGGCGATGAAAAGTGATGCGGTGCCATAATTATTTTTTGGATGTGGATTAAAGCCATGGAGATGTGTTTTGAAGTCATATAATACCAACTCAAGTGATGGGTTAGAGACGGGAAATTGAACCGACCCATTCTTTTAAAAGCACATGTACAGCCAGTCGTTACCGTGTGAGTATGGGGGTGTGTGTGTGTGCGCGCATTTTTATTTTACTCCCACGGCACAACCCATGGCTCCAAAATCAATAAAAGGCTCTTTTCACTTTGCCAAAAATGTTTCCAGGCCCATTAACCTCAGATTGTGCTGAGGAGGTCCAGCCCCCAGTCTGAGGTCCAGCAGATTAGTGAAAACACAGAAAACAAGTCTGCTGCAACCAGCCCACAGCTGTACAAACACAGCCAAACTAGAAGTGAAATCCTGAGTCAGGTCCATCCGGCTGTGTGCGAGTCCCAATCAGAAGGTCACTGCGGCAGTAGAACAGCGAGAACCTGGGCTCCGGTGCTCGTAATGTGTGTGGAAGCTGCGGTGAAAACTTGTAAACCCAGACCCCTTACACGCTCTCCAGCTTTACTGCCACTCCATGGGAGAAGCACACACCACTGTTCCCTGTGTTTATTACTGCCGTATTCATCTCTTCTGCTGAATGAGGGAAGGATGCACTATGTACTAGAGGTCTGAGTGCGTTGTTCCGCTTACAGCACAGCGATTCGTCAGCAATTACAATGCATACTTTATAATAACGAATGAAACTTTGAACATTTTAATGGTTTATAATTAGAGTTAATGTTGTGGAATATCCGAGAGACAAGTTAGTTCCTGTTCTCACCTACATTATAGACGCGATAAACAGTTGTTCCCTCACCAGCCTCGTTCTTTTTCTCTCTCTCACAATTGGATCTCTCTCTCTCTCTCTCTCTCATATATACTTGGAAATGTTGCCTGGTTACACTATAACAGTATCCCAAAATATATTCTTTGA
>JANDJT010000001.1:29391092-29407295 GCA_024331685.1 Stegophilus panzeri | reverse complement strand
AGAAAAGCAAACAGCCCGAAAGGTGAGGCAATGCTTTAAAAACGCATGCGCGCACACACACACTCTCTTAAGAACTTAATATGTGCACTTGTACAAACAAATGCTTGTGGACACTTCCATACACGTGCACACACAATCAGCGGTGGAGAAACAGAGGAGGACCTTATTACAAGCCACACACACGAGAGCGGCTCCTTCACTGTTCTTTAAATGAGTCTGTGATATTCACTCTAATGAACTTCCTGCAGGAAGATGAAAGGAAGAAAAAAAAAAAATGAGTGACGTGTTGGTGGAGAATACAGCCGCTTGTGTTTCTGCCCAGATGAATAGAAACCAAATGTGAGGCAGGCCACGATTTCTTTTTTTCCTCTCTTGCATCTTTTCTACAGGCTCTCAACAATCAGGCCTTCAACTGCACTGATCACACACACATACACATATACACACACAGTGTCGTATTAACACTGTTTGTAAACACACATACATCATGAAACAGCTACTGTCAGCATGTAATTGGTCTTTCCTATAGCATAGGGACACCATGGCAGAATTATAACTCCAGTATTCTCATGAAAAGGTATTATTGTACATATGGAGCTTGTGCTGTCTTTATGGAAGACTATTAAACTGATGTTAATTCAAGAAAATTGCATGTTCTTACCTCCTCCTTATTACCACCACTATAATCGCAAATATGCCCCATCAAAGCAGTGCTTTTCAGTTTATTTGATTACAGATGACAAGAAAGCGGCGCCTCGATGCACCAGGGTTTGTGGCGTACAGGATATTACCTGAGAGGAGCTTATTAGATATAGGTGGAAAGGCTTTTTCTGGGTCACCACTGGGTATTTCTATTTTTCCTCAGCTACTGTACTTATAAGAGCTACTAGACAGATTTCAAATGATGGATAACCCAATTCACTAGTGTAATCACAGACTCCCAGCATAACATCTCCTCTTTCATCTCCCATCTCACAGAGCTCACATGGCCCCCAAAAACAGGGCTGGGGAAAATGCAATCAAAAAAGCAGCTGATGGAGTAGGGCAGGAGCTCCAGCCCATACCTGAATACTTTTCCTCTCTTTCTCTTTCTCTCTGCCTCACTCCCTTCTTTCTGTCTGGCATTACTTTTCCTGCGTGTCTTGGACCAGATTAGCTCCTCACTCTTGCATGTTTGGATGTCGTGGAGACCCCAGGCCTTTCTTCCTCACTCTGGCAGCAGACCAGAGCTTGCAGAAGTCAGGCTTTGGGCAAGGTGTGGGCGTTCCCACAAAAATATTTCGTTCGTCAACTATGTATCTGTATCACACCCTCTCCATATTTTGGGTAGAGTCCTGCAAAGTTTTTGATGAGAACATAAAATATTGTATTTGAACATACAATGATGATTTTTATTAGGAAAGGGTGGCATAAGGGTTATAAACAGTTGTGCCCAAAAGTTTGCATACCCCTTGCAGAATCTGCTAAATCTTTATACTGTTAACAAAATATTTAGTACTGTCCTGAATGAGCTATTTCACATAACAGATGTTTAAATATATTCCACAAGACAAGACTATAGCTGAATTTATAAAAAAAATTACCCCGTTCAAAAGATTACACACCCTTGATTCTTAATACTGTGTGTCGTTACCTGGATGATCCACGACTGTGTTTGTTTTGTGAGAGTTGTTCATGAGTCCCTTGTTTGTCCTGAGCAGTTAAACTGCCCACTGTTCTTCAGAAAAATCCTCCGGGTCCTGCACATTCTTTGGTTTTCCAGCAACTTCTGCATATTTGACCCCTATCCAACAGCGACTATATGATGTTCAGATCCATATTTTCACACTGAGGACAACTGAGGGACTCATACACGACTATTACAAAATGTGCAAACAGTCACTGATGCTCAAGAAGGCAACATGATGCATTAAGAGCCAGGGGGGTGTAAACTTTTGAACAGGATGATCAACAGGTATACATTGTTATTATTTTGTTGAAAGATCTTTTTTTTTTTTTTTTTTTCCCTTTCCATTTAGTACTGCCCTTCAGACGCTAAATAAGATTACATGTCTCCCAGAAGACAAAATACTTACAATTTACACAGACCATCCTGTGTGTTAACACTATAACAGGGCAGTGGAGGCTTGGCGCTTAAGGCTCTGGGTTACTGATCAAAAGGTCGGGGGTTTAAGCCCCAGCGCTGCCAAGCTGCCACTGTTGGGCCCTTGAGCAAGGCCCTTAAACCTCTCTGCTCCAGGGGCGCTGCATCACGGCTGACCCTGCGCTCTGACCCCAACTTCCTGACATGCTGGGGTATGCGAAGAAAATAATTTCACTGTGCTGTAGTGTATATGTGATTAATAAAGACTCATATTATCGTCATTATTCAGATTTAGCAGATTCTGCAAGGGGTATGCAAACTTTTGGGCACAACAGTATAACTAAAACGAATAAACGTTTTGTGAAACCGTAACAATGCAACTGGTAGGGTGAACTTCCTTTTGTCACATGAAATCTGACATTAGCTGTTAGTATTAGGCAGAGGTGCTAACATCTGTAGTTTACTGTAGCATTTATGGTTTTTGATCTCGTTCAGCTCTCTAGGTCATGAATCAGTATACCGTGTGCGTGAGTTCGTGCACTGGTAAGGACCCTGGCTCACTACACATTGGGACACTGATAAATCAATTTCCGGTAGCATAACTATGTATTCATGTCGTAAAACGTCAGCAAAAATAAAATAAAAGAACTAAAAATATTACGTATAAATAATATTAAAAAGTTTTGTCGTCAAATAAATTTGTTAGTGGTAGGACCAAAGGCAAATAAAATTCACCCAGCTGAAAAGGCAATTCTAAAAACAAAATAAATAAATAAAATGTTAAAAAAAGAAAAGAAAAAATGCTGTCTCATCTGCTGACATACACTAGAATTTTTATTTCTTTTCTGGTTTTTTTTGTTTGTTTGTTTGTTTTTTTTCCCCCCCTTTCTGCCTGTTAGGAGTTTCATGGTAGTAATATTGTTGTTGGCATGTTTGGTATAGTTAGCACTGCTACATTGTTGGCCACACGGTCCATTCTAATATTTAATGGCAGTCAGGAAATCAGCTATTGTCATGATTGCCATAATGATGATGATGATGATTATTATTCCATCCAAAATCATGTGACATAACCTTTTTTTTTGGTTTGTTTCAAGACCAGCAGTGTTTTGGAGCTAGAACCAAACCCTTGCAGTAGGGGGGGGGGACCCAAAGATTTTTAGATTAGGTATTAGCAGCTTGTCAGTGGTATATGTGGGTCATTCATTGTTGTTCCTATCGTGGCCAAAGTACTAACTTTTCTTTTTAGAGAGCAAGCTGCTGCTGTTGTTTTTTCCATAGTATTTTAACATCCATTTCATATACAAGTGTACATCTGTGTAAAAGCATTGCTGTTATATTGCTGTCTCTTGTAGGTTGAGATTTCTGACAGAGGCCTGTTTCTGTGGCCTCACTGCATGCTCGCTCTCTCTCTCTCTCTCTCTCTGTCTCTCTCCCATTTATATAAACACGCTCTCACCTCACACTGAGCCGGTGTTGACGAGATGTGGACAGAGCAGCAGGTAGGAGGCCTTCACACATCACTCGTGTCACACCCATCAAATCTGTCGCACAGATGGACCTGCTGCCTTGTTACACAACTGCGTAAATGTTAGGAGTGTAAGAAAATGGCTTGACTCGGGTTGCACGAGTAAAAGCAATCAAAGACTAGTGATTGATCTTAGCATGTTTAAAAGGCAATTATCAGAGCATGTGGAGCTGGATTTCCGTTCTCAGTCAAATTCAAATGAAATCACTCGGCTCGGTCGGAGTGTTGTGTCTTTCTTTAGTGTGAGTGGTATGCGATCAGTATGAATTAAGATGAACCCTCAGAACACAAACCTGGTCAGCAGTGAACTGCAGTGTTTGTGTACTGGAGCTGTAATTAATTTCCCAATTGTCCGTCGCTCTGCAGCTCCAATCCCTCATCCTTAGAGAGAATCGCATTAGTTTGTTATTTTCAGAGCTCGTAACTGCGCTTCTTTTTGTCATTTCCCGCTATTGTCACTGCAATCCCTCATCCTTGCGAGCAGCCAGCCGCAAATCGGATCACCGGGGCGGCTTTATCGTAATGAACACAAGTAAGGAATCGAGAAATTACCGGGAATTTCCGAGTGTGTAAAGCAGCACTGCCGATTTCGTAGAAAGTTACGAAAGATTACAAAATGGATATGAGAGCTGTGAAGAATAGTGCTGGGAGTACAAAAAGTCTGTTTTATGGTCATTTCTTTTGGACTAATTTTTTTTTTTCTTTGGACAAAAATAGCATATTGAGATCAAATTACTGCACCTGTGAACCATATATAGGCCCTACACGAACGGAAATCAAGTATGTAAGAGAAGAGTACTATGTAGTGTTGGAATCTGATTTGGTTAATACACAACAAAACAATGTGAGGTAGAGAAATAGCAAAACAGGACAAAATGTAACAGTGTATTGCACACTGATATCTCACGGTATCTTATATATAGGAACATTTTACAAATTCTTAATGAGGTATTTGTTGTTAGGAGGATTTGGTATGATCAGAAAGTGGGACCAGGTGTCTGTGTGCATAATTTGCTTTTGTTTCTAAAGTACTATTCAGACAGGATAATATTATATGTTAAGTAATGTTAGACCGAGGACTTCTGTATTAATTCTGATCAATTCACAGGTGATCTCTGTATGAATCACAGGAAATGAGTGTTCATGATGTATGCATGGTCCCTGGGTACTTTGTACACCTCATATTAATGCAAACTGGTTGTTCTGACCTTTATTATAAGTGCTTGTTTTAGGTCTTGTGGCTGTTCATGATCATTAGGCAGTCACATGACCATAACATGTATGCATGCTTTACCTGTCCTAGGACCTCGGTAACTTAATAAAGCCCAAGAAATGTCCCATTTTTAATAAAATAAAATAAAAAATAATAATAATAAAAAAAAAGAAGTCCTTTCAAATTTCCAGCAGCTATGCTATTAAAAGTCATAAACTTTTAGAAAAGTTTTTTTTTTCCTGTTATAATTATGATTCATACATTTTGGTAGCCCAATGCCAAAGATATACTTCTATAAACACATACTGTTTGATACATGTCTACTGCCTCGATTAGATGTGATGGCTAATTTTTCACTGACAGAAAGTAATTGTTTATGAAGTTCCATGAAGTTCATGAAGTTTTCTGTGGGGTCCTATGTTACCAAAATGCCTAAATACAAGCTATTGCTACCCCAAAGCAAAATTATTACTAGTTAAAAACACTCCCTGTTCCGTTTGCTTTTCATATGGAAAAGTTAAAAATCATAAATGGACTTAGTGGTTAGCACGTTTTCCTCGCACCTCCAGGGATGGAGGTTTGATTTCCTGACTCCGCCGTGTGCGTGGAGCTTGCATGTTCCCCACGTGCCTTGTGGGTTTCCTCCGGGTACTCCAGTTTCCTCCACCAGTCCGAAGACATGCTCTGTAGGCCGATCGGCATCTCTAAATTGTCCGTAGTGTGTGAAATGTGTGTGTGATTGTGCCCTGCGATGGGTTGGCATCCCGTCCAGGGTGTCTCCCGCTTCGTGTCCTGAGTCCCCTGGGATAGGCTCCAGGCTCCCTGTGACCCTGTGTAGGATAAGTGGTATGGAAATATTATAAATGTGTATTTACATTTATGACACTTTTTTTTTGTTGTTGTTGCATTAATGATTCTTTTATGTTGACAAATAGGTGTGGTTGAGATCAGACTTCTCACATTCGCAAATCAGAGCAAAAAAATCAGTGGCCAACTTTTGGTTCTGTACACTATGTAGAAAAAAAAAAAAGTATGCGTTCTTATTTCTTAATGAATGAGGCTGACTCTCGATGAACAAAGAGGTCAAATACCAGGCCCATCCTATTCCCACCTTACTGTATCTGGCCCATAAGGGTGGCGTGATGCAGCAGGCTCCACTGTGGCTGCTGTCAGCATTAATAACTCTACAGAGACAAAGGAGGTAATCAGCCTGCGCACTGCTGTCTGCGATTTCACCAAAAAGCCTAATAAAATCCAAGAGCCCAGGCATCCATTCAGTTTAATGATGCCTGATTGCTAGTAAAATATTGTTAGCGGTTTTTTTGTGTGTGTATGTGAGTGAGTGTGTGTGTGTGCGCGCGTGTAAGAACTATGGGTCACTTTTCTATTGACTGTCTCTAATGGAGCTGTGATGTCATGCATAGTGGCTCTAAAGGTCTAGTGTAGTTTTGTTATGAGAAGCAGTAACGGAGAGGTTTCTTTAAAACCCTAATTAAATTTACATGCTGATTGGCTCAATAAAGGCAGGCAAATGTTTTTTTTTTTTTCTCCTCGTTTTTTTCCCTGTCTTCTTGTCCTTGTTGATGGTTTCTGTTCTCCAAGACTGTTTCTGATGTGTATATATATATTTTTTAATGCGCACTTTCAGAAGGCAGCTAAAATATTTTTTTTTTAAAGCTCATTTCTGCTTCAGTGCTAATTGTCATCATATACAGTGTGCCTTTATTTTATGTGCATCTCTCTGGATGTGAGACAGAAGTGAAGCTTAGGATTTCTGAGTGCTAAGGCTTGGGTGAAAGTACTCCACTCAGAGCAACAGATTACCCATAATGCTCTGACGGCAAGACTCTGAGGACTAAGAGCGTATACAGCTGCATGTGTTTTCTGACCACATAATTGTGTCGTTGTAAATGTCCTTAATTATTTACAGGAAGAGTTAATCAAAAAATAAATAAAATGTGCACAATTTTCCACTTGTTACCCCAAATGTAGCTGATCACCCAAAGACATGCTCGAAGTGCTTTTTAAAAAAAAAAAAATGTATTAATTATTTTATTTTTTTCAAGGCTCAGCTATCAGCTACCAGTTTAGTATCAGGCACACTGCATGTCTAAATCCTAACTTTGTTTGAGGTTTGTGATGCTATGACACACTGCTGTTTATAAAAATGAAAGTATGTCGTATGGCTAAAAACAAAGCTTCCTCAGGAACCTTGGAGCCAGAAGCTGTGCAAACTGCATCATCACACACTCGCTTCAAAAGGTACTGTTTGGCTCAGTAGTACCAACTCTACATGAACATTTAGCAGAATGTTAGTATTTAAAAAAATAAAATAAATATAGCCTATTTGTACATTCAGAACCCTGTTTTTACCAATAAACCTATAATTAGTGCATTATTACCATTTTCCAGACATTGGGCCACGCTGCCTGCCTGAGACTGCATGGAGAGAAAGCTTCAAGATGGCTGCTGCTACTGTTTTTAGCTATGCACCATAATTTCATAGATTTTTTTTTTTTTTTAGATATCAGTGTGTCAAACAGTATTAGAAAATACATAAGCAAATCTATTTGTAGTACAGAATAACACAACGCAAGTGTGTGACTTTAGACATGTATTCACTACTTCACTGGCACTACTGTTATGTTTTTGGGAGGAAACCGTAGAACGTTGAGGAAACAGGAGAACATGTGTAAATCCACACAGACAGTATCCTGAGCTCAGGATCGAACCAGGGACCCTGGAACTATGAGGCAGCACCACCATGCGGGCCCTCGGGTGATTATTTGATGGAAGGGTAATCATAAAAATAATAATAATATTCTTCTTATTATTATTATCATCATTATTATTATTGCAGAACAGTTCATTCTTGCGTGTGGGTTCAAAAGGCTGCTCACACATCAATGCTTGTTGCAATGCTCGTAGTGGAAAAGTTAATGATGGTGCAGACACACTCCTACATCTATGGATTACTCATCCATTCTTTTATTCCACAGATAATCTCAGCTCTACAGACATTTAATATCTAATGAATGAGCAGGCGTGTGTGTGTGTGTTGTGCATGTATTCTGAATACAGTTCGACCTCATACGTGTCAACTGGTCTAGTGCAGACAGTTTTAAAATTCTGCAATGCACAGAATTCATCTTCCATCCCTTGTGTGCAATAAAAATGGGTGTGATATTAAAACTAATCTGTCTCCAAGGCTTTGGCGCTGAAAAATAATTGCCCTCACTTTCCAGCTTTTCCTCGTTCTGTCTCTCTCCCCCCTTATATGAGCAAATATTCAGAGATGCATATTCTCTGTCTCTCACACACACTCTCTTTCTCTCTTACTCTCTCTCTCTCTCTCTCTCTCTCTCTCTCACCCAAGAGGTTAACCATAATGAGGGCACTCAGTAAAATAATAATAAAAATAATGGTCCAGTCATTCATACGGAGGGAGTATATGGCTTTTTCAGCTGACTGAGCTCTATGGACAGGCACTCTAGGCTTTAGTAGGGGTCAGGCCTTTTTATAACACTGAAATGAAGCAAGAGGCTGTGGAGAAAAAGTCTCTCTCTCTCCCCATATCCCCCCCACCCCTTTCTTTCCCTCTTTTAGTTTTGTATTGAGGCTGAATGTGGAGTCGAAAGCTGATTAGTAAAACTGGTGAGTTCCAGTTTTAAAATCCAGACAGAAATCCCTCACACACACTTATTATTATTCACACAGAACGAATGGACACGCATGCCATGGTGGCTCTGGGTCTAGGTGATGTATAGCGCTTATGTAGTGAACCTTGTGTTAGGTTACATAAGCAAAAAGTGAATTATTAGCAGTAATGTATAAACCTTCCATGAGTTACAAGAGTACTACACACTCCCGAAGAAGCCATACATTAATCTGATTTTAACTACTCCATGATAGCAGCACTACAATAGGCCACTAGCTAACTAACCTGCTAGAATACTAGACAGGCTAAAACAATGTAACATGAAGAACAATCAAAATAACAATATTATAATATTAAAGTACAATATATATATATATATATATATATATATAGATAGATAACAATACAATAATCCACCAAATCCACCACGACCCGAGCAGTTTGATCGTGATGGAAAACTGATTTGTAATGCTCTCTAGGACATCTTTCAGGCCTTAAGTGCACAATAAAAATACTGATTCATCCTAATGATTCATAAAGGTCATGACTCATGATTCATGATTCTGGTTGGTTGGTCTGATTTGATGAAATGTGTAATAGAGGAAAAGAATGGCCTGAAATTGGAAAAAAAAAAAAAAAATGCACAGTCACTGTTCATCTCTGAATATTACCCAGACCTGAGGGCATACTGCTGCCAAACCCTTTGGTGTGTGATTGTAATTGGATTAAATACAGAGTTAGAGGAATGCACTTTTACTGAGTACACACACTGATTTATTTAGTCAGATTTGTGGTTTGTAATGTCAGAAATAAGGTCTGTGCTGTCTGGTATCTGGGCCGAGACTAGCAGGGATGGAGGGAAACTCCGGCTCCTCTCAGCCTGCAATGGCTCATTCACACCACTAGAGGCATCACTATGACTGTACACAGGCCCATTACTGCAGCTGGAGAAGACGAGGTACACATCACAACTCTGTGTTTCAACCTCCTGCCATTTTTATTGTTCATACTTTCTGAGCTTGTTACATGTTACAGAAGTTGGTTTTAAAGCTGTGGGTTTGTGTGTAAAAGAGCCGAGTGTTTGTGTGGACTCATAGCTCCTCTGTCTCACCTCCCACAAATCTGTTGTGTTGTAGTACACAGTTTTAAGCGGTAAGGTGTGTGTACGTCCATAAACACGTTTTCACCGGTCTATCAGCAAACCTGCAAAATACAACTAATGACTATCCCTCTGATCTCTTTCTCTCTCTCTCTCTCTCTCTTTTTCTTTTCTACCTCATAGTTATTAGTTGGGGAAACACACACAGACGAGCTGTCAGTCATTCTGTCAGTGACGTGATGTCCGTGTCACATCCCAGCGGAGTTACAGTACTATTAGATGTTTGGGTTAGAGCTTCTCATTACACACCAGAAAGTACATGCTGGATGTGTCTTGCTTTCTCATCTGTGTGTTATCATCTTATTCTTATTTTTATTATTATTATTATGATGTTATCTGTCTGGCTGACCATTCTTTCTTTCTTTCGCATCTGCGTGCCTGTCCACATGTTTGTCTTACTTTCTTTATTTATTTCTTTGTTTGTCTTTTTATTTATATTATTTGTTTCCTCACTTTCCCGTCTGTCTGTCTTTGTTTCTCACATCTGTATGTTTTTATAGGTTTTGTTTTTCCTTCCTTGCGTCCTTCAGTCTTTCCTTTCCATCTTTACTTTCTTACTTTCTATCTTAATTTTTTGTCTGTTGTCTTTCTTTTTTTTCTTTTGCATCTGCCTGTCCGATCATATGTCTGTCTGTCTTTCATTCTTTCGTCCTTTCTGTCTGTCTTTCTCACTCATCTGGCTGTCTGCCCATATGTCTGTCTGTCACACAGCATTCGAATGGGATTAAGAGAAGTGCTGTATCCCCCCCTCCTCCCCCTTTTTGCTGTTTAGTTGAACTGAATGCTCTGTGTGCCATTACTTGATCTATCTGAAACCTATTAAAGTGAAATGGCAATCCTACAAAAGGAGATTTCCATAGAATGAGATTTTCTTAAGCGGGGAGAAAAAACCCCACACACACCAAGCAAATATTGTGTTGCTTTGTGTGATGGATGAAGGAAGCTGTATGAACCTAAGCCTGGTTAATGGCTTTTTAATGGCACATTGTGCCATATATTAGATCCCATCATATAGACAAGACTTCCCGATCTGTATTAAGGAATGCTTTTGTCATTTGTCCTGTGTCTCGACCACCTCTTATCAGTGCAGAATGCTATGCTTTAATACCCGGAGAGAGAAAAAAAAAAACAGCACACAGCTCAAACAGCCTCGTTAAACTAATCTGACATGCGGGTTATGATGCAGACGCACACAAAAGAATGGGGAAAAAGGGAAAAGTAAAAACAAGGTTATAACTGGAATGAGGGAGTGTGTAGGAGCACGTCATGAATAAAGCAGTGCAGTATGGTAATGTAGCTGCTATTTATAAAACATTATGTTTATGCGTTTGCGATGCTACACAGCAGACCGAGTGTGGAATTCTCAGCGTGAATGTTTGGGGAGACGAGGCAGCCCCTCTTGGGCTCTCTGAAATTAGGTCAGAAAGATGAAGAAGGGAGGGAGGAAGAGCGAGACTGTATTCAGAGGTGATTATAGAACTGCGATCAGGAATAGATCAATGTTGTTGGTGAGCAGCAGCGCTGAGAGCAGAGCTCCAGGTGAGAGGTAGCACAACCCCATTTGATCCTCCACCGAGCTCCTGTAGCGCGCGCACGCGTGTGTGTGTGTGTGGACCCGAGACGCCATTTTGGGAGTGGGAGGGAAGTTTCTGGATCTGAAGCTCATTCCTCAATCTGTTTGCTGGTTGTGGGTGAAAGTTTCGAGAGTTTGTTTATGGTGCCTGAAGGCACTTTTTATTTAATATTCCTCTGGTAGATATTTCATTTACTGACAAAGTTTAGACTGCAATAAAAAAGTTTATTTTATATCACAGAGAATATGTAACATCTTGAAATAACTTAATTACAAAAGCATGCGGTACAGAAATCTGCATAATTCTGACTATAAATGAAAAATATGTTGGAGCTATTTCTGTACCACGGTAATTAAGGTTTAAAGGCAATGACTTCAACAACTGATGTTTAACCAGTTCGTTAACATGGATACCACACTAACAGCTTGAATTCAGAGTGAAGGTTAGCCTGCATCGTACAGGTTTGTTGTATGTTGTGTATTTTGAATTACACTTATTTAAAATGAATGAATTAAACAATGACTGTGAGCTACATCACTTAATGAACCATCTCAATAATGGTTTTAATGTAGAGGGAAGATGAGAGTGCATTGTAGAAGTTTAATGAGTATCGACTATGGTGATTTTAAATAAATATAGAAATAAACAAACTCGTGGGTAGCACTTTAGCTAGCTTAGATAAAATCCTGTCCATGGTCATTACACTGAGGTAAATATGTGAAGTGTGTGCTGTGGTGATTCAGATTTGAAATAAATAAACAAGCAAGCTTTTGGTTAGCACACTAGCTAGCACAGATATTAGGTCATGGTTAGGATGCTGTAAAAGTTTGTTGTGTGTCTGTGGTCATTACACTGAGGTAAATATGTGAAGTGCGCATGCTAAGTAAACAAATCCATGATTAGCACACTAGCTAGCACAGATAGCAGACAAAGTTTCAAAAGCTGCCCATAGTCGTTACACTGAGGTAAATATGTGAAGTATGCGCTGTGGTGATTCAGATTTGAAATAAATAAATAAACAAACAAATAAATAAGTAAATAAATAAACAAGCCTATGGTTAGCACACTAGCTAGCACAGATATTAGGTAATGGCTAGGATGCTGAAAGTTTGTGTGTCTGTGGTCATTACACTGAGGTAATGTGAAGGGTACTGAAGTGGTTCAGGTGTGATATAATGAATGAATAAGTAAGTGAATGGTTAGCACACTAGCTTTCAGAAATAAAGCAAAGGTTATGATGATGTAAAGCGTATTGTGTATCTGTGGTCTGTGATCATTACACTGAGGTAAATATGTGAAGTGTGTGCTAAATAAACAAACCCATGATTAGCACACTAGCTAGCACAGATAGCCTGCCTGGTGATAGCTTTATTTTGGAGCAACGTTTAGGCTACACGGCTATTAGAGTTTATTGAATATCAGTTTTGACCATGACGCTAAGGTAAATATGTTAAGTCTTTTCTGTGGTAAGTTTAGACTGGATTAAGCTAATTGTGCATCAAGTTTGGCAGGTAAATATGGACTGTCTACAACGTAGTAATTCTTATTTAAAATGAATGAATGAAAAAAAAAAACATGATTAGCAACCTCGTGTCTCAATAACAGCTTTAGTTTAGAGTGCATTGTCATAAGCTCATTGTAAATAAAACCTCATGTTAGGCACAGTGGCTTTCGTGAGAGAGAGAGAGAGAGAGATGGGTGGGGGAAGTGGGAGAGAGAGACAGTTCTCTGAGTCTGAATCAGAAGCTGGAGCACTGGCCTCATCTGGAGCCTGATTATTAGTTCAGAAATCAGTTCCGCTCGGCAGACCTTATGAATCAGAGCTAATTAGCCTGGAGGTGTATCTCTCCTGTCCCGCTCTATCTCTGCACGCTTGTCAGATGCACATTTAGACGACTCCCCTTGTGTTAGGTTAATATGATTAGAACAGATATTCAGAGTGCTAGCTATGCTAACTATCTCACTAACCGTGGCATTTCTGAGGAGGTAGATTACAATATAATAAAAAAAAGGTGGGTAGCTTGAGCTGCTCAGATTTATTGGTATAATTATTGTTCAGATGTGATATCAAAGATGTTGATAATTATTGGAGATATTGAGACATTTATTTATAGTACCAGTAAAACCTGGTATTAGTGCTCAACAATATGATGATATATTTTTCTGAGTATTGTGGATATTGTCAGATGTCGGTGCTTCTATAACTATATGCAGTCAGGTGCGGAATTATTCACACCCTTGGTGACGATGGGTTAAAAATAAGGTTATATGGGGGGGGTTAGTTTGATAGTGGGTGATTAATTTAGTCTAACACTGCCAAAAAAAAAAAGCAGAGACATTTATCAAGAGTTTATAAAGTCATCATTAAGAATTTATTGTAAGGAAAATAAACTAAAAAGTGTTTTAAATAAAACCACATCCTTACCAAGGGTGCCAATAATTCAAGTGAACCCAAGTGAAGAAATACCTTTTCTTGCAAATTATGAACATCTCTGAATATATAATGTCACTTAATATTGTTTGACGTTTTCACTGATTCTTTTTTTTTTTTTTTTTTTTTTTCTTTAAGCAAACCTTAAGAAAAGAAAAAAAATGTCATTTCAAAGCCTTGGGATTATACCTGGCAGTTCTGTGATATTTTCCATCAACCTTAAGCTTCAGTGAGACTAAAGCAGATATCTCGCCACCTTATTAGTTTTTTTTATATGTTTCGTCAGGATTTTGGTGTAAATAACATAACATTCAATCAGACAGAACCTTATAAGTCCAAAGTCTCGATGTTGTGATGCATTTTGTGTGTTGAAAAGACGTACTCGAGCATGATGATATGTAAGGAATGACGCGTACGCACACACACGACAGACCGTGCTGTCATATGAAAATAATGCATCTTTTGATCAGATTTGAGCATTAAACTGTGCTGTGGTGTGTTAGATATATTTTTGCTGCTGGGTACACTGACGATAAAAGTTAAAAAAATCAGCCGAATTAACTTCACTCAGATCACATAAACTCAGCTTCATTAGCTCAATCATTAGCGCACATATGCAGCATAATGAGACGTGTCTGTCTTTCTTTGCGTGTAAATAATAACGTCAGCATTAAAGTAAGTGAGGAATAAACATGCTGCTTTGTGTCATGTCAGGAGTTAGTATGTAGTTTGTATTCTCGCTGTTAGTGCTTTCACCAGGGCCGGCGTTAGTTATGCCGGGGCCAGGACACAGCGATTTAATTGGGTCCGCCCTCTCCCCAGCCCCCCTTATTTTTTAAACCAAACAAAATAATCTTGACAGTAGGCTTGGAATATTTGGCGCCAATTTGACAAATGTCATTCAGAAACGTTCACCAAACTGGATTATGTAGCCTAAACCTTGTTCAAAACAGAGTTAGCGTTGCACCTACGGTAACCATTTAGAATCATGTTTTATTCGTGCTAACAACTATTAGGACAACTGAAGTGTCTTTAAAAACATTCATTTAACAAAACGCAACAATAAAACACTCAAAAATGTCTGAAACAGTGAAAATGCCATTCGCCGGACCTTCAGTTCAGATTCTGTGCCAAGACCATTCAGTCTGTCCTGAGACATTGTTGAGCGCAGATAGTTTAAAACATTTTTTATATATATATATATATATATATAAGTTTCTTCGTCTTACTGAACACCCGAGACAGTGACTGGCAAGCAGAGAAAAATGCACAGACTACAAATCTTGCTAGGTTTAAGTTTTTCTCCATGGTGCTAGACTAAAATAAGCATATTGGAGGCACATAGCATAGTAGCTGCAGTTTATTCAGGCAGCAAAAGTTAAAGCCTTAAGCTACTACGCTTTGGAGGAAACAGTGAAACGCTGGGCTAACGTTAGTCCACTATAGGCTACCATAAGCTAGCGTTCTGTGTGCACATGTGAAGAACCATACACGTGTTAGTCTGAAAGTGATAAATGCATTAACATATCCAACATTGCTTCATTGATTCTTCACTCTGTCTTTCTAGTTTCGCTATTTGCTGTCTTGCCTGTGTGATGTCATCTTTTTTTTTTTCTCTTTTCTTTTCGTTTTTGAGTGGCAGATTTATGAGTAGCCATTCTGACAGCTAGAATGAATGGGAGGTGTGTCCGGGGATGTGTGAGGGGGTGTGTCAAAGAACCGTTGTGGGACCAAACCATTTTGTGATGTTATGTGGGCCCATAGTAAGGCTACATACAACCAAGAAAACTGATTTTATGGCAAACAAGCATGATATATTCCAAACAAATAAAGCATTTTTTTTAAAAGTACAACATTGTTTAAATATGCCACCAATAAATGGCCAACATTTGACGACCTAATGATCAGTCTCTTTCCTTGGCCCCCCTCCTGGGGCTGGCTTTGACCAGACTCTTATTTACTCTTTGCTATCCGTGCCCTGCCTTATCACACTGCCTGTCATTCAGGGAGCTCTGCTTATTGCTGTGCCATGGCCTTGACTGGTGAGGGTTAATGGCATGGAGCATGAAGCATACGGTGAATATATGATGTGACGAGCAGACTAAACACTTTTAGTTTCACCTTCAATACACACACACACAGTTAAAAATACTGATAAGCTGCTTTCACACATTCAATGCACACACACACACACACACACACACACACACACACACTTAAAGATGCAGATAAGCTGCTTTCACACATTCAATGTGTGCGTGCACACACACACACTTAAAAATGCAGATAAGCTGCTTTCACTAACCATGTATTTTACTATTTACACTGATGGTGCGTTTACACGACAACGATGTACTAAAAACTGAAAAGTTTCGCGTACAGACGACAGCAACGCTGTCAAAACGATCCCCGTTCATGTGGATCTGCGAAAACCACTAAAAACGCTGTATTATGCATGCCAGGCCAGTAGTTGGCAGTATTATTATTATTATTATTATTATTATTATTATTATTATTATTATTATTATGCATGCCAGGCCAGTAGTTGGCAGTATTA
>JANDJT010000001.1:29357265-29377921 GCA_024331685.1 Stegophilus panzeri | reverse complement strand
ATAGTGATAGTTAAAACATGAAGTACATTGGTGTGATAGACAAATCTGCAGGAAGGAGAATAAATTGGCATTTAAGTGTGTTCATGTAAAGTGATGCTCTCAGAGAGGCTCTGAATAAAAGAACAGCATTACAAATCAGGAATAATCACTGTCTTTTATGGAGAGGTTGAAATGACACTGTGACATTATGTCCTCTCAGATGTGGAGCTTACATTGATTTTCTCTCTCTCTCTCTCTCTCTCTCTCTCTCTCACTCACACACACACACACACACACACACACACACATAATGGAAGCATGTATAACCCAAACAATGTATTTGGGAACTATATGAGCTCTTATTTTAAGTAGAATGAATACACAATACACCACAATTCAAATGATACAAAAGAGAATTCATTATTAAAGGAAAACTCCACCGTGAACTTATCATATTAAACTTTATCATAAACACATCATGTTCAGTGATTTATATTCTAATGAATTTCTGAAAACATTCTAGTTTAAACTAGAGTAGAGTCTGTACAGATTTCTCCCTTCTTCATCTGTACCTGGGTGGAGAAGCTTCCAAAACGTTGATGTTAATGCCTTCCCTGTGGAAGCGGTGGCTCTGTAGTTAAAGTGCTAGGCTTACCGATCAGAAGGTTGGGGGTTCACGTTCCAACACCCAACGCCAAGCTGCCACTGTTTTGGGCCCTTAACTCTATCCTTTCTATGACGTGGGATGAAATGGAAGAGGAAGAGAAGGATTTCGCTGTACTGTAATGTATATGTAAGCCATCATGCATAGATCACTAACTAGATCGCATGTATAGATCAGTCCATACAGGATTTCGCATCGGTTTGTTTTTGTGATTGCTGGGTCCAAAAATGCTTGATTTTGCTGTGGCTTTTTTCAAAATGTGCAACTTGTGGAGTTTGTGCTTTTTTTTTTTCTTTTTTTTTTAACCAGAAAACTACTTTAATTAGCGAAATTGCAATTGCGCATAATTGTTTTGCACGGTCTTTCACAGTGAAGATTGTTGGTAAATGAGACCTTTTAGCTGTACTCATGTGAAACACGTGAATCGAAGAGGGCTTTGTTTGAATATGCGTTGTGATGTCAAATGACGCATCTTGGCCCAAATCTGCGGTAATTTTGACAGATCGCAAGCTCCTGCAAATATTGCTACGTTTGCTTGATTTCGCGTTCATTTCTGCGATCGCAAAATTGTGAAATCCTAGAAGGACTGATGTAACGCATCATGCATAGACCGCTAACTAGCCGAGCCAGGTCTCTGCTGTAACTCATTACTATGACACTGAACAGCGAAACCTGACTTATCACTGTATGAATTATTAAACACAAATGTAACTGGGCCTGCAATGTCCCCATGTGAGGTCAGTGCAACAGACCACCACTAACTTCTCACACGAATAACAAAACCGCATCAACTAACAGCTATTTGCACCAGAATAGCTAAAGAAATCACAAATATTTCAGTATTACTTGTTTAATGTGTTTGAAGGTGGATTAAAGTTTTCCTTTAATATGCCAGTTTGTAATTCAGTACCAGACGTCTTTGAGTACTCAGATTGAGAATGCCTGTAGGCAGGCATAGTGCTATATATGGAGACAGCTGAGAGAGAGAGAGAGAGAGAGAGAGAGAGGGAGGGAGGGGCACACACACCATCCTCTCTCATTCTCTCCTTCCCTCCATCTCTTTTGCCATTAGGAGTCATGACACTTTCTTCAAAGCCTGTTAAATGTCCTTTTAGCTACTCATCCCTTACTGAAGGCTTTCACAGGCCAATGGGTTGTCTCATCCAGCCATGTCATCCTTTTCCCTCTGTCTTTCTGTCTCTCTTTCCTCTCTATGGTTAGGATGTACAGTGATAGACGTCACTCAGCCTCATCTGTCCAAATGAGTTTAAGTTGCCCCACGATGCAGATAAGCCCATTTATCCAGCTTTATTTCATCTCCTGCTGCTTCTTTGGGTTTTCCCTACCACCTGGCAGCAGAGTTTAAAAAAAAAGAAAAGAAAAATAGAGCATTTTGTAAAGGTGTGGAGAGTAAAAATCAGGACAAAAGAGCACAATGTCTTGAAAAGTGAGGCTATCACCTGTTGTTCAGAGACCCTGCTATTATTGAACTGCTGTAGCTATCAGAAGAGCAGAGGTCATTTTTTTTCCCCCTCCTTTTCTCTCTTTTTTTTTTTTTTTTCTTTTCTTACCTTTGAAAGGAAAGTAATTTTCTGTCAGTTTCTTGAGGCAGCAATGTTAATGACGCTCTCTCTCTGACTCTCTTAGCCCCCCCCGAATTGAGGGTATACCCGCCATTATATTTCCCAGGCTTATTCCAACACCGTTGATTTTTCAGCCCTCATAAGAGACACTCCTCCTGCTCTACTTGCGATTATTGTGATGATGATTATTAATCAGCGTTCGCAGGAGTCACGGTGCACCGCAGCATTTTAACACTTCATCTACTCCTGCCGCAGACCAATCACGCTTTGACATCTCCGCACCGCGTCCAATCAATGCGTCCAATCTCCTTTGCTGAGGAGCTGCAATTATGACAGATGATCGAGCACAAGGGCATTCCTTATGGCCATATGTCCTTGTGTTGATGTGACACTGCTTTTTAAGATTTATTGTGATTTATTTAGTGTGATTGATTGTGTTTACAGTTCACTAAAATTATATCGGTGTTTAATGGTATTGGTTGCAATGTGGTTACATGAACATTAGTCTGTTTATTTTCTCATTTTCCTCTTGTGGCTTTATATATCATATTCCTGACCACACACACACGCTGAAATCATTTAGTGTTGAATTTATTGAGGGTATGCTACTTGTCATAGAGTGTTCTGTTTAGTGTGCTGGTGGAGCGTTAAGGAAAACAGCCTGACCAATCATGCAGGACGGAGAGAGAGAGAGAGAGAGAGAGCACAAAAGAAACAAAAGAAGGTGGAGCGTGCACATTTTTGTGTTCTTTTTTTTTTTTTTCCCTCAGAGCTGACATGCACATGAGCTTTAATCCAACACACTTTACAAGTATGTATTTTCAGCAGTCCATAAACGCCTTTTTCTGTTTTATCAGCGCAAATCATTAATTCATTACATTTCCAAAGGGAACATGATCTTTTTTTTCAGTGTTTGTGTTTATGTTTTATGTATTTAACCTTTATGTCAGTGGGCCGTGTTTGTGTGGGTTTGTTTGTCTCTGTCCTTTGACATTTAGAGAGAAATAAAATGCACTGAGTCACAGCACATCGGGGATGTGTTGTTGTACTTTGCCAAGTCTGGCCTTAAGCCATACCCTCCCATCTCAGACATTACTTTAGACGCATAAAGAACCGTCTCGCCTCCTTACTGCTACTCGGCTATCGAGTTCCTCTATAGGCAGATGTTATGTAATCTCTTATTCGCTTTATAAAGCACATGGAGTTTTAGGTGTAACGAACGTTCCTGCTTTTAGTGCCATGTGGGAGTAAGAGTATTCTATTGCCCTGGGTTGCGATTTTAACATGTTTTAGAAAAGATGGAGTTGTTATAAGTTAGTTAAAGGACATCAAATCTAGCAAACATGCTGAGGTAACAGGAGTGTGTTTCCTCTGGGGCTAGCAGAGAAGTGGATTATCTACTCAGCTGTATCCACTATAGAAATACTCATCTTATTTCTGAGGAACACCGTTTCCTATGCTCCTTTGGATTAAAGCACATTTTCCTATGAAAATATTCCCATAAAAAGAAGGTATTCGCAGAACATCATAAAGTATTTTCTGATGATGTATCTACTAGAATAGAAGGCATTAGTAAGCTTTTACGATTCATTAATAATACTTGTCTACTTGAGCGTGCAGTTTAGAATGAACGGGTATTTGTTAACAAATATCTCATCATCTTCATAACTGCTTTATCCTAATCAGGGTTACAGTGAATCCAGAGCCTGTCCTGGGAATACACTGAGTGAGGCGGGAATACACCCTGGATGTGCGTACTGTGCTCCAAGCACAAACGTTCACACTCTTTCACACCTAGGGGAAGTTTAGTGCAGCCCGGGTTCTCCGGGTACTCTGGTTTCCTCCCCCAGTCCAAAGAGATACGTTGTAGGATGATTGGCATTTCCAAATTTTCCATAGTATGTGAATGAGTGTGTGCGCGATTGAGCCCTGTGATAGGTTGGCACACCGTCCAGGGTGTCCCCCATCTTGTGCCCCGAGTTCCCTCGGATAGGCTCCAGGCTCTCCTGGTGGACGGATGCTAAAGAGGTATAATGTATGTGTCATGCTGTACGTCACTGTTTAGTGGAAATGCACTATATGTTTTATGGGCTCCTCCTCTCCTCCACTCTCTCTATTTCTGTTTGTGTAAATCCAGTGGATTAGTGCTTTAAGCTCCATCTTCCTCTCTGAGACCGAGTCTTCCTCAGAGGGAGAAGGATCGGCTCCTTCCTTGTGGGATGTGGATGAAGAATACACGCAAAGCTCTGCAAAAGAACCAGGGGAGCATGTGTGTTTTGAATTGAGGCACTGTTTTGACAAGGAGGGAATGTGTGTTTTGTCTCCTTTGTGCATAACTGAGACAAAACATCTCATGTGGCCCATTTCTGATTTTATTCAAGTATTTCATCATGCTGCTCATCTACTGTACATGAAACACTTCCCTTCAAGTTTCTATTATTCACGTACAGCTCAAATCCATACTTCATGTATATCCTAGGCAGTGGGACAAGTGATTTCATGGGGGTGTATTATTGATGGCACGGTGGTGCAGCGGATAGAGTTGTCATTTCACAGCTCCAGGGTCCTTGATTCAATCCTGAGCTCTGGTTAATTTTTGTGTGGAGTTGTACATGTTCTCCTTGTATCTGCGTGGGGTTCCTTAAGGTTCTCCAGTTTCCTCCCACCTCCTAAAAACATGGCCATAGATGTATTGCCTCTGGGTAGGGGTGTGTGTGCGCGTATGTGCATGGTGCTCTTCAATGGACAAGCTTTGGATATACCACAATCCTGCCCAGGATGAAGCATTTATGGAAGATGATGAATTATTATATAAATGTAAAGCTGGTTAACACAACTAAAGATACATTTGATTTAGCTGACTGAACTCCCCTCCCTCCCCAAGATTCATTCAGATTTCTCTTCCTGTGAAAGTGGGTCTTAACAATGCCAATCTAATGAGGACCAAGCGTGAAAAGGAAGTAGGCCAAGATTTAATTTGCTGTACCAGCGAGCGTTCCCATCCCAGCCCTCCACCTGAGGCTTTGTCCCTTCACACAGAAGATTTTACAAAACCCAAAGAGGCCCACTGTGCACAAATCCCTCACCACACTCTAATCAAATGTGTTTGCACCTTTCACAAACCAGGCGACTGGCAAAGCTTAATTTCACCTCAGCCTGGCTAATCTTCCCAAATCCACTCTCCTCTTATTTTACTGCATGACTATACATGGGCTGTTCTTAATATTGCTGTTTTGTTCTTTCTTCTTAAAGTCTTTGAAAGAACTGAATCTTTGCTTTTTATCCATTCGTGCAAAGCAAGCGCTCCATGTAAGCTTATTACGAAGGGACATCATTGATTGCAATGTCTCCCAGTTATAACGGTGTGCAATTGGCAGTGGACTTATGAGTTCAAAAGACCAAACACATTACACTAAATGAGAGGAACTGTGAGGGGAAAGTCTCTCTCTCGCTCTCTCTTTCTGTCTCTCTCTCTCTGTCTCTCTCTCTCTCTAAACTCATAGTATCCTGTTACTGTCTCGCTCTAGTACCTCCCTAAATTGGAAATTTCAGCTTTCTTGATCTGTTTTCTTTTTTACTATGAAACTTTGTTACCTCCAACCCGGGCCGATGACAGAGATTACTATTTTTGCACATAGATATGATATTTCTCTGCTTCATTCCTCACGCCATGCCCTAAGGTGATGCATCACAATATAATACAGTCCCATAAACCGATTTCTGCACAACAGCCCCGAGCAGCATTCTAGCAGTAAGAGGCAGCAAATCTTTAGAGGAACGAGATGTGGTGCACCCCTACACTAAGCGCCGCCTGACATTAGGTGGAAAGCAATAAACTGTGGGAGATAAGAGGTAATGTAGCATCTGGCGAGAGGCTTAATAATCATCATGTCTATGGTGGTCGGTCCCCTACTGTCACTGAGCGCTTTGTGTCTTCAGTTCACTGAGTGTAAGAGGGTGTTATATAAGTTTTCCTCAAACTGTAATGATGTGAATAAGTACTTGAAGACGGGTTCTGTACTTGTGAAGAACAGCACTTTTTTTTCTGTGTATGGCTGGGAATGGTGATATCAGCACCATTTTGGTGCTTCTAGCTGTTTGCTTTAGATCAACAGG
The DNA here is from genome assembly GCA_024331685.1 of Stegophilus panzeri. Taxonomy (NCBI): domain Eukaryota; kingdom Metazoa; phylum Chordata; class Actinopteri; order Siluriformes; family Trichomycteridae; genus Stegophilus; species Stegophilus panzeri. Next base: position 29,371,579 of record JANDJT010000001.1, on the reverse strand, counting down.
GTAGGACTGATACCAAGGACTACTGATAGACTGATTAAACCATGTTATGAGTGGCTTTAACCCCATGTATTAAACATGGGACAACACTTAGAAGTGCATATGTAATATAGCAGAAGCATACAAATCTTAATTTATTAGCTACCAGAGTGGGCAATTGAAAATCTCCCATGTTCTTGGCCAGCCCTTTGCTTGGTTGCCCAGAAGCCCAATTAATTATACTAAAAAGCAGCAATTAATTTAATTTAACTCTAAAGTATAATGACCTAATTATGTGCATTAATAAAGAATATGGAGAATAAGTGCAGACTTGAATTCCCAAGAGGGTCCACTTTATGTAATGCTAGTCTTGATCATTTCCTGATAATGCCTCTATTGATACAGCACACCACGGGTATGTCTCAACCAGCTCCCTAGTTCAGTAGGTAGTGAATCAGTATATCGTGTTTTTGAGTTCGGGCTCTGGTAATGACCCTGGTTCTCTACACATTGGGACACCGATAACTGACTACGTACTCGCGTTGTAAAACGTCACCAAAAATTATATTATTTGGCACAATATTGCAGCATTTCTAACACGTGAACTCATGCTAGTGGTACATGAGGTTTTCTAAAATTTGTTTGCCTGATGCTAGCAGGAAGGACTGCCAGCAAACGCCACATGGGATTCTGGGGTGTTGAGCAGAAAGGGATGAACTGTAAGAGCCCTCACAAGAGTGTTCACACACACTCGGAGTTTAAGAAGGCAATGACAGACAGGTCTCGGTATTTCCAAGGCAGTGCATGGTGGATTAGCACATGTATGGATAATACCAACTGCCTCAGCTGTCACAACATACACCCATGTCCTGATCTCAGACACACACACACACACACACACATACTTCATTAGCACCTGCTCAGCTTTCTTTAGAGCAAAGGCTATCTCCTGGGATGTGCGTGTGCATGTGTGTACATGCATGCCCTTCTACTGTATGAGCGAAAATCCGAGGAGATTTCCGAAGCTTCTGGTCAACGCTTTGAAGCTCTGAACTTGTCGCGTATCCATCTGTCTGCTGAAGCTTTATGAAACAGATGTCCATGCTTCTCAAACATCTGTCCTGCACCCCTCACTCCTCTCTCCCCTCTCTGTCTCACACACTCACGCACACACACACTCCTTATTAGAGAGAGGAACAGCATTTTCTGAGAGAATCATGACTTTATAGTATCCGTTATTGTTATTGTTATAGCCTTCAGTAGGCTTTCCTTTAAAAATGTGGAAAAATGTCAACTTCATGAAAACAAACTCCAGCCAGTCTAGTAAATGTCCTAAGTACAGACTGTAATGTGCATTACCTCAAATTATAAGGTTATAAATGCGTATTAGACGACTCACACAGAGTCTGAGGGCAGGAAATAGTCACTGGTTAAGGCTATGGGCTACTCATCAGAAGGTTGAGAGTTCAAATCTCTTGATCCTCAATTGCTTAGTTGTATCCTCTGTCTTTGCTTTCGATCAAAGGATCAGCCAAATGCTGTGTATGTAAATGAGTCAAAAGAAGAAGAAAAAAAATCACATTAATGTCTAATTGGATTGACGTCTGTTTTTAAAAACAGACTTTGGACTCCAAAAGATGCCTTTGACTGCGTATATTCATATGTACTCATATATACACCTGCTACAGGGTGGAAGGGGTTGGGGTAATAAATTATGCATAGTGACATATGGCCTGTGGTCAGAAACAGTTTACATAAATGTGCACCCATATTACTGGCATACCTGATAAAACAGCCTGTGAGTGTAGCTTAATGGAAGGCGTAACGTATAACAAGTGCACTATAATAGGCCCGTTGTCATGACATTTTAATGTACACCAGCATGGAAAACGTAATAACACGGTTTTATGGTCAACAGATATCTGTCAGCACACATGGCAGTGTTTATGTCCGTTTTATGTGTGTCGGAATAAACCTTTATAAATGTCTATGTGGGTTTAGATCAGCTGTCATGAAGGGATTATGAAGGTTTCATGTAGCCCTATGTACACTGCTCTTAAGTAAAGTTTTATTATTTTCTCTTTTGTGAACTAAATTCAGTCAATCTTGACTAAATCCATCAGATTTATTATATTTATATATATATATTCATTAGTAGAGACCTTCCTGGACTAATCATAACCATCTGCCTCAGTGGAGATATCAGTAGCCCGGGCATAGTTTACTAGTAGTTTCTTATTGGTAATTGCTCTTTGGATGAGTAGATTCAATAACCAGAGAAGGAAAATAAACACAATTCCTACTGACATTTGCACAAAAAAAGTTTTCTTTTGCTGTATATGTAAACATAATTGATGTGCCTCATATCTTGATACTTGAACTACAGCACATGCTTCTGAAACCCAGCACCTGCTGCACTACGTACATCAGCCAAGGCTGTCAGTAGATTCATTTTTACTAAGTGGTTTAATTAGCGTAGATGGATGATGGACAATTGGTGCGTCCCAAATCGCACGTTCACGCACTATTCTACGCCATTTTGTAGTGTAAATAGTGTGATTTAGTATGTTCACACTGAAAAACCCCAAAAAACAAAGTGTACTTTAAGTTCCCGGATGATGCACTCATTCAACAGAAAAAAAAAAAAAACAACGATGTGTGGAATGATGGACACTTCATGCACTCAACGGTCGCAGCTTTCTCTACGTACTGGACGGGGAGGGGCTGTATCAAGCTCAGATGCTGAACGAAAAAAATGTTTACATTTCCAGCAGCCACAACCACAACTTACTATGCAGATTTTTAAACTGTGCAAGCAAAATTCACCTGCGGAGATGATTACGCCTCCGTCTGACGGTCACTGAGGTCTTGTTGGGCATAAAAGGAAACATTAACATAAACAGTAAAATGTACCAAGACATTTTTGTTATCTGTTTGGCTATTCCGCTAATGCTAACACCATCGCATTATTTGCGTTTGATGTAATTTGCCCTCGACCGGGAACCAGCATATACTTCCGGTTAGCACGATACCGAAAATGTGCCATTTGAGACGATACGATACACAGTCGTCTCCTACCCTGGAATTCATATAGACTACACAGTTGTTTCACTTACTCTGAATGAATGTACTTAATTGTCTAACTAGCTGGCTATACTGTACTGTATATTATCACATTAGATTAGATAAAAAATAAAAAAAAATGTTAGCCTAGCTTTTATTTTCTCTGTGGCCTAGCTAATGAGTTGATCATTTGTTGTCCTTGTGGATTTGTTTATCATTATACAGCAAGTGGAACATCAAGTTTTTTTAGATTTTTTTTTTTTTAATTGTTGGATCAACTTTTGATCTCAGTGTGATCAGTTCCTCTCTCAAACATTTTTGTGTCATATCGAAAACACGTAAAATCTTACAGCATTTAGTATTTTTAGCGATTAACCTAGACAGGGTTTTTGCTCCCCCATCGCTCCCCTTCACTCCAACACCCCAGAAGCTTCTCTGTGGCCCACTGAAGCTGCCCTGAGTGAGGAAACTCCAGCTGGTTAATTGGGATCATAATGACAGGGTGGTTAGTGCCAGCTGGGTTAGTAAGAAGGTCAGCGAGTAGCGTGCGGCCAGGCTTATCTCTGTGTTTGAGCTGGATTCCATATGTCAGGAAACAATGTACTGTGAAGGACTATGGATGTCCCACAGTGTGCTGTGTCATTCTTACAGGCATACTGTAATACATACACACACTGCGGATCTGCAAAACATGAGTCCTTTTCTCCTTCAGAAATTGCAGAACAGTGTAACTTTATCTAGCATTTAAAAAAAATTAGATGAGATGCATCTTCATAAAATGTTGTTGCACCAATGTGGGAAATTAAGCTCTGTTGAATCACAGCCATCAGAAGTACTAAAGTGCTGATATTGCAGCATATCTACTGAGGCCACTGGGAAATAACAGCCAATGAGAGTTTATATATCTGTGTGGCCTCCCCTACCTCTGTCTTCAGACTTCGTCCCATGTGACCTAACAGTCTCGGTAACCATAGTGATAGGACGCCCAGAGCAAACCACACTGGAGTGCATGAATCACACTTTACATCGCTCCACACGTCTTTTTATCCCCCTGTCACAGACAGATTTATTTCTTTTTGCCGTTTCTTTTTTATTCCAACATTCAAAGGCCATGTTATTTGGCTCATGAATGCACACACTGTGTCTTGAGAGGTGAAAAAAGCTTAGCGGACAATACGCATGTCCAGCCTCCTCTGTCTGATGGCTAAATGAACTTCCTCCGAGTTCTCCCTCTGCATGACTTTAAAAGTGGTGGCGCCAGTGTAAAAGTCATTCCTTTTATTTAAACAGCGGTCGTTTATCGTGTATGTTGGGTGCGATCATACCTCACTTTAAAGTCTAAATTAAGAAGAGAGGCCTCTTTTTTCCACTCCCTCTTCACTGGCATTTTTAGTGCGATCTAATTTAATTAAAAGGGAAGTTGGCACTCTGGCACCTATATATTACTTATTCATAGAGTCACTTTGTTTCCTGCGAGGCCGGTCTCTAGTCGTAAAGCACACGGGAGGACAAAGGCCTCTGTGCTCTCAGCGTTTAATAAGAAAGAGTTGGGTCACTGATCCGAGCTCAGTGTAAACAGAAGCTCTTGGAAGGGAGTCCGAGCTGGAGGAGTGTACTCTGGGAAATAAGCTTGTATACCGAAATTAAGGGGGGGGGGGGTACGAGTGGGTTTTTCCCTCTTCTCTGGACAGAGAAAACTTATAGCGTAGGGTAGGTTGGATGAGTGTTCAGTGTTCTTTCTCACTTTGACAGTGTTACAAATGTCTGGTGTCAAAAAAAAGACTGATTTGTACCACTGAAGGGAAAAAAAAGACTGCTGAGATTCTCTATTACCGTAATGCACTTGACACCTATGTAAAGACTGCTCCGCACTCCACTGACTGTACCTGAGAGATCTATGGCCATCATTTTGTTGTGCTATAGATTATGGATATTTCAACAGCATGTTGGAGAGCCCTCCATATTCTCTCCATGCTGTCAGAGATGACCACTTATCATTTTCCCAAGAGGTATTCTACAGTGTCTCTTCACTTCACATGATTCACAGCGGCCATCATCATATCTTTGCTATCTTAGTTGAAATATCATGCATATTAACTCCAAAATGCATTAAGCTGCATATGCTTCTTTACAGTTCTCTAACCTCACTGGAGGGGAGTATCGTAATGGCCGAGTGCAAATGTGGACATGTGTTACTGAAAAGGACTTCACACTCGCCAGAAATGAAATTACTTCCAGTACGTCGTTGACCAGGGGAGATATTTATATATACCGATAAGCTCATAGTGCACCCGGAAGTCTAGCCAAGATGGGATGAAAACTTTTTTTATTGCACGTCAGATGAAACTTTAATTGAATCCAAGCATCTAAATTGATCGTTTCCTTTCTTTCTTTCTTTTTCCCCCCCTTTGTAAATTTCTCTTCTAAATACATGCTGAGTAAATATTGATTTTTGGAGAATATATTTTAAGCAGCAATAATAATAAAAAACAAACTTTATTTATCTTATATCTTCAGTAAACTTCTGAATTTATATACAGTCTTAAGGTGTATGAGGTGAAGTTTTGAAGTCTTGTTCATCCTTTTGCCATAAGCTCATGTTTCACTGGCAGCCCTGCTCCGTCAGAGCCGGTTTATGAAGTGCACCTTGCTAACTGACAGGCAGGTAGGTTTAAAGCAATAAGAGCCTTTCATTTAAGCCTGTGGTTATTTTTCCTCAAAGCTTGGCCAGCATCCCAAACTGCACACTTGAAAGCATTAAACAGAAACCTTGGAAGTGTCATCAGTCACCATGGACTAAAATGCTCTGCTGTTTCAATTGTAAATGCAGATCTGCTTATTAATAACAACGAATCAGATCCAGGCTTGATGTTTACACTTTATTCAGTTAGAGGGATCTAATGCTGCATAGGAACTTGAAAGATTATTAACATGTAGCTGGCCAAAAATGTCCTGCTTAAGGATCAACAATGGATTTCAGACAGATTTGGGATTTTCTAAACACTAGCTCAGATGCCTAATTGCTGACAACCGATCAAACACACACTCAAAAGTACTACCACGTCCAACATGTCAACACTCTGAACCCTGGCATGTTAGTTAGTTCTTGCATTTGGCCTGAGTAAGTCATCTGACTTTATACATTTATATAATGGTCTGCACTTATACAGTGCTTTTTTTTAATCTTAGAGGTTACTAAGCGCTTTACTCTGATTCTCATTCACCCATTCACACACACACTTAGCTGCCATCAGGTGCAACTCGGGGTTCAGTGTCTTGCCCAAGGACACTTCGGCATGTGAAGTCACGTGGGCCGGGAATCGAACCGCCAACCCTACGATTAACGGACAACCCGCTCTACCACCTGATCCACAGCTGCCCAATGAATGAAGTTAACTTCGTTAAAACCATTCAAAATATTTATATATATATATATTATTTCCTATTATACAACAGTGCTGTTTAATTATTCTGATTGGCCAGAGCAGGTTATTTAAATAAGAACTTGTATGGCAGACACTCCACTTAAACACATTTGAAAAAGCTTTGAAGTGTTCTGTGTGGAGTCATTTGTTTAGCATTTCTGGAAGGAGTCTCCAGTGTCAGTGATTTGTAAAGGTTTGAGGTAAAACTGTAACATTCAAGTTACAGTTTAAGAGCTTCGCAGTTTCTCAGTAACACGACGAGCTACATTTTTTGTTATTAAAAAGAAAAATAAGCAACTGGTGCTGCTGTAAGATAAGTGATGAGAGAAACTATCTTTTTTTTTGTGGATGGTCCACAAGTATAAACGGAAAAATATGAGGACATTCTGTAATAAATAAAAAGTACTCATTGGCAGTGTAATTGTAAGTGTAATCGCTGTGGTATAAGAGGAATAAAATGCTTCAGGACATGCGGTTAGAGCAAAATAATCAACTTCGGGGTGTAACAATAACTATGCTTCACGCTTGGCCGCATCACACCACCCCATAGTTGGTACAAATTTGTTTTATTGCTTATTAATGTGATCTTAAAACGTATAGATTATTAAGCCTATTTCTAGACATTTTTACTTATTTCGTGCTTGAAATTAGTTAGAGCTAGAGATTGAGAGTTTTAACAATCATTAGAAATTTGACCGTTTCAGATATATATATATATATATGTGTGTGTGTGTGTGTGTGTGTGTATGTATATGTATGTATATGTGTATATATATATTATATATATATATTTTTTTTGCTTGTCAGCATATATTTTTAAATAACACTTTTAACTTTGAGAAACAAACTTTTCGCTCATTAATAGCCTAAGCACATGCTTTTTTTGGATTCTTTCCCTCTCATTTAAACCACTATTACTTTCAGTATCCAATTTCCACACTGCCACCGTGATAGCTTCACCTTCCCTGCGCCCCATTGCCTGTCCTGTCAGTCACCTGCTTCACCTGGGATGTGTTATCTCGGTAGGTTTAGCATTACCACTAAACTCGCTCCATTGTTCTGCCAGTCTTCAGTGCTTTCAGTGCAAACACAAAGTCTTAATTAAAAGCCCCTAACACATGTCTTTGTCCTCACACAAGCTTCTCTGCCCCGAGCACATGCACAGCCTCAGTGTGTATTTGCTGAGGGTTATTCACTGGCCATCTGGTGGACGCGTCATGGTTGTTGTGTGGTCTTTATGGAGAGTGTCAGTGTGTGAGGCTGTGTGTTAATCCTCCCCAGCTTCTGGGTTGGGTAAGTGGAGGGAGGTGAAAGGTCAAATGAACTCTCTTCTCTACCCTGTCGTTGTGGCTATCACACTCACGGTCATGGTTTATTGTCTGTAAGTGAGGTCTGGCCACTGCTGCCAAGTCAAGACATTTTAGCAAGCATGAATATTTCATCCAGACGATAAAAGACACATTAGGTGCTTTCTGTCCTCGTTCAGCTCCCCGATTGCTTATTTCAGTCTGCTTAGAGAGCCACGGCCTAAAACTTGTAAATGGATCTAAAGCTAAAGAGCTGCGCTAGACAGCTGTCTCTGTGTGTGTGTGTGGCTTTGGCTTTATGAGTGTTTGAACGGTTTTAGGGTACCATTACGTAACTTGCCATCGCGTGAGTAACAAGGAGAAATGATTTTGAAGCGAGCGAGATGCAGACACAGTGAAAGTCTGTGGCCTGGATGTGAGCAGACTGCATAAGCATGTTTCCAGCCATCTGAACACTGAAGCAGACGTTTGGAGCCTTATCGGTGCAGGGGAATGGGTTCAGCAGAGTTGTACGAGTTGAGTCAGAGTGTAGAGACTTGATGAAAGATGTGGTTCAAACTAGAGGGGAATAATGCTCTATTATCTCTTTTCTCGCTCTTTTTTCCCCCCTCTGTATTTCTCTCCCTTGTTCACACCCAGGTTCAGAAAACTTCCAAGGAACTTAAAATGCTTGAGAATTGTCCAGGATGAAAGTTACAGTCATTGAGTGCAATATGTTTAACTTTCCCACTCCACTGTATAAACCATTAAAATCGTAAATTAGTAGGGATGCCAATAGTGAAATGATTACTTTTGATATGTAGTTACGTCAAGCAGTGGAACACAGGAAATACTGTCTTCTCTAGTCCTTCTGTAAGTGTTTTACCAGTCAGCCACATTCTCAATGGCTGACATCAGCTACTCCTTAATAGGAACTCCTTGTTCCTGGGCCATTGGAAAGTAGAAGTAGAACTATGAACTAAAACCACATTCGATGCCAGTTAACATCTCTAGACAGGACCAAGGCAGGAACCAGATTTTCCTCTGCATCATTTTGATGCAGTTATTCATTTAAATATTACTCGCGTTTGTGGACAGAGATATTGTGGCGTGAAAGAGGAAACATCAGTCAAGAGTAACCTCAGCTCTGCTTCAAAGCAAGCTATCACAAGTTAAAGATCTTCTAAATATCTTATACCATTATACCAGCTAATCCTGCATTATGACTGAAGACATGTTGGCCCATCTCTTTATTATGGAATAATGTACAGCTTATATAAAATGTTCTGCGTACCAGTGAAAATAGCATTTTGGATCTTGAATTAATGTGTGTGATTCTGTGTGTGTGTTTTGGGGCGGTGAGCTGTGGGTCTAGCATCCCATCCAGGGTGTATTCCCGCCTCGCGTTCCCAGGATAGGCTTCGAATCCACCACAACCCTAACCAAATTAAAGCACTTACTGAAGAATGAATGAATCAGTGAATGAATAAATAAATGAATAAATACAATATAAATGCGGTCAGTGCCAATGCTGTTGTACATTTGGTCAAGCACACAAATATGTGTTTCAGAGTTGAGTGTGATGCAAAGTATGCCATGCACAATTGACTCTCATTGAAAACTGCTATACAAAACCATTAGACATGTCAAATTCCATCGAAATGTATGTCCGCTCGTGAGATTTTAAATTGTTGTTGAAACTATGGTTCAGGAGCGATAGGGCTTCTTCAAGCTGAAGGATCAAAGTTCTGAAAAAAATCCAACTAAAATAAAATATCCAGCAATAACAAAAGTTTCTCTTTTATTCCTTTTTTTATTCCGTTTTTTCATATTTCATTATTTTGGCTGGGAGGATTATTAGAGATTACACAGAAATGTTAAATTCTGAAAACAGCTGTCCGTTTCTATTTTCTGCTTTCCTATTCTCTGTCTTTCCGTCATATTTCACCTGCACATTTTCCCTCTGTAAGCCTTGCTGTCTGGGACAGGCGGGGAACCGTCTCTCTCACAGCTTGTCATCCTTCTTAGGACTAATGCTGAGTGGCCTGAGGAAAGACGATGTGATCTGCTTGTTCTCCCCAAGCAATACTTCCTCTAGGGTTACACACGTCTCTAATCCCTGGCCTTCTACAGAAATGGCTCTGCTGCTAAAGATGAAGCACGTACAATATAGGGAGGTTTACTCGGGCCTTTCTAGATTCAGCTCGCAATGTGGTCATCCATATGGAGCGATTGAGGCTGGCAGGAAGCCATTCTTTTGCCTCTCATTGAGTGAACGCTTATTTGAGAGTGAGCTTTACTAAACATTGCTTTTAGTCTCTTGGCAGATTGGTTAGGTTTTCTGAAATGATGGTTTCTGGGGAGGAAGTGGAATGATCAGGCTCCTCTAATGCTTGCATTCTGCACTGTCACTGTGCATTTAGTCTGCTTAAGGAATGGCACAAACTTTCCAGTTAACAACGCTTGGGGTTTTCTCGGGGGATCCGAAACTGATCCCTGATCCTAACAGAAGTCTAAAATATCTTTACAGTCTATTAAAATGTCTGTTATGTAACACTGCTCAGTGTGCTTTGATGTAATTGAGCCACTAGCACACTTTCATGCTTGCACTTTATCAGGTAGTGCTGATGCTAATCATTGCATTGTCAGTGCTTATAATCAGAAAGATAATCCTGCAGATTGCATCTGTGCTCGCCTCTTTTCGATAGATTGATGCCTGTTGGCGTGTGGGTGATGGATGTGGTCGGGAATGAACCCCAATGACTGCTTCTCCATGCTTTATTATGCTCTAAACAGCATTGTGTGTTTCCCAGTGTTACATCTTCATTAGAAAAGAGCGCACGTGCAGCTATAGCTCATGTGTGTGACAGCGGACAGGCTAGGCCCAGGCTAGTGGATCATGAGTGGTCGAATGCTGGGGTTTTTAGGGAAGGTATATTAATATTAACATGCGACAAGACTAACATTCAATCTGACGTCTCTCATTCTCTCGCTCTCTCTGTCTCTGCTGTTATCCTTCTTCAGGCTCTTCACTTGTCAGTCCAGAGCACTTAAGTGCTGAGTCATCCGGTCTAAACCTGAACAGACATTAATAAGCCGCCATTCATAATTCAGTCATTTCCTCATTATGGAAGCAGACATTTTTGCTTGGCGAAGCAGCAGGCAGAGTTGGGAAGGTAAATTACGGGTCAATAAATATTAGCCGTGAATATTAGCTGATCTTTTCTGCTAGGCCCTTTCTGTGAAATGAGGCTTTTTACTGTAGGTTCCCTTTTGTTTTCCCATCTGTCTCCATACGCCAGCTCGCTGACCCACCCCATTGATTTTGACCCAACATTGATAATGTAATTGAAATGATGCCTGAGGCCAGGGCTTTTTGTTCATCCCAATGTGTGGCCATTACTAAAGGTCATAACCCCTGAACTCTTCCCTTCCTTTTAGCCAAGTCCTGGAAGAGGATTCTTACTCCTAAAGCAGTAATGGGTGATGGCAAGAAGAGGCATATATATATCTCCTGTGTATTATAAATATGCACATTCAAACTTTCTAAATCCAGTCACATTCATAAATACATATATGACTCAGATTCCCATAAGCACACTTAACGGTAGCACAACACAGACCTTGAGTCATACAGTCATGCCTGAGTCAGCGCTAGCATCTTGGTGCACACACGGGCGCTTTCTGTTCTCTCATATGCATATTGTCGTATTTTATAGTCAAACTTTACATAAAGGCAGATGCATGAAGCCTACGCACACATTTATCCTGTCTTCTGCTAGCAATGCCTGTGTTCACTACTCATACTGTTATGCAGTATGTGAGATACATGGGATATTTCCTTCACACTATTAGGTCATCATTAATAATTATGCAGCCAGCACTATCTTCAGGGTGTACTGTATCCCATAATGCAGCAAAGACATTTTATTTTAAATGAAATCTACAAAGCAACAGCAGCAACTAAAGATGTAAAGACCATGCTTATACTGTGGTATGTTTTTAAATAAATATTGCTGGTAACCAACCCGAAAGTGCAAGAAATGTAGCAATTTATGCTAGCTTTGCGTTTACTGGATTGACAATTAAGTCTAAAGTGGTTTTTGACTGACTTTTTGGCTTCAACCATCAGAAATGTAGGATTGGAAGTAGCCCAAGACATGGAAATAAAGACTACTAAAGATATAAACAGGGGTACACATGTTCAGAAGATTGGCAACCTGTAGAGGCCATGGTCTCTGCTCTCATCATTACATAGAGTTTATCCATCCATGTGTTTTTGTGTTCATTTTTTTTTTTTTTATACAGATTACGTATTACCACTCTTCGTTACGCTTTAATCCGCTCTTTGTACAGCAATGTAAAGTAAACCTGCCTGAAGACGCAGAGGCTACAGAATCTCTTCAACAGATTTCTCCTCTAATCACACCTGAATCATGTAGCAGATGTCATGTGGATGCTGGTTGTTGGCAGAAGCCTGGGATGCCCACATCTCCCAACATCTGCCCAAACTCAGCCTCTCCATCCTGGGGGAAGTCTGGACGGCCTTTGTGGAGTGTGTGTGAGGTCAGGCGTGTGTGTAATGAGCGAGTGCGATCAGCAGGCCCCCTCTTTCCATTCATATGCTGATTCACGAGGCCATCTATTTGCATTAAGTGCAGCATAATTGCTAACTGGAACCTGATTATTGTGTGTGTCAGAGGAGATGAAATATGACCTTTCATCTGGTCCCCGGTGTCGCTCGACGGGTGTCAGGCAGGCGTAAATCTACATCTAAAGCTCATTCATGTTTTCAGCGATAGTGAAATATTGCCACTTGAAATGAGAAAGTGGGAAGTGTGTGTGTGTGTGTGTGTGCACAGCGCCTTCTCTCAGTAGAACAAATCCAGTCTCTGTTTTATACGGCTATTTTCGTTGCAACCGATTCTGGTTTTTCGTTTAGTTTTGTGTCTGCCTGGATCATGTTCCTCTGAGAGCGAATGTGTTCATATGGCAGTGTTCAGCACGGTTCAGCGTATTAGAGGCTCTTCGGTGTGAGGCAGGTGGAATTTTGATGAGCTCCATAGGAACAGCTGGAGGCTGATGCGGTTAAAGCACCATGTCGCCTGCTCTCAACCAGAGGCATTGCTGAGGCTGTCATCACTTACTGTGTGCTTGTGTGTGTTGGACAAAGAGGTTATTAAATATAGGGACAATACAGATGGGACACTGAGGGGAGATCAGCCTTATACGTTGCAGTCTTTCTAGCCGCAGTGGCGGTATGGCTGATGTGGCTGGCGTTATGATCTTATTCTCATTCTTCATTGCTTTTTTCTGTCGTGCCATTCAAGGCTTGGTAAAGCCATTAACCCTGCTCCTCTATCTCGTTTAGCTGGTGCTTAATTGGCACAGACTTGGCACGCGTTGTGTCCTTGTATATTCCTTTAGGCATGCTATCTTGGCTGTTTGCTCTCACACGCAAACCCACCGGCTCCTCTGAGTCTGTCTGCACTCGTCACCATACGCTGACGCTGCTGCTCTGATCTTCCGGAAATGTCTCCCCATCCACTTCTCACCTCTCCGTTGTTAAAAATGGTGAAGATACTGTTTTAACATGAAGGTGGGGGCTTAAAGGTGCAGTCAGTTATTTTTGATGAAAGCTGCACGTTTCGACAAGCAAAATGCGAACCAGTACAGTCCCTCCCTTTAGCCACACCCCCAAACCAACATCAGAATCAAGCTTTATTGGCCAAGTGTAAAATTGACTGAAATTGTATGAAAAGGTAAAAAAAAAACAAAAAAAAACGTTTTATTGGGGAAGGGTTCATGTTGCGCATTTCTACAATTTCCCTATAAATAAATTCAGCAAATTCCCCACTCTCGTACAAATTCGTATGTATTTCTTATGGGAACACATGGCGTTGAACACATGCATGCACGTTGCCTTGAGTGGAAGGTCTGAATTTAAGTACAGACTTTGTGTCAGTATCAGACTTGTCACTGGTCCTCATTCTGTTGTTTTTTTTTTTTCTCCTGGGAAGCTAGAGTTTTTCCTCCACTGTTTTATTGGCAGCTCCTAGAATTTGAGAGAACTTCACTACTGCTGTGTCTCTATACGCTAAAAGTACGTACGCTTTTTATGTAGAAAAACTACAAACGTTTGAGTGTGCAGCAGAAGGGACATACTAACACATCATGTAACGGAAGAGAATGTTGTTGCCTATTTACGCACACTCACTGTAAATAAACTCTTTGTTGCATTTAAGCTTTTCTTCATACCTTATTCCTTATATAATTTATATCATTTCATTGACCATTCCCTTGGTTTATTTTTTCCACATTTCATTTACACCTCTCTAAAATGCATCCTTGAATTCGGCGAAGCAAACAGTCACAAAACTCCTCTCCCTTCGCACAAAAGGTTGTGCCAATATTAACTGAAAAAGGGTCCATGGAGACGCACTACGAAATTCTACTGGAAATATTTCAACATACTATGATTTGGGACACACTAATTCTAAAATCAGATACTATTTAGGATGGATAGTAGGCAAATTAATACACAGCGTGTGTGTGTGTGTGTGT
>JANDJT010000001.1:29335391-29352176 GCA_024331685.1 Stegophilus panzeri | reverse complement strand
AGAGTGTCAGAGGAGAAAGTGTCAGGAGAGTGAGTTAGAGAGGGGGGAGAGTGTCAGAGAGAGAGAGCGTGAGAGAGTGTGGGTCAGAGGAGAGAGAGAGGGAGAGTGAGTCAGAGGAGAGAGAGAGAGAGAGAGAGAGTGAGAGTGGGTCAGAGGAGAGAGAGAGAGAGTGTCAGAGGAGAAAGTGTCAGGAGAGTGAGTTAGAGAGGGGGGAGAGTGTCAGAGAGAGAGAGCGTGAGAGAGAATGGGGGGGGGGTCAGTGACTGATGGTCAGGGCTGTGATGTAGAACCAGGATGGTTAGTTAGTGGTCCCAGGAGGCTCTCCTGAGGGATGGAGGTGTGCGTTTGCATTTGCACCTGTCTGTATTCAAGAGCTTAGAGAGGCTTTCTGTTCCTCTACCTTTATTATCCTCTCTCCTCTTTACTCTCCACAAGAGCTCCTACGAAGGGAGGACGCTTGTCTGAGTGTGTCTGTGTCTCTCTGTTTGTGAGAACAGAGTGGGTCAAGATGCCCTAGAAGAGCTCCCTCCCTCGTTCCTGAAGCACCCTCACTCTTACCCAGCAGACCGTGGTCTCGCTAATCGTGCTCCCTGCTCCTTTTGTCACGCCTCACGGGTCTGTGAATAGGATGCCAGAGGCCGTGGTGATGGAAGATGGAACAGAAAGAGAGAAACAAAAAAACATGTCTCTCGTCCTTGGCGGGGGAGCTTATTAGTGAGCATCTATGGGAGAGTGGGCACTTGGCTAGGATTGGAGAGGGCACAGCGGGGCATCAGTTACACGGGCCATGAATGAAGTCAGGGAACAGTAAACCAGCCGTACTATCAGCCCTCTGTTGTCTGAGCTGCAGCTGTCACTCACTCAATACAAGAACGAGACTTTTCCGTCTTTCTGGCTCACGGCCATCGGTCCTGAGAGAGAAGAGCCAAAACTGAGGCTGTAAAAACAGTGTGGAAGATGAGGAGAAGGATGTAGATGGACAGCGAGGGAAAAAAAAAAGACTATCTGAGATGAAATAAAATGTGACACATCACCAGAATTCTAGATAACACATAATGTCAGACCAAAAAGGCTAACTATTGAAAGACGTAAAGTATTGCAGAACGGTGGCGTGTGGTCGGACGGACTCGGTCAAGTCTGATTGAGTCCTGAGTTAAGCAGATCGGTTGATGTGCATTGATTTCCTGTGAAGATTAGAGGAAAAAAGAGCAAACTTTATCATGAACTGGTTTTATCTGGGCCTCTGAAAATGACCAGGAGTAATTCAGATTTAATCTCTGTGCTTTGTGTGTGTGTGTGTGTGTGTGTGTGTGTGTGTGTGTGTGACTCTCACGGTCATCCCGCAGATATAACAGGCTTTGATGGAAAATGAAAGTCTGCAGGGTGTAGAATTAATATGACTTAAGCTTTTGAGTTGATGCAATATGGCTGCAGACCAGGCAA
The DNA here is from genome assembly GCA_024331685.1 of Stegophilus panzeri. Classification (NCBI taxonomy): domain Eukaryota; kingdom Metazoa; phylum Chordata; class Actinopteri; order Siluriformes; family Trichomycteridae; genus Stegophilus; species Stegophilus panzeri. The sequence continues at coordinate 29,350,733 of JANDJT010000001.1, read as the reverse complement.
GTCTTCACCTCATCCTCCCCATGTAGCTTTAGAGGACGTGGTGAGAGAGAGAGAGAGAGAGAGAGAGAAAGAGAGAAAGAAAAAGATGGAGAAATGTTGGTGGAATTTCACTCTGATGGTAGATATAAAAAAATATTTGTAAAAAAATTTCCACCAATGACTTGGAGACTTGCGAGAACAATGAAGCCACTGATGATCTGTTTTACCCTTTACGCTGTTAGAATATTTGAATGGTTTGTTTTAGGTATATAAAACGGAGCAGAGATATAAAAATGGGCAGTGTTGCTGATTATCTGATTTAATTGGAACTTCTATTGACAAGAAACCTGTTTGTGTTCGTTAAAAGAAAAATCCACCCTGAAAGACTCGACTCGTATAGATATTTATAATCACGTTATCTTCAATTGGGCGACGTATGTTGTGTGTATAACAGTTTCCTACATCACTCACGATGCATGGTGCCACTGGGATTTACTCCTTAATCAGTCGTTCTTGAAGAACGATGCAGCAGCACTTTAGTCCTCTGTCCAGCTCTCTGGATTCCTCACGTGTACACTCTGCTCAAACAGACCAGCTTCCAGAGCTTCATGCTAACACCACCGTCAAGCTTGTAGTTCGCTGCCTAGCCGAGCTGAGAAACCTATCGCTGTTTTGTCGAAACCATTGTAACTGGAAAAAATATGTCGATATAAACCTATTTAATGTGTTTCAGGCTGAACTTTTTCTTTACAAGATGACTTCTTTTTTTTTTTATTTTTTTTTTTTTTTATACAACATTCCATTCTTCTCATCTGAAGTCCACTGCCATGTGTAGGATGGGGAACAAAGCAGTTTATAGTAGCCGTATTGATGGGCATCCTGGGATTTCGTCTGTTTAACGCTCTGCAAGGCCAGGATGGATCCCAGCTCTATTCGCTGGGATCCAAAAAACCCAACACCTGTCTAATCAAGTCTACATCAGACCTAATCATGTGCCAGATACAACCAGCTCATGGAATACCATTCACAACCAGAAGTATTAGAAGTAACAGCATTGTTGTATCTGTTTCTTCCAAGAATGTTCAATTTCTTAAGCTCACTTCTGACAAAATCTTCCATCTGCGACCCTTGTGTGCCGAGTCTATAAAAACCGTCTCTTTCCATCGCTGGTATCTGGTGAGTTCATGCCTCTATTGTTTCCTCTGATGATGAGGGCCTTCTCAATACAACATTATCAGTGTGCTGCCACATCTGCTTTCCTACAGTATGTGTGAGAGCAAGCGAGTGTCACACAAGATTTCGCAGCATTTAATCTGCCACAATAACATTCCGTCGTTGGAGAAATTGCTTTCGGAGGCCCGGGAAGTAAACAGACAAGGGGTGTTATTCGGGAAGACAATATAGAGAAAGAACGGTCGGTAGTGGGAGAAGGAAAAGGAGAGTGGGAGACAGAAATAAAGAGAGAATGAATGGAAAAGGGGAGGGGTACAAGCAATTGTAAACTGACCTTTCAGTCAGTGAGCACAAGACAGATATTGAGTGATTCTCATTGTGCCGGGAGAATGAACCTGTTGGCTCGTTAAATGCTGTGGCATATGGATGTTTTATCACCCTCCGCCTTTAATTGCTTTACTGTCAGAACGTTGTAGTACCCAGGCTGCATTTAAACATCAGAAGCCGGAATAAAAACCAGGGAGGGTTCAAACATGGAAAAAAACGTGTCTGCCTCTCAAACCGCACAGTCCTTTGTCCTCTATTCCGGTTTCAGCTTTCATGTGATTTGACCTTTTATCCGTTGCATAAACAAGAAGCCTAGGCAGAGCTGTCTGTTTCTCAGTCCTTGCTCATATTGCTCCTCCTGTGCTGCTGTCTGGAGCAGTAGGAAGGGTGCGGATGACTGCATTTGTTCTAATTGCAAGCGCTTTATTGATGCAAATTGCTGCCAGCCTCTGTGAGCTCTTGTTTAGCCGGGCCGCTGGCTGACATTGATGCATGCCCTGTGGTATTTATAATCCTAGAGACACCTGATATTTCATGATCAAAGAGACTGATCTTGTGTCATGATGTTGAGGTATTCACAGTATCGGTCAGCCAGATGGGAGGATCCATCTGGTTTATGTATGAGGGATGAATACAGTCTGTGGAGAGGCTGGTACGGCTCCTACTGCCTCTTGGCACTGTTTTCCTTCTTTGATCACTGGAGCTAATTTCTTACACTGACTTGGGGATTTATGGTGAATCTGCTTTCATTTCAGTTTTATTTGTATAGCACTTTTTCCAATAGACACAAATCATGAATTCAGATCCCTAATGAATAAACCAGGGGTGATAGGGGTGGCAAAGAAGAACTCCTTGACATGAGAAAGAAACCAGCCTGTGGAACCCATCCTCTTCTGCGTGACACTGGATATTGGGATTATAAATCATTTAAAACAGGTATAGAAGAGTAAAGTCAAGTATGTTGAGAGGATGTTCAGTATGAGCAGATTTTTGATTAAAAGTCCTGGCATGAGCACAGGACAGCCTTTATGATTACAGCATCACTTCTTAGGTACAAATCTACAATATCCAGATGAGATGATATACTCAAGCAAGGATATAAACTGCTTTTTTGGAGAGTTTAAGCAACTCTGATGTTACAAAACTTTTTCACAAAGCAAAAAGGCATCTGTCTTTGCACTGCAATGGGGTGGATAGGGTTGAAAATGAATTCCCTCTAGCAGATCAGATAGCAGCAAGTTCTTTGAACTGCTTTTTTTGAGTTCCTCATCAGTCCCCCACCCAACCCATGAAGATGAGCCCCTTGATCCAGTGCAGTTTCCATTTCTCCAACTCCTCACTGTCATTTTCAAATTTTAATTAGTTTATGATTTTGTTGCTCCATATACAAGCACTCGTATACTGGAAGGTTGTAAAAGACTGCTCTCAATTTCAAATAAATGGATATGAGCTGCTGAAGGCCGTTTGAGAGACAGTGTGGATACAAGCTGTGACTGGTTTATAGTCCCCACGATTGTGCTCATCTCTGAGCTCAGGTGTTCAGTAGACTCCCTTTCTCAGTGGCTTATAGATAATTTGACCTTTCCAGGGTCAAAAAGAAGCATTAACGACCGCCTCTGTGCTGTTTGTTTTGTTGCCAGGGGGTTGAGAAGAGACGGCTGTTTGCGAGGCAGGAGGATTATGATAATTGGACCTTTCTGACATCTCCATGTCTATCAGCTAATGGATGGACAGGAGGATTAATAAAGCACAGACTAGACTGACATGGCGGTAGAGTGAAGGAGGTGTGTCAGATGAGTCTATCCCACTCTTTCCTGGAAAATGTTCCGCTCTAATCCAATCAAATGGCTCTTTGATGATTCCAGCACCAGTCTCACGTCAACCCCCCTAGCTTCCAACACCATCAAGGCTCCTCCTGCAAAACCAGGTTGATGTGAACAAAAGCTGAGCCTTCTGGCCTCTGAATCCTCCTACTCTCTTACTCATTTCCTCTTCACAGGCCTTGTTTGTTGTTCATTTACTCTGCGCCGCTCAAACCTTGTTAACATTTTTTTCCTCACTGAGAGCGTGGACACCAGGCACCATGCCACCGACAGAAATGTGTAATCACACGTTTTTACAAGAGCTAATGGACAAATTAATTCCCCCTCACAGATGCGTGGTAATGACCGAGTGATTTGTTGCTTATTTTTCACAGGAATTCATTGCTTTTAAGAAAAGACGCAGCTGACGCAGGTCTGCAAATGGACACAAAAGAGGGGATCTACCAAGACGCCAACAAGCCTCTCAGTCCAATCTGTCAAATTCGTGGCAAAAACATCCATTAGCAAATTGAAACCTTTTTTCCCCTTTTGTGGCTGGTGCCTTGGCCCACACTTTGACTTTTTTTCCCTAGATAAGATGCTTGATGCTCATAGGAAAGGATCATTCTGGTTAAAATGATGGTAAATGTCAGGATTTCAATGATACCAGGCATATTCGTATTCCAGTCAAGTTCTATTTATCAACCAAAGCCTCTTTATTATTGAATATTATTGCCATTTCTTTGTTGCTTCAATTTAGGCTTGGAGTCATTGGCACTTTCAGCCTTAGAATGGATTTTACAGGATGTGTACACATTCCTTCATTTCCAGGCATTTCTCCATTGAAAGCTTTTCTCTTTATTGTTGTTTCTTCACGTCACTCTCATGGTGAAAACTTGTACCTAGGTATCATCCGGGTAAGTCACATCAGTCTAATTAATTAAATTTCCACCTGAAAGTACATGTGAAAGAAGCACTCGGTAGCTGTGACAGTGCTAGATGTATTTCATACCTATTTAATCTTAAATGTGCGGTATGTGCAGTCTTTGAAACGTATTTGGCAGAAACGAAGAAAGAAGAGTATTGCGTAGTGACAACAGGTTTGTTTTATTCAGGATTAGTGAAGAGAATTAATTCAAGAATGAAAAAGAAGGTGATTTTGTTTCTGTGCCTAGCATTAGTGCTTGAAAGAAATCTTTATTAAGACGAAGAAGTCATACAGACATTCATTCATCTAAAATGGCCTGGGCCAGAGGTTAGAAACAAAAGTCCACACCATTGAAGCTAATGACCCATTTCATTTATAGAGCTTCACTTATACTGCCTCGCAAATGAACATAACGGCCTTTGAGCTCTTCCACGACTACATATGCATATAGGAATTGGGAATTAAATGAGCTATGGATAATACAATTGATTTTAATGGCCTCCTAGAACAACAGAGCTGGGATGTTCCACTATGATGTCTCAGCCGCTCTCATTCAGGTCCATTGGTCCTTTATGGGAAGTGATTTAGTTGCGTTTTAATGAAGCCTGATTGGCAAGCATGTGCGAGCGACCATTATCATCAGCGGGCCGCTTCTCACTTCAGTCTACAATTATGGGCACATTTAGGCACAAAGACTTGGACATTTAAATAATACATCAGCAGTGATGGCAGCTCTGCGACCAGGCCACATCCTCATCTGTCCCTCGTCCTGTCACTCCTCACCTTGATTGACGTCTTATCAGAAAGCTGAGATATTTCTCTCTCACACACACACAATTTACTTTAATTTCCATATAAAGATGGGTGACAAGGTAAAAAAAAAAAAAAAAAATCACAAAGTGATACAGGGGGCACCGTGACTTAGTGGTTAGTATGTTTGCCTGGCATCTCTCGGGTTAGGGGTTCGAATCCCACCTCGCCCCATGTGCGTAGAGTTTGCATGTTCTCTCAGATTTTGCTTCAGGGGTTTCCTCTGGGTATGTGTTGTAGGCTGTAATGGGTTGGCATCCTGTCCAGGTTGTCCCCCACCTTGTGCCCCAATTTCCCTGGGATAGGCTCCCATGTGACCTTGTATAGGTGTCTGTTTAGAATTTATCGAGAGATATACCGAACATTTTTTTCTATCGTTACCGATGAACGTGTACCATCGATAAATATTGATACGGTTTTATCGCCTAGCGCTACTACATGGCCTCCTTGCCTTTTTCTTTCCCGCTCTCTTTCCTTCTGTCACTGTATAAATCAGTATTAATCTCACTGACTGTCATATCGTAATAAGAGGATTGTCCGTCATGGCCAGCGTGCGCATGGGTGCTGATTAAAAAAATAAAATAAAAAAAGAAGTATTGTTTGATTAACAGAGGCAACTGCATCGATTTCTATTGACAGGCACTCTTGCGGCCCTGAATAAAAGTGATGCAAATGAGTTTCTAAAGCACTCCAGGCAGAGAGATGGCCTCGTGCCTGCTAAAGGCAGCCTTAAGGGCCATGGTGTCAGTGGACATGGTTTACTAGGGACTACTTCAGTGAGACATTTTTGTCCACTTCTCTGCCCCCGGAGGAACCAAAGAACTCAGGGCGTGCATGGGGGGAAAAAAGAAATGGACTGTCTATACATGCAGTTTAGGCTAATGGCTGGAGATCTAGAGAATGCTGTCATTCCATCTTCTCTTTGTTGATAAACCACAACAAACTATACACACATTTTGTGGCATTTACACTCTTATGGAATGGTGAAAGGATAGCCCACTACTGAGACACATTCTATTTTATATAACGTGATTGCGTATCCTATAAGCAAAATTATATAATAATCAGATGGTTTGGCAGGTGTGTTTATTGTTGCTTTAATACACCAGGGTAAAAGAGGCAAAGCAAGGAGTAGCTTTATGGTCTCTGCAAGCTACTCTACTTATTGATTGCCCTGCCTGCCTCTTACTCCTCTCAGGTTAAAATCTGCGTAGAGGATGACATTAGGGCATGCACAAATGAGGATGTACGACCGTCTTTAATTCTTTCACTCTCTCTTCTTCCATAGCAACAGATTGGCGCCTAGCAACCATGACCGGATACAGCGGCTGAGGCAGGAGTTCCAGCAGGCCAAGCAGGAGGAGGAGCCTGACGACCGGCGCCGTACTTACAGCCTCCAGCAGCAGCCGTGGGTAAGAGAGACTGTTCTCACTCATTTCTGACTATACTGATCCATTCATACTGTTTCAGGATAATGTACAGTTTCACTGTGGTCCTTTTTTGCATATGGAAGAGATGACAATAAAAATCCACATGACTTGGCCAGTTTGGTCTTTCCTAACCTTGAGTGCTTAGGACACATCTGGCACACTAACTGCAGCTGGATACAGCCCTTTTAATGATTTAGGTTCAAGTCAGATAGTCATCTAGTAGCCATAAACAATTGTGGCGCATATATTAAAAGAACATTATACTACAGTGCCGTTGAGTTCTTGATCCTGATTGGTCAGAAGGTGGTGATTCATTTTCTATAACAGTAGCTCTGACAGTAGTGCTGGCTACAAGGGGAATTACAAGTTTATAGCAATGCACTCATTCTATTGCGTTAAAATTTCTGAAGAAACAGGGACTTGTGTGGAATATTCTCCACATAAATAGATTAAAAGACACGTAATTTATTGATATGGTGATATTTTCTGTGTGGAGAAGTTGAGAACATGGCAAAGTCTACAGTATGGAGAGCTTTGAGGTTTATTTTTTAACATGTCAAGCTGAACATTTTTATCCCAATAACTGGGTGTGTCTCGATCAGCTCCCTAGCTTCCTAGGTCGTGAAACGGTATATTGTGTACATGAGGTACTACATTCTGGGACACTGATAACTCAATTTCCGGGGACGTGACTACGCTCTCGCGTTGTAAAATAAAAATATAAAAAATTGTCATATTAATGTGTTAGGTTAATCACACGTATTTCTGTCATGGTACGTCAAGGAGGATCGTGGACTAGCTAGTGGATTTATTTAAAAAAAAAAAAAAAAAAAAATCATTACACACTTAAGTCATTAGACTCAAACAAACCATATATATATATATATATATATATAAAAAGTCAAATAAAGTTACCGATCACTAACGTAAATAATAATTTTAGAGCTACAACAACGATAACAAGCTCAGGTTTGTAGATAAAGTTGGCTGAGAGTTCGTCTCCCCTTTTTAATTGAGTTGAGAGGCTTCAGAAAACATTTTCATTAAGGGAGCATAGTGAGCATCGATGCTTCCTGGTTTTTACGGTACACTGTGGGGTTTTTTGGGAAGCGAACGTTCGAGCGCACTGGAAGGATTTTGAGAGCCCTTAAAATGGCCGACTTCCTGATCAATACCCTGACTACTGAACTAGGGAGCTGACTGAGACGCACCAACAGACACTGATGCTGCTAAAACATTTAATGCAACTATAAATCGATAAAAAGCAAGCCATTCTTTACTAAACAAACAGCTGCTGTGATATAAGAGGAATATAACACTTCAGGACAAAAATAAAGAAACATTCCCCATTGTGACTGCTCTGCATTATAGGTGTTAGTAGGATACGTACACATCGTCTCCTCTTGCATTTAGTTTTGGTCTGATTGGGTGTTTTGGGAATAACTGAGTTGTACACCTGTGATTACAGACGTGACATGGCTTGTTAATTTTTTTGCTGACGTTGCACATTCAGCTAAATAAGCACCTCTGGAGTATCTAAAGCATGCATTTTCCATTTTGTATAGCAAAAAAATGCCATTTAATAACAATGACTCATGGGAATGGCTCGAAGGGAGCAGCAGCACCCCCAGCCGTATCTACCGCAATCTTTTTCAGTTTATTTACAAATCTCTAGAAACCCCATTTATTCATCAGTCACACACTCATGGGTGTATGTTTTAACACTAAGCCCCTGTTTCTCGAGCCTCATTTGTATTTAAGGGTTAGAGGTTAGACATTATTTTAATGTTATCTCCAAGCTAAAACAATATGCACTACTCAGGGGGCTGGGAACTTGAGCCAGGGATCAGAGGTCACATAGCTGTGTATCTGTGCGCTGTAATGGCTTGAATTGGACATGGAAATCTGTCCTGTAGCTTCCTGTTCGAGGCACGGGGGGGATTTTAAGGGATGACAGCCTAATTACCTTGAGGGATAGAACTATTTCATAAATTAGGGGTCAGCTCACTGACCCTCCTGTCTTGGACACATGTTCATAGACTTGAATTCCTAAATAGTTCAACAGGAACGGATTATTTCTAAGGTGTCTCTTTAATGCAAAGGTGGGGGGGGGACTGCATACCCCCAAAAAATAGACTTAATTATTTCTTTTTCAGTTTTTCAGTCTTGTACACAAACACACACATTTATCTGAAATGTGTGGAGCAGCTCCAAATGAATTTCCCTCATCATATCAGTGACAAATAAATAAAGCAGCGACAGTATTTGAGTGGAATTTCTTGATGGCATCTTAAATATCATTTCTTCTTCAAATACATGTCTGCATATCCATTCCATGATTTTTAACTCTTTACTGATTAACTGGAAGCAGGTGCAATGTTCAGAATTCCGAATGCAACTGGACTCTTCATTACGTCAAAGCCACCATCAGAGAAGAGCTAGTGTGTGTTTGCCGCTGCTTAGTCTCTCTGATTGCTGTACGGATTCACTGGAGCAAAGGCTGTTTGTACGACTAATGGTGGGACTACAGCAGGTTACGCTAACAGAACTGAGATGGCGCATTGTGGTGGTGTTTCCGTTTCCAAGTGACTTGTGAATAAGTATCCATGAGTAATTTGGTGAGCCTTCTCGGGCTGGAAATGGTCACAGTAAATCATCAGAATGGTAATGTTCTCACTTGAGTTAGAGGAATGCCATTAGCTTTATAAAATAGGTTTTGTTTAAAAGGAGTGGGCAATCAGTACCTTGGCTACCTTGCACAAATATATTATCTACTGTTTTTTGGGTTTTTTTTTTTTTTTCGTAGTTTATTCTTAGTTTATTTATTCAAGTAGGTCCAACAAACATAAAAAAAAAATAAGCACGTTTGCCTCGTACTGCCAGGGTTGGGGGTTGCATGGAGTTTGCATGTTCTCCTTGTGCTTTGGGGGTTTCACCCAGTTTCCTTCCCCAGTCCAAAGACGTGCTGTAGGCTGAATGGCATTTACACATTATCCGTAGTGTGTGTGTGTCCTGCGATAGATTGGCACCCACTCAAGGGTGTCCCCTGCCTCATGCCCGAGTTCCCTGGAATAGGCTCCCCGCGATCCTGTGTAGGATAAGTGGTACAGAAAGTGGATGGATGGGCAAAGCTGCCGTATAACTCTGCTGCAATAATTAACAGTGACCTCCAGAAAACCAGAATCCAAAACCAATAGGCAAAAGCTTTCTGGAATAACAAGGCTCAGAACTTGCATGAATGGGATGCAAACAATAAGGCTTCACACAGAAGCTCTAGTCCATGTGCTTTTTATATTGTTCAAACAAGAAGTTGGTGAAGTGACCGACGAAATATTTAGAACACCGGTGATGGTGCCGTCTGGTGGTCTGGAGGGGAAACGTGTGGGCTGGGTGTTTCCAGGCAACCCAAACATGAATTTATCATTTGTCCTCCCCAGTACAGTGTGGCATGGAAATCTTCAGTTGTAGTGTAATGTTTGTGTGACAGAACGCTGAGCCATCACAGTTCTTTCATACGGTTTGTTTTAGATTTGTTCTTGTTTATTTACCTACAGTAATGATTTTGGTTGCTGATATTGTGTTTGATTTTCCATGTCTTACCCATAAACCATGTAAAGTCAAATTAGGTCCCCAAATGGCTTCCTTTACACTATACATGTTCACAACATAGGCCATAACATATTGGTGGGAAACTTATAAACCCAATCGTATGCTATTTGTAATTCAGCCACAAAATCCATAAAGGGCTCATCATATTTCTGTTGTGTTTTTGTCTCTGATGTTGTTAAGAGACCCGGTCATGCTCTATAATACGCCCTGTGAGGTAGACAAGCAGAAACATACAATTAAAGTCCCTGTCAAAAAATAAATACATTTGAGCATCATTGCTACTAGTCCCAACCACCACAGAACAACTTCTGCTTTCCAGCTGCCATCGTGTGATAATCCTGGACCTGGATTTATAACTGTACCATGCCATACTTCACTGGCCAAATGTGGGAAAGTGTTAATACTAAGTAGAAGCAAAGCACTGCTGCACTGACTTAGATTTACACACACATTAGACGATCTGGCCCTGAAGACATCCAATAGCTTGTGCATGTTTCGGTAGTTGTAAGTCTGGAGGTATCCATGAAGCAGTAATAAAATCTAGGTAATAAAATCTAGGTTCTCCCACGAGTTCAGCTTTATTAGTGGCTTGGGGCTTTGACGGCTCGTTCTGCGCAACATGGTTTTCAGGTGATGAGTAGCCAAGCAAGGCTTTTGATTCCGTCACTTGGAGTGATCGCAGCAGTCAGGTTTTGGACGTAAATCAACTTTTTTCTGATTGTAATGTACACCACTTCTGCATCGTCAGTTATGTAACAGGCTGGTGAATTACAGAAGTGCTGGAATATGAGCATCACTCTGTTATATATTACATTAAAAAGGGAAAAAAAAAAAAAAAAAAAAAAGGTTGTTTCTAGCCACTGGAACGTGAACGGCTTTGTGAAATATTGATGCTTGTTGTAAACAGTTATTACATCTTTAAACAGTAACGTCAAATAATCTTTGAGAGGTTTGTTTATCTGTGTGTAGGCTGTGTTGTAGAGCTTCACACTCTTGTATTCTGTCTGTACTAAAAATTACAACTAGTGTAAAATTAGAGTCTCTCAGCCTTAAATATCCTACACAACACGCACACACACACGCACACACACACACTGTGTTAAATATTTAGAGCCTAAAAAGCAGTCTATATTAACTGGAGGCCAACTAACGGTGTTACAATGCAGTGAGAGAGAGAGAGAGAGAAAGAAGAGGATGTGGGAGACTGGCTTAGCTTAATACTTCACTGTCAAAGCATGCTGTCAAAAGCCTGACAGGATGGTGCCATTAAACTGTCATAATAAGGTAACAAGCCGCTTTCGGGCGATTCATAACTCTATTTGAAGGCAAATAACCCAAACAACAAAGAGCAGATTTTTATAATAGTCCAATGTCAACACGTTTCCAAGTATGGACTGAGTGAGAGACTATAGCAGGGTTCGCAAAATCTTCACTGTTGAAAAATTTCTACAGACCAGACATCTCGGAACAGATTTATTTGATGAACCTTTCCATCTCTTCAGAGATTAGATTCGTTATTTAATATTCTTGCTCTTTATTCGAGCCCTAGAGCTTTTTATTTCTGAACTTTCCATTGATCTAACACATCAAGTCCAAGTTGATATTATTTATAGGCTGTTTGTTTTTGAGTTAATGGGGTTTGATTTAAAGCTATTCACTTAAAGAGATCAGTCAAACACGCTAATAACTATAAAAACTTTAATAATGCTGGTGGTGATTTCCAGCTCTGAAACTAAATTAAAAAAAAAACAAACAATCAAAAACACACAGATCACTTGGCTATGCTCCACAGACGCCGCTTTGAGAACCACTACACTGTAGGAAGTTCTCAGCACACTCAAGCATACTGAACTGGACCAGAAAAGACCCGATGGTTATGTAATTCCATAGAGAAAAAACTTTCAAGGAACATTTACTTGCAGCGCTGTTGTTACTGATTAAGTGTTCAGTGTATAAATACTGAAAGTCATAGCAGCAACCACTGAGGACTTAACACTTGGTGTGAGGACAGTGTGAAGCCTGGGATGTGCACGGAGGTTGTGAAATGATCATTTAAAAATTCTCTTTAAATGCGCTTGGCGTATGAAAATCCTCCCCAGTGATGATTTATTGTGTTTGAAATGCAGCCATGAGGTGATGCAGACTCCACAACTTAAGAGCCAAGTCAACGTTAATCACTCCTGTGAAAGTATGACCTCTACAACTCCTGACATGCGTCGTCCTAGAAAATAACGCAATATACATATACAGTGTCAAACAGTCCCATTTCTCACTGTAGAGTCCTGGATTTAATGACCATTATGCCATTATTCATTTCCGTGACCTTAAAATGTTCTATTCCCCTGTTTTAGTTACTGTTTTATTTTAACTTTATTCCATGATCCCAGCCTGCTGCAATAAGATCGCTAATGACACTATAATCAACAGAGAGAGAGAGAAAAAAACAAACAACACGTCAATTGAAAGTCCCTTTATTTATTTTTTATGATCTGTCCAGGTGACAGTTTTTGTCTACAAACAGTTACCACCCTGAAAATGGAGTAATTTGAGGTACACACCCCAATCATAATAACCGTTTTTACAACCTTAATAACAGTCAGAGGTAAAGCTCTAAGTTGAAGTTTTCCTACTTGGGAAGTCTTCAGGACAGATGGCTGCACTTTGCAGTTTCACTGCAACATGACAAGCTGCATTTTTGTTTATTAACTTAATGAGAGAGAAAAAAAAAAGAGAGAGGTTGGTGAGAGAACAACTGTTTCTAGCTTAACTGATTATTAATGGATTAAAAAATCTTGACTTAATGGCTATATCTCACTGGCTGTACTTGCTGTGGTATAAGAATACAGGAATAAGGAATAAACCACCCAGAATCATAATAAAATAAATCTTCGCATGGGGCCACATCACACTACCCCGTATCTGATTATTTTCCTTATAACAGCACACCCTGTCATGTTTTATGCATTTCTTGGTTGTGGCTTTCCTACATAGAATATTTCGGAAGCTCTAGTACTGTATTTGGATTCTTGAAACCCAATTTGGATTGCGAAGTCTCTCTCTCTCACCGAGAGACTTGTTGGCCTGTAGGTTTGTTCTTTACTGCTTTTGCTCCAAACCCTAAAGGCATGATTTTCACCTCCTTTATCTGGACATAACAGTAAGTGCAAATCATAGGGAGAGAATAATCTCTTTGCTGCCAGATGCATGCCTCAAAACTGTGCCAGAGCTCAGACAATTAGATCCGCCTTGTTTTACTTTCTGCGCACAGTCATGGCCTGTAGGTTACGTTCAGGTTATTGTGGTGCCCAGATGTTTAACTTAAAGCACACACTCTTTCTAAAATCCTCCTTTCCTGTATTAATCAATGGGGATCAGTCTTTTGTCAGGAGGTGGATGGACATTTCTCTGGCAAGCTCTTCACATGCAGATGTGTAATGACTAGTGTTATATAGAAAGATATAAAGGTTGTGGGTTTGGGGGGGTTAGGGGGTATGGGGGTTTAGCATGCATACCTCATTCGTACCAAATTCCAAACATCTCCAACTTTTGTTCAAATGTATATCAATTTCTCAGTCGAGCTGGTTGGGTTCATTCCTGACTTTAAAATAAACCACTATTTCCTGTATTTTTCTTAACCTCATACAACTTTAGTAGAACTTGGTTGTTGTTTCACTGTTTGTGTCATTTGTATGCACTATGTTATCTGCCTAACTGTATATTAGCTCAGGATCCAGTTGCGAGGATACAGTATAAAGTTCTGTTCTCATAGTTGCAGCGTGGGTTACTCTGAATGGTGGCCTGCATTCATTACTCACACAGATTCAGCCCTTAATTCTTAAACACAATCCGCTGCTGATTGTTTTTCATTAAAGAGTTTAAGCGATATGAGTGATGCAGTAAAGGCTTTGCTTTTCAGTGTGGTGTGTTTTCTGCATGTCACTAATGCAAAGCAATTCAGTTTGTTTATTGTACGTCACTTTATTTTCCCACCAGTGCTCTGGTATGAAATCTTTATCGATACACTGGACAGAATAATAAAGCCAGAATTAGATGTTAAAGCTTCACCAATTAAAGCTAGCTATTGTCCTCTCCATGCAACATACACAAATTAGCTTATGACCCATTCTATACATTCATCACCCACAAGCAGTAGATGCAGCGAGTGAGTTCTGTGTGCATCTCAAACCATTTATCCATCACTGCGTTTGAACAGAGAATATTTGACCCCTGCGCTGAAACACTTAGCCACTCACAGAACGTTAATCAAGCAGTCTCAGGAGCCTCTATTGCCTCCAAGGACAACGTGCTTTTAATTCCAGAAGTGCAATACTGTGTTTTTCCGTGCATTCAAGGGCTTACGTGAAGTGTGAGGGCTTTTAGTATTCTGAGACAGCTGGAGAGAGGACATGTGAATCTGCTGTGTGTAGTGCAGAGGCAGACTGACAGCTGAATGCTGTCCTACACCTACATCGAGCTGAGGCCCTGCATACAGAGCTGCATGGACATTACAGCAAATGGAGTCAAGCTACACTTAATAAATTGGTGAAATGGGGCCTGCGGGAAGGCTTACAGGTGGAGATATCACCAAGCAGGGTCTTCCACGGCTCCTCTCTCAGGTTTTCTCTCTCACACTTCACTTCTCTTTCTCCCTCATCTCTTTCATTCTCTCTCCCTGTCATGTTCCCTCTCTATCTCATTCCCCTGACCTTTTCTTACTCTTACTGCTCTTTTTATTCTGTCTTCACAGCCAGTCACATTGGTGGACAAATCCATTATGTGCACTTGTGTGTAAAGGAGAACTTTCTAGACTATGCTGTAAATCACCATTATCTGATCTCGGCTAGGTCAATGCTAGAGCACTATGGGCCGTATTCAAAGTTGGCGAATTAGGTCAATGATTTAGTTCAGACTTTTTTTTTTTTAATAGTTATATAGGGAAACAACTTAATGTAGCCACAGTGTCTAAATGTGTGTGATTTTAACATTGTCAGTGGTTATGGCTGATTGGTGTATGTACTCCAACTGACCACTCCATGCTAGAGTGCTACAGTAGCTGAAATCTGAAAGCATGCTTATTCCAACTACAACAAATATGTTCCCTTTTTTTTTTTTTTTTTTTTTTTAAACAGTGCAATCAAAATTATTCAACCCCCATTGCAAATCAGGTTTATTGTCTAAAATGTACAGACTTTCAGCTGTTTGCAATGAAATCAAACAAAAGCAACTGAAATAGTTCAACACAACGAATGCTTCAAGTGGTTTCCCCAAATTCAACTGAAAATGC
>JANDJT010000001.1:29315430-29329266 GCA_024331685.1 Stegophilus panzeri | reverse complement strand
CAGGCCCGTGAGAAGTGACCTTTGACCTGTAGAGAACACTTCTCTCATTAGATGTCTCGATGTACCGAGCCAGTCTGTCGCTCTGTACAGAGCTCAGGCCTGGAGTCAGATGTGCAGATTTCCAAGCCACGTAATGAAGAGGTTTTTTGTTTTTTGAGAAGGGTTAGTGACGGGAAGAGTGAGACGGAATACTGGACAATACGACCGTAGGCTGATTAGGAGTAATGAAAGTCATGTGAAACAGAGAATGCTACCTTCATGCAACAGCTGCATGTTGTAACAGGCGAATCCCCCCCACATACATATACAAAGTCTTGTTAGCAAATAGAAAACATTGCTCAAGGTTTTATTTGGTTTATAAATAATTTATTATGCTGTAATTAATACTTGTTGCACAGCATATTTCCTGGCGGGCGTCTTGCCCCCTGATCTACACCATATGTTTCAGTGGAACATTGTCTCACCCCCCCCCCATGCCACTTTTTTTTCTCCAGGGTTGGCACTCTGTCTTCCTTAGTTGAACTTTGCTTTGCCATGACATCATTGTCATATTGTGCTGGAAAATAACATGAAGCAAGGATTGTATTGTGAAATGATGGTCAAGTTGCATGTCGTAAGATGTGATTTCACAACATGAAACTTTGTATTCTATCACTCGAGTGGCCTAATTGTCTCAGGGCATTTTCCCACATGATCCAAACACTCACATCTGTAACCAGGACTGTTGCTGGACTCATTTCATGTGCAGATTTATTTTGATACAGACCAATTCACCTCAAACTGTCCATCACACCTAGAGGTGGTTCTTCCCCACAAAGTTTGAAGCACACAATTGTATAAAATGGCTTTTTATGCTATAGCATTACAATTTCCCTTCATTAGAACTCAGAGGCCCAAACCTGTTCCAACATGACGATGCCCCTATGCACAAAAGACCTCCATGAAGACATGGTTTGCCAAAGTTAGAGTGGAAGAACTCGAGTGTCCTGCACAGAGCCCTGACCTCAACCCCTCTGAACACCGACTGCACCCCTGACCTCACTAACGCTCTTATTACTGAATGATCTCACAATGATCCCCACAGCTACATTCCAAAATCTAGTGGAAAGCCTTCCTAGAAGAATGGAGGTTATTGTAACAGTAAAGAGTGGAATAAGTCTGGAATGAGATGTTCAATAAACGCATGGGGAGCACACATCATATATTTGTCTTACAGTTGACAAAGTCTAATATCTGTTCTTGTGCACTCATTTAGAGTACATTATTTTCTGAGAATGGATAATGAAGACATTCTTAGGTACAAAGATTTAGGTATTTGGAAGTCTTTGTTGAAGAACTGAACCAGGTTTGCTGACTGAGAACTGGTTCTTTTGCAGTGGAAGCATGTAGAACAGTTCCTAATTAGGCGCTTGCTCCAAAACCTAGTTTGTGAAATTAGTTAATCTTATCAAATTATTTCTGAAGATGTAATTCAACACTGGTCCTGGGAGGAGATCACTTTCACATAGTTTAAATAACTGTTTCCATCCACGCATTTTTATGCAAATTTTGGGATATCGCCTAAAAAAAATGCTGGATGGAAACACCAGATGTAAATAAAATCTCTAAAATGCACATAAAAAAAAACTTAAATGCTCAACTGAGGCGGATAATTTTTTTCTTCCATAAGACGACAAGAGCGTAAACTACCATGGAAACACATTTACCGAATAAATTCCTCAATGCACATCAAAGAAGTCATGTGACTTTTTGCCTCAACAGATCATTTGATCATGGCTCAGAAAACTAACAGTGGTGGAGCCCAAGATGCGGCAGTTTCCCTGAAGTGATTATTTCGTTCTCTTGAACACATGGGATGGAAACGTAGATATTGACACCCAAGAATACAACTCATTTAAAGTGAAGCTCAGAGATAGGGTCAAGCTTGTGCACTTGACCAAACTATACTGTGCTTCAAGTTAAAAAGTGCAAACATAAAAAAAAAAAAAATAAAAAAAAACCCAAACATTTTACCCTACTGTGAGGAAATTTGAATTCTGTGCAATCCAAGTGCAAATAATTCGCTCTCTAAGTGGGAAGGATGCCATCCTCTGTCCCCTGTTGATCAGGACGATGGTGAACAATCACAGCCATCTGGTAGCTCATGTATACAAAACACGCTGGTTAGCGTTCGTCCGAGCACATTTAGCTGTCGCGTGAACAGAGGTTTGAAAAGATTCAGCGTCTGGCTTCACTTGTCTCAGAGGAAGCACGTATTCACCTTCACGCTCCTCAGCGGTAGCTGTTGTGCGACAGAAGAAAACCTAGCTGGCGCATGGGAAGGGGATATGACCATTATCAACAGGGTTAAGCTAAAAAGGCTATGAAGCAGTGTGTGCTTGAACAACAGCCACTGAAAGCGATTTCCAATAGGGGTGTAACGGTATATCGCGATGCAAAAGTGTTACGATATGTATCGTAGAGTTATGGCGAGTTTTTATTTATTTTTTTACTTTACAATATGACGTCCATTTTATCCTATATCTTGTTTACAGTCACATGATTCTGATGACACGCAAAATTCAGATGGAGGGCAGGAAGTGAAAAGAAGAATGGACGAGATGGAGGAAAGTCCGTACTGTACTGGTTTAGACACTATTACAAGAGAATTGTATAAACAGAAAATCACAACATATGTTGGACGTGATCCATATGTTATGAAGAAGAGCAATTTTTCTACTGAATTGAAATACTTGCCTGCCATCGAGGCGGTAGATCTATAAGCAACTACCTTGTCCTCCAGACATCCTTCTACTCCAGAAAACAAATGAAAGCATACAAAAGTATGGAGGCGTACAACTTTTTTTGTTAGTGGTTGGGTCAACGACCTCGGTACCAAGGTGCCCCCCAATCATTATCGTTGGTTTCACCCATGTGAGTGGCATCACTTTTTGTCCTGTGGAGTAACCTAGCAACAAACATCCAACGCTGCCGCGCCTCTCGATGTTAGCGTTACGGTTGTTTACTTTACGTCATTAGGTTAACCACTCTCAAAGGCATGGATCATCGCGAAACTTTAACTTTACAAAGTACGGAAACGCCTAACGTAACATAACCATAGCATATGTATTAACTTACCTTTGACAAAGTGGTCACTGCACACACGAGCATTATCCGACTCGGCTCCTCCCGACCGCAGACGCAGGTATACAAGCCACTTTTTCCTGCGTTTTCCCCCCTTATGATCAACAACCTTTGGTACACGATAAAAGCTCCTTGTGGTTTCTCGGTTTGATCAATTTCAGCAACCATAAATGACGCAAAACCTAGGCATTTTGAGTTTGTGATAGTGCTTCCTATGTAGCAAATCACTTCCTGCCCTCACTCCTTAAGTCTAATTTCATGTTAAAATTCAGTTTTATTGTTCAGTGACACACCTAGTCAGTTGTTAATTTACATACTGAAGGTACAATAAAGAAAGTTATTGAAAATTGTTAATGTTTTGGAAATAAATCTGTTGTTTTAATTTCAGTTTCATGTTTTAATTTTGTTCAGAATACCGTGATACGTATCGAATCGTGAGCCGAGTGTATCTTTACACCCGTACTTTCAAATAAATCATCTAGTGTTTACAGTGCACTACTCAATATGTGCAAAATCAGTGCTCTGCTTTCCTTGCCCTCTCTGTTTCTCTGCACAGAGTGCAGTTCCATATAAAACAATTTCTCTTTAGTTCTATTTAAGATGTGTTGTGTGAGAGAGAGAGAGAGAGAGAATGGTGGATGGAAAGCCTGTAGGCTGTTTTGGCGTAATGAACATTATATTCTACAGCTGCATTTGTTAACAGGCAAAAGGAAGACATACAGACACACACACACACACACACACAGAGATAAAGCTGTCTGTTCCTGTGACTGGCTCATAACTAAAAAACATTGCTCAGGATTTTATCTTTTATAAGCGTAACATATAATAAGTCCACGTATGTATGTGAATGTTTTATGTCAAAAAATGCAGGGATATGGGTTGCATCATGGCTTTTTGCAACCAGGGACTTTAAAATAAATTTGACGTCTCCCTCTGTGCGTATTCCAACTATTCAAATGTGAGGCCTATTTAAATGTGTATAATAATGTTTTGGCTATTTATTAAAGACAAAGCTTTTACGTCCTGAAGTTTCTCTTAGCAGAACGCAACAGGTCAGGTCAAAGTTGGTATTATTTATAGTCCTACCCATCTGAGTTATTAAGATTTGGAATAAACGAATTCAATTCAAGTGTTCAGTTGGTTGGTTTAATAACAATAAGAATAAATTTCAAACCCACCAACCAACCCCTTCCCCAAACTATGCTTTATAGACCCTTGGTCCCACTTTGAGAACTACTGCAATACATGGACTAATCTCTCTCTCTCATTCTGTTTCACTTTCTCTTACATGTAGGCAACCACGTAAGAACCCCAGCACCGTGTCTCAGGACTCATGGGATAAGGTCTACCCCCCTGGCGAGGTGTTCCAATTAGCTAAAGAGAACCCACGCTACTCAAGCTACCAGGGCAGCCGTGGTGCTAATGGTTACCTGAGTGGTCCAGCATTGGGCCTGAACGCGCGTGTGCTGCTGGAGACACAGGAGCTGCTCAGGCAGGAACAGAGGCGCAAAGAGCAGGAGGCACAGGCCAAGCTCAGTCCACAAAACGACGCACTGGCCCTGTCCTCAACCTCCAAAGGGCCCTACCGGCAGGACGTGCCACCCTCACCCTCCCAGCTCGCTCGCCTTAACCGACTTCAAGGCCCTGAAAAGGGTCGTCCGTTCTACTCCTGAAGGGAAGCGTGGGATTGGAGCGGAGGAGTGGGACACACATTATGAACTTTGAGCTTTTCAGAAAACATAGGGATTTTGGTTGTTGACTTTTTTTTTTTTTTTAACGTCATGCACATTTTTTAAATACACAATTATGGTCCAGCCATCCAACATATCCACATGGTATGTGTGTCCTAACATTGATTAGCATCCTTGCCAGTCCTGACAATCAGAAAACAGCAACCGGGTTTCCAGGTTTGTATTCCTATAGCGTTGTGACCTACATAACTCATTTCGCCTGCCACCAATTGGCCACCGAGTGTTCGGGAAAGCAGCGAGTACGTGTGAGTTCTGAATAGGCAGACATATTTGAATATATATTTTTATCTGAATACATATACATACATGGGACATTCAATTAAAACCCAACATACTGTGTGTTAAGTAAGGTGTTGGGCCACCAAGAGCCACTGGAACAACCTCAACACTCCTCAACCTTGGTATCAGTTCTACATGTCTCTGGAGCTCTACTGGACCGATGAACACTGTTCTTCCAAAAGATATTTCCTCACTGTCTAGCATCACTTCAAAAATCTCCCGTAGGTGTTCAGGTGGGTTGAGATCTAGTGACCGACGACTTCTGCATCAAACCATTCAAGTGGGCCCTCGTGCCCTGTAGATGAGGGCAAGGTCACCCTGGAAGAGACCGCTCAAAATGTCCCCACAACACAACAGATATCAGGTTTTCATTCATCACCCATCTGTATGTTTCTGAGAGGAAAAGAAAAGAGATTGAAAGAAAGAGAGAGACTGTGAGAGATTGAGACCAAGCCTAGACTGTTTCTAAAATCGCAGTAATTTCACTCATCCTGTGACTCCATCTTATTTCTCTGTCCATCCTTCACACTTCCTGTCCACCAGTCTGTACCTGCTCGTAAAGCTTGAGATTCTCTAATACCATGCATACTGGTTTCTTGGGAAACCAGTCTATTCTACTGTGTGGTTGGTGCTTCGTGTCTCTTGACCAGTCAGTGGTCACACAGGCAGTCTGAGGGGTCTGTTGAACATGTTATCACATACACACTCCCTGTACCATGCTCAGGCCAGTACGCTGATCTTTACAGCCGGATTTCCGTTCATCGTTTTCTCCACCAGCCATCTCTTAATCACTGTAGTCCACGATGTGATTTATTTTTTTTTTTAATTCCTGAAGCCGTTTGTGTGTATTATGCTGGGTGATATGACCATACGCTATTTGAGAATAGTGAGCATCGTCAGTAGTTAATAACGGCCTGAACTACCAGATTGATGGTTGCTTTATTTAAAATAAATAAACGGATTATTTTTGTAAAATATCTCATAAAAGTAATAATGAACTTATAGACTCTGCTGATACCTGATATATAATGACTAATGGTGCATTCGACTTACCTCGGAGGTGGGAAGTAATAAATAGCAATAAAAATATCTGGATAGATATGCATGTGTAAATACATCCAAGTTACTATTAAAAAAAATCATTTTTAGCTACATTTGACAACCAACCCCTCCTAATTACATGACATCAGCACTCCCATGACTGCTGAAGGTGATTAAAATGTTAGATTCGATATCTTTTGCATTACTGAAGACAAATTGGGGAAGTTGGAGAAGCACAGGAGTTTATTTGAATATTATATCTGATACAGATACTGGCTAGTCATGGACACATTTGACTGTGTGAGGTTCAAATCTTATCCGATTCAGATACACGTATCGTCGTAATGCGTACTGTTGCTCGTAAAAACATCATGTATCGTGGCTATGATATTCTTGCCATTTCATCCACCCCTATTGAACTGAACACCAGCAGCTTGAAGGCTTTCTCTCCTCCTCTCTCATTTTCTCTCTGTCCCTCAAGGGCAAAACTAAAATGTACGAAACAACGATGCACATCTTCCCGTTGTTGACTAACTGGTACGTTGCAGTGTGTGTTTGGTCCTGTGATCTCGAAAGGGTGGGAAATTAACTTTTCAGAGCAGCAGCAGGGGTATTTTTGGCTGCTTTATTTCACGTTTTGTATTTTATGCATTGAATTAAAGGAGAATTTGTTGGCGATGGTAATGTTTAAGTGCCTGTTATAGGAGGGATATTTTGTAATACAAAAGATGTCATGGAAAGCACATATTTTAGCAATTATTCTACTATTTTTGTGTGTAATATCTTTCCACCACAAAACATTTTTAGATCTTCAAAAGAAAAGAAAAAAACAAAAAAAAAAACAGTAACTATTTTTTTTTTTTTTTTTTTTTTTGCATTGTCTATATTCTCCCGAGGTAACATGGTGTCCATGGTGTGACATGTAAGCACAGTGCAATTCCATTTTTTGACTAGTCTTTATACATAATGTATGAAATTGTACACAGCTTTCTCTGTACATATCAAATTTAGACAAAATAAACCAGAAGGCTGTTTTTTTTCCCCCTCTTGTTTACATTACACAAGTGTGCATTTTTATTGATCTATTCATTTCATCCCATGAAAAAGCAGTAACCGTTAAGAGCACTGACCGTTCAACACAACGTGGTTGAATTCTCAATTCTGATTGGCCAGAAGATGTTGATTAATTTTCTCTGACAGTAGTTCTGGCTGTAATTCAAATCCTAGGTACTGATGCACTCATTCTAATACGTTATCATTTCTATAGTAACAACTTACACAGAGACCTTGTTTGGCAGACACGTTGCGTAGTCTAATACTAACATTAAATGGATATGGTGACGTTTTCTGTAAGGAGATGTTAATTTAACATTTATGGAAGGAGTCTCTGGTGTCAGCGTCATGGGAGAATCTTCATTACAGAGAAGTTTGCAATTCCTTTGCACTTTTCTCTCTAAAATAACAAGGTTGTGTGTATATATCGTATAGGTACGTATGCATAACGGACAGTTCTCAGAGTTGATGTGTTGGAAGCAGGAAAAATGGGTAAGTGTAACAATCTGAGCGACTTTGACAAAAATTCGTGATGGCTAGATGACGGGGTCAGAGCACCTCCGGGATGGCAGCTCTTATGAGAAAATAAGCTGGAGAGAGACTGAGTGTTCAGAGCTGCGATAACGTAAATGCTATAGCGCCGTGGTTTTCAATCGAGGGGACCCACAGCATTGCACATTTTGTATGACTTTCATATCTGACACATACAGCTCAGATCATGAATCTCTCTCCTGACGAGCTGATGAACTGAATCAGGGGTGTTCAATAAAGGAGACATACAAAATATGCAGAGTGGTGCGTCCCCAGGACCAGGATTGAAAACCCCTGCTATAGCGGACGTTCCACAAAATTAAATGTAACTAAAAGGGATAAAAAGCATGACACGTCCTTCATTAATAAATTGAAATGTAATAAATTCCGTTTTAAAACATTGGCCAATTTGTTGTGGTAACTAACTCCGCTTCACATCACGACACCTCATGCTGCTCCGTTGTTGATTATTTACTGTAACAGCACACTCTTCTCATGTTATATTCCCCAAGTATTGCTTTCTTTTATTATTTATACAAAATGACCTTTTCAACTTTAGTTTTCTGATATGTAAGGCATCTTTGTCGCAGCCTGAAAAATTGTACGTAACGCCGTTCTTTGTTCTGTTGGTATGGCTCACACATTTTGGCGAGGCTGAAAGCACGGAAAAAGGAAATCTGAGAAATATCCTTCCTCCACTTCCCTCTCTTTAATCTATTTCTGATCCCATAGATCACTTTAATGTTGCCTATGACATGGCTGGCCAGCACTGTAATGAGAAGTGTAATGAGTTTGATGGCAATAAAGACAATCGTGAAATTTATGAAGTTCAGGTCAGGGCAAGCGGAGAGTCTGTGACGTAGCATCTTGGCTCTCTATACAGAAAACCTGTCCAAAACTTCTATGTGAGGAAGCGAACATCTCCATCTGTTTGACACCGCAGGAGTGTGTGAGAATGAGAAAATGAAGGGAAGTAGAAGTAGTTAAACAGAGGAAAAGAAAGCCCAGGGGAAGCTGATAACAGGGCTCCTGTGCAGATCAGATGCAGTTAGGAACACTGGAAGGTCTGAACCTTGAGACTCAAAGCAGCAGAGTTCACATTATGTGTAAAGTATGGGAGAAGAACAGGAGGGAAGTGAGCTCCATTCCATGAGGTGACCGTAGCCTTGAGGATAAACCCTAGAGAGTTGACGAGAAACTCTGAGGAGAGTACAATCCTGCATTCAGCATTTTAACTCCGTTGGAACTTTCTTCAGGTATGGGTTGAGTCATGAAATGATTCTAGTGTCATGATTTAATATCACTGACAAAACTGTTTTGTTTTTTTTTGTTTGTTATCTATTAAAAACTAATGCTTTCTTGGTTTCTCATCTTATAGTGCTAGAATAGGATATAAAAATATATATACTTGAGTGAAAGTAACAACTTTATTCTTTAGGATAAACCCCTTGAGATGCATCATCTCATTTTCAAGGGGGTGCTAATAGAGGGTATACACTGACGTCACTCATCTGCACTGAGTGGCAAAACATCCAGCAAAATGGCTGGTTTCAATAAGGGAAGCTGTGAAAATGCTAATATAACTAATGATTCAGCTTAAATTAAAGGCAGTTGGACTCAACAGTGACCCTTACAACTTGCCCAAGAACCTGTGGTCTATGGACATTGGCATGTGTTCTGGCTACAGTGATGTTACGTGCATACCCTCTATACACAAAAACAACAACAGTCACCATATTCAAAACAACAAACACACCACTACAAAATATGAATATTTGCCGAGCATTAATAAATATAAACAGATATATCATCTAAATCTAGTACAACAGGTTTCAAAACAAAGAAACAAACCTCTTCCCAAAAACTTTCCTGACTAAAGGAGTAAGAGAAAATTATGTGAAGAGTGACTTAATTGATATGAAGAATATGATCTCAGATACTGTCGCAAATAATTAGGGTAGTTAAAATGTACACATTTGTAAATCAATTGCAACCGGTGAAAATGCCTTCTTATACTGAGTGGAGACTATTTGAGTAAATCATACGTAATACAATGGTGTGCATCAAATGAACATCCAATAACAAATCTGCACAATTTATTGTACACTGTAGTAAGAGGTAAGAGATTAGTTTTAGATGCATTCTGATAAACTATGTCTGACTATGCCAAAAAAAAACGGTAATAGAAGCTGCAAGGAAAGTTGTTTTTAGAACGATACAACACACTCGTTCCAAATTTAATCTTGAGAAGTATATAGTCAATGTGAGGTTTAAAAGTAAGCTCGGGATCCAGCCCTAAACCCAAATATTTAATTTGATCCATCTCTGTGCAAGTACGTTCCATCATTACACATTATTGTTAGATTATTAGATTTTACTTTAAACATATGCTTTGTACCAAAGACCATGGTATGAAATTTGCCTTTATTAAGTAATAAATTATTAGAATAGAGCCAATCTTACAGAGCATTAAAATCTGATTGGAGTTTATTTTGAGTTTGAGTCAAATGGGGTTTTGCAGTATAAATGACAGTATCAGCTACGTAAAGATGAACAAAAGAGTGTGAAAGAACTAAGGGAAGATCATTAATGAAAATAGAAAAAAAGAAGAGGACCCAATGTTGAGCCCTGTGGTACACCTCTTTCTTGAATAAACATATCTAGGGCTGCAACTAACGTGTATTTTCATAATCGATTAATTGGACGATTATTATTATTATTATTATTTTATTTTTTTTTCGATTAATCGGATGGGGGGGAGGGACTTTCAGGTTAGTAAAAAACTAATGTGTTCCATTTGAGACGATATTACCTTTCTAGAAGTCATACACTAGACCGGTGGTTCTCAACCTTTTGAGAGTTTGGACCCCTAGCATATTTCGAACAATCCACAAGGACCCCCTCACTCCACAACAATTATAGGCTATATATTAAACAGTCATTTCTATATATTGCTTTATTTTATTAATATTTAACATTAATAATATTAACATTAAAATTTAATCAAAACATTAAGATTTTCTTTTTTTTTTTTTTACATTTTATTGTTGGTGTGACATTTAATTTGACTCTCTGTATTATCCGACACTTGAACTTGTCTACCACTCAGGTATTTGTAAATAAATTTAAAATAAATCCATCAATGAACGATCGTCAGCTCAGCTAACGTGATATTTGCAATTAACCAAATTAATTAATTTTAAAACATCTCATTTGAATATGTTTTGATACATTTAACAAAAAATATATACATATTATTATTATTTAAACATTTAAAAAAAACATTCCTGCGGACCCCCGGATGAGAAACACTGCACTAGAGGGTAGTGCACAGTGCATAGTGTAAGTGTATAGTACGTCATTTGGGACACAACTTTAGAATTTACTCTCCGAAGCGTGTTTTCGGAGCAGAAGTAACGTAATGAGTAAATATACCATGTGCAGACCAACTAATCGATAATGAGATTCGTTGACAACGATTTCCATAACAGATTATCATCTATTAGTTGTTGCAGCTCTAAACATATCAGATTGTTTCCCTTGAATAACAACACATTGTTTTCTGTTATGCAAATAAATAAGAGTTAAACCACAATAAAGAATTTTGAGAAAAACCAACTACATACAGCTAATCTAAAATTAGCTGGTGAGGGAACGATCATGTGTAACTGTTATAAAGCAAGTGCTACTGTGGATTTTACATTATACTTAACTAAACAGATAAAAAGTACAATGCTTCATTCATTATTTAAAAAAAGATCTATAGTTGTGTCCCAAATGACATACTATACATTTATACTATGCACTGTACACTCTGCCGTCTAGTGTATGAATTTTAGAAGGGTAGTTTTGTCTCAAATGGCGCACTTTCGGTATTGTACGAACCTGAAGTATATTCCGGGAAAATTAGCAAAATAGCTAAACATAAATTTCTTGGTACATTTTACTGTTTGACCTCAGTCACCATCAGACGGAGGCGTAATCATCTCCGCAGGTGAATTTTGCTTGCACAGTTTAAAGTACTATCAGCATAGTAAGTTGTGGTTGTGGCTGCTGGAAATGTAAACATTTTTTTCGTTCAGCATCTGAGCTTGATATAGCCCCTCCCCCATCCAGTACATAGAGAAAGCTGCGACCGTAATAACTGGCAAATTGCTGTGGTAGAAAAGGAGAAAAAAAAAAAGGATTCACATTTAAATGTATTTTAGTATTTCAAGTAAAATAACTGAAATTAGAAGCCACACCTTTTTTCAGCTGACAATATGGAACCATTTATGTGATGCAATACATATGCAGGGCTCTCAAGTTTTATCAAAAGTTTGGAGTGAGATTACATCTGTTAGGGGAGGAGCCAATCATATTTGCAGCAGCGGCCCCTCCCAATTCTCTCAAGTTTTTGCTAGCAGTTCAATTTTACCTATTGTTCATAATTGACCATCACCAATAGAAATGATAACAATTGGTAAATCTCATAAAAGACAGACAAATTCATCCAAATAAAAATCAATTGTTTTATATATTTTAGAAATACAAATGTATCAAAAATAAAAAGAAATTTGGCCCCAAACAAGCCAACTGAACAGCAGTTTCAGTTACTGTACACATACAGTACACATAAAGGATTGCAGAACTTGTGTGTGTGTGTGTAAACATTTCAGACAGGGGTAGGGGGCTCCCACTTAAAGCACTGTGGCTCAAGGCCAGCCATTTTCACCGTCATGATGGATGATTGCGTTCAGTCCAGAGCCAAACTGTTCCTGGTTTTGATTTTGTTCAAACCCACCATGGAGAACTCTCTCTGCATCTGCAGTCGTGTGGGGAAGAACTAAAACCAGTTTGGCAATCATAGACAGCCTTCCAGATCTGCTCAAACCGGTCACCTTTAAAAAAAAAAAAAAAAAAAAAAAAAAAAAAAAAAAATAAACCAAGGAGGCCTAATTACCCCCTTAAATTTTTTATTTGCATTCATTAAGTTGATTAAGTAAATGTCAAGGGGTGTAGAATATCTCGTACCCTATTTTTCATTGATGACATAAAATAATAAATTTAGCATGAATTTGGCTATATTCCCAAACATCAGCTCTCACTATCTTGGATCACAGGCAAGTGATTTCATCCAGGAATTGTAAAATCAAAATGCTAAAATAAATAAATAAGTAAATAAATGAAGGGGGTTACCTACTGCATTCATTGGATCTTGCTCTTCCAACTTTGCGCATCCATATTGCTTAGTAATGAACAAGCTTGCAGTGGGATCACGTAATTTACCCGGAAACAACAAATTCTAATTTCTGATTGGCTGGTAGGTGGCATTTAACTCTGTATAACTCGAGACAGCTATGAACTCGACAGAAAACTTCCCTCCGTATGCCTGCGACTCGTCCTTTAATTGTTGCCTATATAGTGGGACAAGTTATCCCTTACTTCTCAGTAAGGAATAAAGGTGTGGCGTGTGAACTGGTTGAAACACGGTGAATGCGTGAGACTTGAGACCCCTGCATATGCATTTGTTGTTTTAAAAAAAAAAAAAAAAAAAAAAAAAAAAACACACAACAAAAAAAAACATTTAAATGTATTTTAGTATTTCAAAGTGAAAGTACATGGATTTAACTGAGATCAGAAGCTACACCTTTTTTCAGCTGACAATATGGAACCACGTACATTTGTTGTTAAGGTTAGGGGTGGAATCAGAATTTGTGGCCTTTTCTTATGTCTTCATTTATATGAAATTGTGCAAGCATGTCAGCCTTATTTGTTTAAATTCATACAATTTTACAGAAGTTTTTGAGCCAATTCAGGTTCATAACAATTACTTAAAAAAGGTCCAAGTCAAAATGTAAGAACTATATAAATAAATATAAATTTTATACTGCCCCTTACAGGGGTCTACAGTGCGACCATTTCACTCGCATTTGCAACTGAAAAGTTCTTTGTGCGACTGTGAATAAATATTTATTCGCACCGGTGCGAGTGACCTATTCGGAGTTGTATAATACAATCGGAATAAAAACTACAGGAAGTCCAAAATGCATCTACACCGAGCAACAGTTACTTT
>JANDJT010000001.1:29297584-29315330 GCA_024331685.1 Stegophilus panzeri | reverse complement strand
TAATGCTAACGCTACAAGGTGGGTTTAATTCAAAATTCTTTATTAAAAAATTCCTCACCAATCATAATCAAGAGTAGCAACTGTTCAGTCTGTAAACTCTCCTTCACTAACTCTAATACACAACTCTATTCACTTCATTTGACCTCAGGGTTGCCAGATATCACTAGAAAAGTCAACTCCAGTTTCCATGTTTTGATTTAATCTCCCAAAAAACACAATATTATCAGCAGACATGGCAACACTGTACAGGGGGAAGCGATCTAAAAGGAACAACTGAAACAAAAACATTGAGGTTTATTGTATTTGTTTACAAGGTGGAACAAGTTAACAGTTTGTTTTTTGTATACAGTCTGTAAAATTAACTGAAAATATTACATTTAGTTTATCAGAAGGTAAATTAATGAGTCATGGCTCACACTATGTTCCTAAATTTTGTCATAATTGTCCAGCTCAAGTTTTCTAATGCCTACTTGTGTGTTATATTGTGGCACATTAATGTTACCATCACTAAAAAAAAAAAAACATCAACTTCAACCATGCTACAAAATTTTTGACTGTGCTCCTAAATTTTTGTAATTAGGAGCACAAGTGCTCCTAAAATAAATTGTTACCATAGAGCCCTGCCTTAGAGGTGATTGTAGACTTAACTTCTTGGAGTCCCTTAGGTTATGGTCCGTCATTGACTTACAGAGTTTGGTCTAAATACACACCATTGCTGAGATACGCCCTCACTTCCTGTTTGGCAACTTCACAATCAAATTTGTTTGAGAGTTATGAATAAAGCTTTCTTATTTAGGTCAGTCTCAGGGTGCGGTATTCCAAATTTGTTGATAATTGAATAAAGTTTGTAGGAGAAAAAGGGGAAAAAAACAAAAAACAAACTGCAGATAATCCAATATGGAAGAAATGAACATCAGGACATCCCTTGAACTTGACATGACCCAAAGAATCAGGAAATTGCATTTCTATACAATTACATGTTATAACCCCATTACAGTTACTGCTCTCAAACACAATTTTTCTTTCTAAATATCACTAAAAACAGCATCAAACAACATATTTGATCAAAAATAAATATTTTACTCAGTTATTGCGTTTCCTTTCTATTGCGCGCTGTTTGATTGACGCGTATGCGTGGACTCGCGCTCATTCAGTGAAAATTAATGGAGACTCACTCAGTGTCAGGACGATCTTTATGTAAAATGGAAATACTGGTGTGAATTTCTAACATTTACAGATAAGTATATAAAGGTAAACATGTCATTTCTGCGCTGAAGAAAACACGTCTGGAACACATTAAACAGCACGCGCGTCTGTCGCAGTGTCCTACACGACGAGCCACGTTAATACACTTACGAGTTTGTTTGAAGCGCTTGATATAAAACACTCATGTTTTGGACGACCTGGATCGTGCACTTTTCCCTCAGCAGCTCACTCTGTGACCTCCGCTGTTTTTCAGATGGGTTTTATTCATAGAAACGCGTTTTTCACCATTGTGAAGTGACGTCACTGACGGGGGGGGGGTATCCACAGTGACATCACAGACCCGACTAATCCATAACGACATTCCTTGTCGATTATTTTAATTTTCGATTATTATCCATTAGTTTCTGCAGCCCTAGTGCTATTATTGTAAAGGTATGTTCAAATTTGCATTATCGGTGGTGCTAGAAAGTTTAATTGTGTACACCAAAACTGCTGTGATTATAGCAAAGACTCTTCTATCGCTGTACCAAATTTTATGAAAAGCATATGAAGCTTCTATGGGATGTCATAAACCCTTACGAAGAAGAACAAGAACAAGACACAGAAAACATAATTCCAATAGGGGGCCTCTGCAACCTTGGTGCTTGGCCCCCAAATAATACCATCGAAACAATTTCTAAAGCATTTCAGGGTACATTAAACAGGGTTTCAATAAACCTCAAGCAAAACTAAACATATCAAGTAAACCTCACAATAAAATGTATCATATGTTCGCTATGGAGTTGTGTTTCAATTTATTTCCACTGTATTTAACACCTAAGAATGCCTCTATATTCCTGCTTTTTAATTGTCCGTGTAGTCAGATGTAACACAGCCTGAGAGAGCAGTGAACTTTCTCCCTCAGACTATTATTCTTCACACCGTGACATTTATGTGTGGAGTTTTATTGCCCACCTCATGATGTCCTATAAGTCTCCTCTGTACTGTCTATAATCAATACCAGAGCAATGCAATCAATGCAGGCTTTCGCTCATATATTTATATTTTCTATTTAAGTATTATAAAGCTCAGGACTGTATCTCCCTCTGTGCGTTCTCCTTTGCTCCGAGTTTAAGTGTGTGTGCTTGGGAAGCACATGCTTTTCATTCTGTTTGTCTTTCTCAGGCTGGAGGCTTGTCCATGAGTCACCTGTTTTGGATAGAGCAACCTGTTTTGAGGCTGTTGCAGGCTGGCCGCTGGGATTTGGAGCGCAGAAATGATGTGTCACCCGAGAAAAGATGCTCATAAATCTTCTCAATGCAAGAGCAAATTGCAGGGAGTCATTTCAGCTCCACCCCACTCTTCTGTGCCATAGCCAACCACAAAAGACCTTATGCACAAGCCTTACTTAACATCTGCTTGGTGTGTGTGCATGTGTGTTTCTGTGTGGTGAGAAGGAGGGAAAGATGAGGTTGCTTTCACCGACCCTTAAAAGGGAGCACGTGAAGGCTGCTGGTAAATCCAGGGAGAGATATAGAGCGCGTGTGTGTGTGTGTGCGTGTGCGCGTGTCAGAAACGCTTTGTCTGCTGTATCTCATAGATAAGAATTGGACCTAGATTCTCACAGCTTCCTCGCTGCCAAATGCTCCATGAAATTACAGTAAAATGTCAGCATGGTTAACCTCAGCATTTAGCCTAGCTAGAATATCTATCCATCCGTACACGACCTTTCAGGACCAGCAGACATCAGCGATGCAGCACGCAGACAACACCAAATGGATCAGGATGCTTTACGAATGGAGGACGAAGAGCAAACTGAGATGATAGAATTGAACACATGAATTAGTCATCATCATGAGCCGTTAAAAATAACGTCTGCCTGTTCTTTGTAAAGTGTCTATAAGGGGCAACACAACAACTAACTATACACCAGTTTTCCTAGAGCTGAACCTCACGTATGACTTTACCATCACAAATAGTTTTAGATTTTCTCTTCTTAATTTTCCATCAGATTCACTTCAAAATTCAATCACACTAATAAATGCTTTTTTTTTTTTTTTTTTTTTTGGCACACTTCTACTCCAACTTGGTTATAAAAGCATCCTGATGTATACATTAGAAATGCATTTTCGCTGTTTGAGCCTGTATTACCAGCCATGTTGCACAAACTTTTTTTTTTTTTTTTGGGTGGGTAACAGATTTTCCACAGCTGTTACTGCTGAGAGCAAAGCAGTGATGTAATGCTTTAACGATGCAGTTACTGCATTACACTGTGCCATGATTATCACTCAATTTGTTACTGCATTACACTTTGCCATGATTATCACTCAATTTGTCAGGTTTTAACACTAATGCAAAGTAATATCCGAAAGGAAGATGGTTTTATAAACAGTTGGGTTTGGTCTATTTTTTTTTCTGTGAAAACTATATACAGAATAACCATTTCTATTTGATCTTAGAGAGGAGAAACTCAGGAGAGGGAAAAGAAAACCCGAATGGTTTCTTACTCTGTTGTATTATTGTTATGCTATTACTACTTTTCAGCTGATGTTAATGTTCTTTTCATTATTTGACTCAATAAACATTGTGTGTCCAAATATTCTCCATCCAACCCAGAAAAAAAACCTAACATGACTAACAACTTATTTACAACCCCCTATATACCATACGATCACACCACACCTCCACTAAGCCATTTCAATATGTACTAAGCATATTGAGCATCAAGCATTAAGTGTAATTTAGTGCTTTTGACCACATTTGATTGGACTTACAGTGCCTTGCATAAGTATTCACGTTCCTTGAACTTTCTCCACAATTTGTAGTCTTTCAGCCTCGAACTAAAAAGTCTTGACGTGGCCTGCAAACGTATTCGCAGATTTAGATCATTACTTGTCACACTGTACTAAATAATCTCAATATACACTATATGGCCAAAAGTACGTCTACACGTGCCCTGGTCACTCAGGTTCTTCCACACCAACCTTGGCAAACTATCTCTTCATGGACCTCGATTTGTGTATAGGAGCACTGTTATGCTGGAACATGTTTGAGCCTCTTAGTTCCAGTGAAAAGAAATTATAGACAATTGTGTGCTTCCAACTCTGTGGCAACAGTTTCGGGAAGAACCGCATATGGGTGTGATGGTCAGGTGTCCACAAACTATAATCTATAACATATGTGCGAAGTGCAATAAAGTGTTCTCATTATACAATGAAGGCCCTCTAACGATAAAGCTGTGATTAAACGTTCTACCTACATCGTCGTTCAGAACTATCTGGGCTTGTGCAGAATAATGGGGTGGCGTAAATAGTAACATTCTTCACAGTGAGCTTGAGGTAATCACGACATTCTTCTGTCCACTAGCATGTTTCTTTTAGGTTTCACCATTGCTATTATCATATTTGTAGCGGTCAAGTGAGTTTCACATCATCCTATGCGCTCATCTTATTGGTGGCTTTTAGAGGAGTGTTCATGAAAAAAAAAAAAACACACACACTACCAGAGCTGTCATTAACTGTCTTTAGTTGCAATGGCACTAAATTGTACAATGTGAAGCCGACTTTAGTGCTTTTCACAACATCTGGTCTTACTTGGACTTACTTATGGTGCATTGCATTTGGTTTCACCTCCCCCAAACTGAACTGGATTTGACTGGAATTTTATGCCATGAATCTATGCAAAACAGGATGTGTATGTGCCAAAATGTGTATGTGTGCATATATAAAGTATATATCATTCAAATAGTTCAAAGTAATGAGTGCATTAGTATTCACCCCCTTGCTGTAAAACCCCTAAATTAGTTGAATGGAATCGACCT
Organism: Stegophilus panzeri; assembly: GCA_024331685.1. Lineage (NCBI taxonomy): Eukaryota > Metazoa > Chordata > Actinopteri > Siluriformes > Trichomycteridae > Stegophilus > Stegophilus panzeri. The sequence continues at coordinate 29,310,325 of JANDJT010000001.1, read as the reverse complement.
GTGTGCAGTAAAGTGTCACATGATCTTGTAAATACACCTGTTCCTGGAAGGCCCTAGGGTTTGTTAGAGAGCATACCCAAACAAGTCCAGGTCAAAGTTGTGCAAAGTCCAAAAACCCTGAACACCCGGCAGATGACCATTAAATCCATTAAAGAATATGGCATTACATTTGGACCTTACACACATTAAACACACCATTATGCAACACTATTATACCAAAGAAGGAAAACAAGCAGTGAGGCTAAGCAACAAGTCACTCACTCACACACACACTCTCTCTCTCTCTCTCTCTCTCTCACACACACACACACACACGATGGCATTTCCACCTATGTTGTAGGTTCAGAGCTTTAAAACTCACAGCACTATATGAAAACACTGGCACAGCGGCCATGAGCAAACAACAGCAAAGCCAGTGCTATTACTCACTCATTTGAAGGGCTTTCCATTCAGCAAACTCCTCCGTGATGTACTTTCATTTCAAACCCTAGCTCTGAGGGAATTCAATGGGAACTGTGCATTTAATATTTCCTGAGTCATGCTGCTCCTCACATCGCTCTTAATTAGTTTTAGTTTGGAAAATAATTTGAATAACTTCAGTTTCAGTCCACTAGCTGCGTCACAGCAAAGGAATGTAATTACTGACCATTAGCAACTTCTAAATCACCTGACCTAATTAGACGCATCCTATTGGATAGGATATGATTAGCGTTTCCCAGACTTCCCACATCTATACTTTAACCGGGAAAAACATATATTACCTTTTAAATTGGGCACAAAATAAATTTCCTAATAAATATTTTATTAGGAAAATTTCTCGGATCATAATCAGAATCTCTTTAATAATTTGACTTGGTCTTGGTCTTGTACATATTACAAAACAAAACAAAAAATACTAACGAGAGCTTTCAGAGAGCAACCATGCACTCAACAATAATAACATTATAAATTGCAAATAAATAAGTACTAAACATATGGTTTGTACCACCTGTGAGATGGTAGAAGGGTGAAAAGGTGGCTGCCAGGGTGGGTATTGTCAACACAGATGAACAGTATGCGATGAATGTAAAGTTGTATAATAGAAGAGTCAATAGTAACAATGAAGCAGATTTATTTATCTTTCATTGTCTGCTTCTAAATGGTGGCTACGAGTTACAGTGTTTAAATACGGCAGTTTATGTGTTGGTGGTGTGTTTTTATTCATGCTTACACAGTTTGGAGTAAACAATAAGCCACACGAGAGGTGTCAGGTAACAGACCCTGGGGCAAGTAACACAGAAGGCTCATGAAATAGGGGAGAGCTGGGCACAACCTAATGCTTTTTGGTTTTCACTTAATAAATTAACAACGTTAGAATAATCATTTTTTAGTACAAGCAACACGTTGCGAATTAACACTTGAACTTTGTTTCTAGCACCTTCTGTTCATGTACAGTTCCATTAAAAGTGACGGGATGTACATGGGTGGGGTTAATTGTAACAGACAGAGGGTTAATTGTAACTTGCTAGAAAAGCCTGATAAATTTGTACCAACAAAGTTAGTTCAATGCAATTCTATGTTGTGTAAAACAAATCTATTTTCTAACCTATATCTATCTATCTAGATAGATAGATAGATAGCTGTGTGAAACTACACATCATACTACACATATCAAGTATACACATATCAAGTACTACACATATCAAGTATATATATATATATATATATATATATATATATATATATGAATACTGACATTACACTTTGACACATTTTATGCTGACATCAATTGACACCCTGTAAACAAGGTAGGGTAGTAAATTAACCTGTTTTTAGAAGTTTTCCCTTTTCCATTTTAAATCTTTGCAAACATATGGGAAATAAATTACCTGTATATTGACAACAATATGAAATTGCCTGACCAGTATTTTTTAACAATACAATCAGCAAGCCAACACAGTCCTACTCTTTGTAACATGACAAACATGTGTTAATATCCTTCAGTGCAAAGTTTATGCTCCCACCTGTCACAAAATACACACTTCACCCATTGCTTCCCAGGGATAGAGGAAGATTTTTCTGTCTGTGAATAAAAATCTTCAAGAAATCTGTTCTTTTTATTTTATATGAAAGAGAATTAACTTGTTGCCATTGTTTATGAAAGGCAGCTTAGTTGGAACACTGCATAAAAACTAACCCCACAGAATGGAGGCATAGTCCATCATAGTCCATCTAACACTTGCTGTGAGTTGGTCACATTGCTATGGTGTAGGCAAGAAATGGTGATTAAAGTAATATAAGGTTGGTTTCTGTAATTCACACACAAAGGTCAGTAAAAAAAAAAAAAAAAAAACTTGCAATGAAAAAAAATGACTTACATGCCATGAAAGCACTCTTTAACACAGATTTCTTGAGAACAGCCGATTCACTATGAAACTTGGCTGCAGATCATTGCTTGCAAATCTGGTAGTGTGACCAGAAATACACACTGCTTGACTCTGTGTAATAATATTAAAACACACAAGCATGCACGCACACACACACACACACACACACACACACACACACACACACACACACACACACACACACACACACACACACAAACATGTCACAATTTGTCCCATGGTAGGTTGTTCCCCATGCTCCCCTAAGCCTAATTTCTCCTCTTCCCAACTGTAAAGACATTTAAAGACATTCCGGTTTGTAAGTCATGTTGTACGGAGGCTTTTTAAAAATTTCTTTGTTTATTTTATTACCTTTTAGTTTTTTTAGGTCTTTTTTTTTTTACCTTCAGTATACAATTCTTTAACAGTTTAACCACAATGAACTGAATAACAGCTTTCTACCATAAATATCCTTCCACATAATGGTAACTTTTACAGTGGGAATTTAGTCATTCATATTCAGTAACTGTGGTGGATCCAGAGCCTATCCGGGAAGTAACTTCTGAACAACAGGAATTATAAGAGGAACTTTGGCAATACTTTTATGCATTTTATGCATACTTTTAAGGCAATACTTTTATGCATTTGGTAAAAAAGCTTTTTTTTTTAAATCCAAAGCAAAATTTGAGACAATTTACATTGAGACAGGTTGTGTCAGGCTGAGCAGTTGAGGTTTACGGGTCTTGCTCAAGGGTCCAGCTGTGGTCTTTGGGATTTGAACTCATCACCTTCTGATCATTAGGGTCAAATCCTAACCACCAAGTTTAACCACTGCACATCAGTAACTCCACAGCATGACAGGATTGTGGGTGAGGTTGTTGAATTTATGACAAACCCTATTCCCATTGTTTTCCCTTGTGCCGTTTCTAATATCCTGCCATATGAAACAGTCTTCCTCTGTTACTTTTGTGTTTCAACAAGTAATTATCCATGTTTATACTGTTTTCTAATGGAAATCATTCACTGTCAACAATAACACCAAAAGTACAACTGTTTTGATGCAGTTATAATTTCTTGGTGAAATTCCTCCTTTCTTTTCTTCTTATGATAAGACAACAGAACATTTTGTTTCCAATTATTTCCATTTGTTTCCAGCTGACTCTAAAATGAAGGTTTGTTGAAACTATACAGAAAGTGAATTGGATTTGCACATGAAACCTGCAGAGATGAAAGCAGTAATCTTTCATCATGTACAACACTGAAGAATTGTCATTAACTAGGATTATGATTGTCTCTTTAAACCTGTGTTTACCAACTAGCCCAGTTTTCTAGACACTTAATTTTTTGCTTCCCTCAGAGTCCACATATAGGGAGCTTGTAGTAGCTGTTTATATTTAGTTGGCTTTAATGCAGTGCTTTGAGAGCTGACACTTGAATTGTTCCTGTTGACACACATTTAGCTAATGTGCTCTTCTCTCACTCGCCTGCTTGTCTTGTGGAATAAAGCCCAATGTTGTGGAGGAGCCGGGTATTTATGCGGTTGTGTATGCAGGGAGATGCAGCATTGGCATCCCCGGAATGAAAAGATCCAGTAAAGCGTCTCAGCAGCAAATCTACATGGGGCAAATCCGATAATCTGCTGCAGTGCCAGCAGCCCAGAATGATATAGAGCAATTGTTCTGCCAATGGAAACTCTCTCTCTCTCTCCCCCCGCCATCCCCCCATCTCCCCATCCCCCCCATCCCCATCACCTCATCCTGGTGTCAAATTAATCCTCAGGAGTTTCATAAAGATTTGGCTCAGTTTGTGCTCTCTCAGCTACAGATAAAACCTTTGCCAAGATTGCAATAAAATCCCTCTACTTTCATATACTGTAGGTTTAGAAGATACAAAGATAAAGAAAGAATATGGTGTAATAGTGTGTGTTTGCTATGAGGGGAAAAAAAAGTCTGGTTCAAGGTCCATAGAAAAGTCTTTAGTCCGAATGAGTTCTCCTAACATAGATACTGAAATTTCTTCCTGCATTTACTGTATACCTTTTATGTGAAACTGCACACTATTTACACACCCACTTTAAAAACACTGAATAGGTTTGATAGGTTTAATAGTTTGGGTCGAAATCTTTCCTGTAGAAAAGTCTGTGTATAACCTGAACGCTTTTAGATATTTGCCACAAATTTTTGCCGAGGGGGAAAAAACCTCCTCTACGACTCCATAACAAGCAAATTCACAAATTATATCTTTTTTTTTTTTAAACATTTTGAATTGATCTCAGCGTAAATATAACATATTGCATCGCTGTATAAATATATATTTTAAAAAAATAAACGTACTAAGCAATTTAAGCCATACTTCACAGTTAATACTGTGGATTTTTATAATATTGGTGGCGGGACACTTCAGAATCTAGAGAGCATTTTATTGGACAGTAAATCTGATGAGAAGCTTAAGTGCAGAATGATGTCATCAAAATGGTTGATCTGTATTGGTGGTAGACAGAGACTGCTCATTTTGAATGCATGTATCTTCATTGTTTTGGAGCACACTAGCTTATAGATAACCTTAAGATTAACATATTCATACTGAAAGCCACAAAACTTCCATTTTAATTTAACTAGGAATTAGGTAGAGCTTCAGACATGGTGTTTCTCCCAAAAGTCAGCTATACCATATCTCTGTTTAGGATTTTTTGTTAAATCATTTAAATACTCTCAAATTTTAAATTCTAACCAAGTATTAGGTTTAAGTGAAGTAAGAGAGGTTTATTGTGAAATGTTTCATGAATAGAGAAAAAAATGTACATCTAATCTAATGGGGAAAAAAGGCTAAACTCTTTATTACTCTAATTAGATTATTAAATTACTTGCACAGCCTATGAGTAATTTAATCTATACGCTTAAGAAGTTTAGCCTCCAAGTGCCATAAAGCACTCGTTTAGAGAGTGATCATGGAATTTCCACAAATATTTAGGTTCCTTATTTAATTTCTATTCTTTATCAGTTCACATTTCAGTCTACTGCAATAATAGCGAGTAAACTGTAATAAAACATAAGAAACTCAAGATGTTCCTAAACATGACTGCGAGTGTAGCCTGATACATTTGTAGCTAGAAAGTGACGATGCTCTTTCACTTTACTACTGAGAAATACTGTTCAACTCATCATGGCAGCCATTCTTGTCAGTCCTTGCAAAAGTGGGCCACCAGTTTGGAAAGTTCTCTTTCTTTTCTTAACTAAAGTGAAGCCTTCGGAAGTGAAGCGTAAACCCACTTTCATTTCAACACCAATTTCCAATATGGAGTCGTATCTTCAGCACTATCTGAAGCCTTGGGGAGAATGCAACTCAACACAACACCAGCACACAGGAGAGATGAAAGCGTATGGCACTGAGAGTCCTCAGTCCATACCTGAAAACAACAAACAAGTAGAAGACTGAGAAAAGCTTTCCCACAAATGAGGTCATGGGTAATGGGAACAAAAGATTGAAGCAATCCTCGGATGAGAGATGGAAGGATCGGTGAATGAGAACATGGAATATATGACCCTGGTGCTCTCTTTCTCCGTCTGCAGTGCCTGAGTCTCAGCAGCTGCTGGATGGGGAAACACTGTGATTGGCACATGCTGCTCTTTGGCTTGCTCCTGGCAAGCAACATGAAAAGAGGGATGCAGTATGGTGGATGTGTGTGGAGGGATTGACCCTAATCCCAGCTCAATCACACCAGACCAGAGCACGAGAGCTCCAATAGCAGCCTGCTTCTTACCACTGCAGCCTGTTTCAAATAGTTATTGATTAGAGGTTTGGGTGACCCATTAAAGCTAGACATTTGTCAGACATGTCATGATGTGTTTGATCCTTCCATTATTGTTTTTTGAGGCATAATCAATCATTTAAGTTGCACCATAAATCTCATAAATCTTAGAAGTGAGCAACATAATTTATTGCAGACAGTGGATGAGTGGAGGTATTAATGGGAACTGCGATATCAACATCAGATTATTTAATATGTTTTCACTTGTTTCTTCATTTCAAGTTATTACACTCTAATTCAAGAGGGACACAGAAACATCTCCAAAATAATTAGTCAATTAAACAGTCAAGCCATTGTGCAGCCCTACCATTTCCATGCTTGAACTGGCTCAAGCCAGTACTCATTGCTATCTCCTTGTTGTTCTGCTAAAAATCAATAAATAAATGACTCTAGCTCAAGTCACTATGAGGTGACAAATGGGCTTTTATCCATTTTTTTCCCCCTGCTGTGTGGAATCGATAGCAGTGTTCAATGAATTAGCTACACAAACCAACGTAATGAACTCCTATATCGGAGGCTGATATGCTGGTAAAATGGCTCGGATTTGCTGTGTGTTGTCCTTGTGGGTGTATTTATATAGTTTTCCTCTTGATTTTCATTCATTCACGATCATGGTGGCAAAGATTGAGCAGGTGAGTCCAGAGTTCTCTATCCCAGCACTTCCAGGAGGATCCCTAGACATTTCCAAGCCAACTATGATATAGAATCTCTCCGGCTGGTCCTGGATCTGCCATGGCATCTCTGTCCAATGTGATGTGCTTGATCTATTGGGATCTAGCCTAGGACATCCTTATGAGCTTTCCAAACCACCTTGACTGGATCCTCTTTATTCTGCCTCTACTCTGAGTCTCTCCCAGATTGTCCAACTCTTCCAGATGATGAGTGAGGACAGAGATGTAGATTTACCAGTAAACAAAGAGCTTCACCCACAAACTGAGCTGCTCCGTTACCGCCACAGACCGCTACGGCATCCATAACATTGCTGCCACTGACTCAATCTATTTGTCAATCTTACACTTTCATTTTCACTTGATTTTCAACATTCATAAACACCCAGTACCTCTCTTGTGTAATTTTAACTTAGCTGCAAATCTCAGCAATTTAATATCCAATTGGCTGAGTTTTTTTGAAAAAGCTTCTTCATACATTTTCTGATGTAAACACTGATGGGAGACGTTCCACCCTGTGATTATTGAAATCATGAAACCTTTCTCCGAGTTCATCAATGTCTCCGTTATTGCTGAAGAGAAAATAATGGTACATTTTGATGAAGGGAAATGTGCCTGAACTGCCTGTTATTCATATCTAAAATGAATCTCTGATTTCAGGTTGCTACCTAGGACACCATCTTGTTTGCTGATATTTTCTTAGGCATGAAAATGGTACATGATTGCTTCAGGAGCTGGGAGATATGTGATAGTAGCAACAAGAGAGTAATTTTCTGTCATTTGTCATGGTATATCTTCTGTAATAATCAAACCAGCGTTGTATGTTTGACGTGAGATAATTTGAGTGTCAGAGTTATCAGTACTCGTAGCCTGCTGTTTTTAAGAAGAGAATGATTCACTTTTTAAAAGCCTTTGAAACACAGCCTTGGTGTGAGTTTCTCTTTTGAATTGAACTCACTAACCTTCAGCTCACTGAAAGCTAAATACTAAAATTCATTCCTATTACTTTCACAACACATAGTCCGATCAGCCATAACATTAAATCCACCTGCCTAATATTGTGTAGGACCCTCTTGTGCCACCAAAACAGCAAGACCTCTGAAGGTGTGCTGTGGTATCTCGCACCAAGACGTTATCAGCAGATCCTTAAAGTCCTGTAAGTTGTGAGGTGGAGCCTCCATGGATCGGACTTGTTTGTCCAGCACATCCTACAGACGCTCGATCAGATTGAGATCTGGGGAATTTGGAGGCCGAGTCCACACCTTGAACTCTTTGTCATGTTCCTCAAACTATTCCTGAAAATTTTTTGCATTGTGTCAGGGCACATTATCCTGCTGAAAGAGTTCACTGCCATTTGGGAATGCTGTTGCCATGAAGCGGTGTACTTGGTCTGCAACAATGTTTAGATAGATGGTACATGTGAAAGTAACATCCACATGAATGCCAGGACACAAGGTTTCCCAGCAGAACATGGGCCTGAGCATCACACTTCCTCTGCCAGCTTGTCATCTTCCCATAGTTCATCCTGGTCCCATCTCTTCCCCAGGTAAATGATGCATATGTCCACATGATGTAAAAGAAAACATGATTTATCAGGCCACCAGGCCACCTTCTTCCATTGCTCCATGGTATGTTTCTGATGATTACATGCCCATTGTAGGCACAATGTTATTCACGTCACCTGTCAGTTGTTTTAATGTTATGGTTGATCAGTATACACTGTAGGAAATTCTCTTAATTTTTAACATTTGTTTAAAATGATCTAATTTAACATAATTATTTGATCTGTTATGTTCTTTTACATGCGTAAACAAGACCATTAGCAGTGATTAGCATTACATAACCATGTTGGACCATGAAGCAGAAGCATGTAACAAATTGGTGAATAATTTTATTTTGAAGAGGCAATTACATAAATCTAATGAAGTAACTATAGCCACAGGCTGCACTCTTCATGGTCCAAACTAAAGAGAAAAGGAATGCATTAATGTTTGGATTTATAAACAAACATATTTTGCTATTTAAAGATGGCTCTAAATCTAAATTGAATCTTTGTTAGTATATTAGTAAACATCTGTGAATAGATTAAATAAGCAATTTGAAACAAAATATGGTTTAGGGGCAGAGTTAGCCCCAATAAAAAAAGAAAAAAAGAAAAGTTAGTTAAATACTAGGTAAATAGTTAAATGCTTTTTTAAAACCAGAAACAATAAATGTTTCTTGATGCAGATTTTGTATATAAAAACAAGCAAATAAATGACTTTTTTCATACATGGGATATGGAAACAAACATCTTAAGAAATAATTTGTAACAGAGTTTATAAGGCATTCAGAGATGTATGAAGATGCTAAACCATTCAGAGATTTAAAAACTACTAATAAAAATTTATCGTCAATTCTAAAGGGAACATGTAGCCAATGGAGTGATGCTAAAACCAGTTTACTATGATTTTGTTTTCTAGTAAGTGTTACTATTCTTGCTGCTGAATTTTGCACAAGTTGTAGTTTGTTTGTTGGAGGAAGTCCTGTGAGTAATGCATTACAATTACATCAAAACATTAGACATTCTTTGGCTGTTTGTGTTACTGTTTCTTCCCTATCCAGAACATTCACGTCAATCTAGGTTAGTATGACATGCTGTGTTTCGCTGACACACTGTATTACCCTGAGTTATTGTCATTAAAGAGGAAGAAAAAAAACCAACCTGAGCTCCCATGATTCATTGTGGAAGAGAATAGCTACACACTGAAGAAGACATTTGTATTTCTTTAAATGGAATCACACATTTGAGATGAAAAATATCAGCAATATTAAACTTGTCATGTTCGCTCAGATTTCACTGCATGTGATATTCAGTGACATTGCACCGGGAATATTATCTGGCTTTTGCGCTTGTAGAGCCCTGATTACTTTGTAATCACAGCACTTATTTCCAGTATGCAGAGTTTATTTTGTGCGTGCTAATATTTCAGAAAAGCATAGCACAGACTGTAGGGATGGTTTTTGCATAAAGATACCCGAGGTGTAAATGTTGAGTTCTCGATTCCGATTGTCAGTTGATTCAATTTCTGATAGTGGTTCCGGCTGCAAGTTAAATCACAGGTTTATATCAATGCACTTGTTCTTATATGTTACTTGATTGGTGGATGCTCCTCATACACCGATCAGCCATAACATTAAAAGAACTGAGAGGTGAAGTGAATAACATCGGTTATCTCGTTACAGTGGCACCTGGCAATGGGTGGGATATATTAGGCAGCAATTGAACAGTCAGTTCTCGAAGTTGATGTGTTGGAAGCAGGAAAAATGGGCAAGTGTAAGGATCTGAACGATTTTGACAAGGGTCAAATTGTGATGGCTAGACGACAGAGCTAGGGTCAGAGCATCTCCAAAATGGCAGGTCTTGTGGGGTGTTCCCAGTATACAGTGGTTAGCACCTACCAAAAGTGGTACAAGGAAGGAGAACCAGTGAATTATTGACAAAGTTATGGGTGTCCAAGGTTCATTAATAAGGCTTCATAAAATGACAAGCTATTTATTTATTTATTTATTAACGTTAAGGGAAAGAAAAACACAGAGGCTGGGGAGGAAGGAACTTGTTGTGTGGATGATCCACAACATTAAGTGTAGCTATAAATGGATAAAGTAAAAAAAATTATCACTGGAAAATTCCTGTGGTATAAGTGGAATAAAACACTTCAGGGCATACTGTTATTAAAAAAAACAAAACAAAAAAAAACCTAAAAAGAACTTTAACTCTGCTTTACTTTGGGTCACAACACATCACCCTGTCTTTAATACTTTTCCTATAACAGCACTTCCTGTCATGTTTTATTCCTTAAGTAGTGAACTTAAATAGAAATGGGAGGAGGTTAATACAGATACATTATTTATTGAAATCAGATAAACATGTGAAGGTTCCAATAATCAGCAGAAGAAGATTGTCAGCTTTGGTTCAATCATGGCATTTTAAATGGGTAGATGGACAATTAAAAAGCTTGAGAGCAGAAGGAATATGATGGGGGAGGAAGCAAAGATCATATCTTAACTCAGAGCTGTAACAAAATCAGTTTTTACTTGAGGTGTGTTTACTCAGAAAGGTCACAAATGATACACTGCTCATATGAATTCTCTTAAATACACAGATAATCCATTCAGTAGTCCAGCACAGATAGGCAGTTTCACTTCCATGTCATGTTGTACTCAGCTAATACAAACCTATTTACTGTATTCAATCCCAAGGACACAGGTTTTTCTTACAAATGATTGGTTCTTCTAGTGGTCTTATCAGATCTGGTTGGATTGACAGTGGTGGCAGAAAGCTGCTCATGTGGCTTTGGAAGCAATAGACATGTCATCTCAAGACTACACAGCTGCACAAATGTGGATTAGAAGTCAGTGGCTAAATGAGGATGGGGCAAGACGCATGTCTGTCACTCAAGCTGAGGTACTCCATCACTGTCCTTTCTATGGGCCAACCAGAGGAAGCAGAGGAAAAGAGGTGAGAGGAAAGGAGAGAGGAGGATTTGCCAAGGAAATCAGCTAACTCTTCCTGCCTTTATTTGCCACTGGGATTTTGTAGGATTAAAGGGATCGAAGATGAGAATGGGAAGCGAAATGCTGTGGGCTTCAGGCAGGCAAGCAGAAGGCTGAAGAGAGAGAAAAAGAGGACTAAAAGGGGGTGTTGTGTTGCTGCTGAGCTGGAGAAAAATGCTGAGAGGTTTAGTAGAGCATCATCTCTCATTCCTCTATCATGCCAACCTTCCATCTCACCATATCTGCATCCTTACACTGCTGTCCCTTCTATGGTGAGCTTAGAGGATTGTTGGTGGGGCTTAGAAAAGTGAATCAGTCCACAGTCCAAAAAATGCCTTGATTATATGGAAACAATTCTTCAGAAAACTTTATAAATAGCCATGACGCAAAACATGCCCTTAGATTCAGCCTCATACACATCCCCCACAGGACACCAAGTCTCTGATATCTTAGAGACGTACAAGACCATGTCTGGAACACCACCCCCCCGTACCTTAACTCTCTCCTTGAAGTTTATTTTCCCTCACACAACCTGCGACCAGTTAACCATGACCATGCTTGCCTCTGAGTTTCTACCAGTGGTGTCCAGTGTTTCTGGAGGCATAGTGCTCAGATTCATATTGAATAAAACAATTCAAACAATTTTTTTTTATCTTAACAAACCATTGTTAGCATTGTATAACTCACCTTGACTGCACATGTGATTTCGTCTGGCCAGAGGCAAAACTGATGTTTTACTTATTGAAGCTGTGCTTTGTAATTTTGACACAACACACACTGTTAAGAGCCTGAGATGTTTTGGCCTTAAGAGAAAAAGTAAATGCAGCAGAATTATTTCATGGTGACTGGCTGTGGCACAATGGCTGGCCTGAGAGCAGGGAGTGTTCTTGTGTGTGTATATATATATATACACAGTTGTGCCCAAAAGTTTGCATACCCCTTGCAGAATCTGCTAAATCTTAATACTGTTAGCAAAATAAGATTGATCATAAAAATCCCATGTTTTTTTTTTTTTTTTTAATTTAGTACTGTCCTGAATGAGCTATTTCACATAAAAGATGTTTACATATAGTCCACAAGACAAGATAATAGCTGAATTTTTAAATTACGCCATTCAAAAATTTACACACCCTTGATTCTTAATAATGTGTGTCGTTACCTGGATGATCAATTACATGATGTGTTTATGTTTTGTGATAGTTGTTCATGAGTCCCTTGTTTGTCATGAGCCGTTAAACTGCCCAATATTCTTCAGAAAAATCCTCCAGGTCCTGCACATTCTTTGGTTTTCCAGCATATTCTGCATATTTGACCCCTTTCCAACAGCGACTATATGATGTTGAGATCCATCTTTTCACACTGA
>JANDJT010000001.1:29261597-29297274 GCA_024331685.1 Stegophilus panzeri | reverse complement strand
TATATATATATATATATATATATATACACACACACACACACACACACACACACACACTTTATGTTACCGTCCCCTGAAATGTCTTTTTCAGTGACTTCATCATAGCAACAGTGTCATACAGACTCATACCACTGATGTTTTTGCCACCATAAATGCAATGTCCTTGATTCTGATTCTTGAGAAAATAAACAGCTAGTTGTTTTTCTTTCTTATTTCACCACTGTAGTGTTGATTACCTCTTGACAGCTTGTTATACTATGGAACATACTGTGTTTGAGGAATTACATGGAGTCTAATTATTAAAGCAAAAGAAAAGACGGATTTAATTAGTTCAAAACGTTTCACACGTAATTAATTGGCACACAAAAGGTGCAAATAAATGCAGTTTGAGTATGTCAGAACCAAAGGAAATGAGAGAATATCACAGTTTTGGAGTGACATGGACACTTTCATTTCAAATTCATATGACTGCTGTGAAAATACATCTGTTAACACCTTCAGTTGCTGCATCCACCATAGTGATGATCACATGATTTAACGATTTCCATTTATTTTCATCTATTGAGGAAAATGTCATTATTTGTTGTAGAGACTTTGAATTAGCCAATCAGAGTTGAGGTTTTGCCCTACTGAGATATGTATAGAAAGCAGGGGTGGGAGGGTTACTTTAAAAATGTGTTCCGTTACAGTTACAAAGTACTTCATAAAAAATATAATCAGTAACGTAATCCAAGTAACACAATATGAAAGTAATGTAATCTGATTAATTTTGGATTACTTCAAGGGCACATATGTAAATACAGGCAAGAGAAAAGCAATATGATCTAAAATACTTTTATTTAGAGCTTATTTTAGAGTTTCAATAAAATCAATCAATCAATCAATCAATCAATCAATCAATCACTGTCCCTGATGCGGTTAATGTTACATTACAAATAGCCAGGTTGAACATTTTCTGGTTCTTTTTAAACATTCTTTTTGGTTCTCCAAAAAGAGGACACTTTTAATACCCTGAAAAATACACACTATTAGCATCACATAAATATGTATAAATAAAATTGGTTTCACTCTGCCCACGTTTTGTGTTTTTTTCCTTCATTCTTTTGAATGTCCCTGGAATAAAATTAAATATCAGATGCCACGAGTGAACCTTCTGCCATCATTTACACATCTGAATGGCCATGTAATACGAAGCAATGTGATAACATGAAATTAAAAATTACCTTATATGGCCATGGGCATTGTTTTGACTCAGGACAGCTGGTATTTGCTGCTATTGTCAAGCAACTGTCAAGCAACACCGTACACAATAGCGCTTCACCTTTGCGCGTTCGCTGAGAGAATGCTAATGGTTGAGAGGCAGGAATTTAGCCAATAATTGCTGCAAGAGTTTTATAATTGACCAACTGGTGTGCGAGAAGGCTGGAATTACAGAGAGGGGTTAAATCAATGTAAATATGTGCACACTTTACAGTATTAGACCATAAGCACATCATAATAAAACAAAGCTGAATCCCGGACATTTTCTCAAATTTAGACGCTTTTTAAGGTCTGAAAAAGAGGACATGTCTGGAAAAAAAGAGGACGTATGGTCATCCAAACAAAAGCATTTTAGAGAACAGTTTGTGTTCATTTCTACCAAATTAACTTTGCGCAAAATATATTTGTGCATACACCAGGAGGTTGCTCATGTGCGCCACGATCGTCAAGCGAGAACCAGAACTATAATCAAGCAGCTGTCTATATTGTGTTATGTCAAAAGATTAATTTCTTTGGTGTTAAATGAAATTTTTTTTTAATGCTGATAGTATTCTGGTTTTTTACTAAATGTACCTGTAATCTGATTACTTTGTTTTTTGACGTACTGTAACTGTTACGGATTACAGTTACCAGGTTTTTGTATCTTGATTATGTAACACCGTTTCACATGTATTCCGTTACTCCCCAAGCCTGATAGAATGAACCCTTCTGATTCTTTATGCATGTTACATGTTCTTTATGCCTATACACTTTATCCTGGTTAGAGTCACAGTATGTAGCCATTCCAGAAACACTGAGTCTAAAGCAGCGAGAGACCCTGGATGGGACACAAGTCCACTACAGTTAAGCCAACACACATATCTAGGAGCAATTTAGATTAGCCAATCCACCTACCGGCATGGTTTTAGGAGGTAGAAGAAGATCTGAGAACCCAGAGGAACCCCATGTGGATAAAAGTGAGAACATGTAAAACTCCACATCGACAGTCACCCAAACTCAAGATCAAACCCCAGACTCTTGATATTATATCTTACAAAATATTAAAGGTTGGCCTTAATTAATTTCAACTATGGTTATACTTTTTGTGCATACAAAAATAGGTTTGAAGGGGTTAAATCAACCACTCACTTAGATTTATCCGGTATTAGTAAAGGTAACTGATCTGTCTTTATGTCATATGGATACATGTATCTCTGTATAGAATGTTCTGTTGTACAAAGATGGATCTAAAAGTTTGGATTGTGCCCAGTCATTAACTGGCGTTCTGGTAGCTTCTGTCAAATGATGATAATCACAAATTGAACTTTGATGGACATGGACTGTAATCTTGAGGCATTGGTCCATTCAAAGAAGGCATCCAATGTGAAAATCTTACAAAACCATCCAACCAATCTCTATAATGATACCGCTCCACGATGGGCTGACATTCTGTCAGAACGAAAATTACTTTCATTTCACAGTTGGATGAAATCTCATGGGTTTTCTTTGTTGGCATGTGTGGTTATAAGTGCATGCATGCACTCGCTTCCAAGATCTGTCAAGTTGGAATCACAAACCCTAAATATTTACCCTGGAGTGAGTAAAGATATTTTGTATAGGAGTTCAGTGTATAAGCTAGAAACCTGCAGTCTTCTCACAACCCCATAGGGACAATGAAAAGCAATGATGTCATGCTCTGGATAGAGAGATGTGAAGACACACCGATCCAGCTTTGATCATTGCCTGGACATGACCTATAACATTACCCAGATGAAATGGCAGTTCTTTCTCTGAAACATCACACATGTGATCTCTGACCTCTCCAAAGGTCAAGTGTAAAGCTGAGACCAGACCTCGCTACATTTTTGCCACCGAGGGCAGGAAAGGTGCATGTAATGTTCTGCAGGTGGGAATGTGGCATCCAGTTGCCATGCAACTGTCTTTGAAGTCCATGACCTAAAGGGGAAAGGGCATATGAACATTGGACATTGGTCTTGATTTTAACCATAAGGACTCATGTTGAGGGAGAGAGGAGGACAGGGTTGCCAGGTTTACTCTTGAATTGGGTGACTCTTGATTTGCTGCTATAGGTTGAAATTGTCCACATATGGAGGTTGTTCATGTCCATAGATTGTATTTACATTATTTTTTTTGTATATTAATGTTTTACAAGCCAATGAGTGTTTCTTTTATGCAAGCATTTTATGTAAATGTATAATTCATTATGTATGTGCATTGGCTACGGTCATGATTAACCTGATTGAATGGGAAACAAACTTATTGCATTCACATTCACACCTAGGGGCAATTTTAGAGTAGCCAATATGCCTACTGGTATATTTTTGCCAGGTGGAAGGAAACTGGAGAACCCAGAGGAAACATGAGAGAACATGTACAACTTATTGAAAGTAGTCCAAGCTAAGGATCAAACCAGAGACATGAGCTACTCTTATTTTTAAGTTATTATTTAACTATTCTTCTCAAAGCACACTATTCAGTAACTTCCATGAAAGGTTTATGAAAAGTTGAAAGTTGAAAGTATGAAAGTAAGCAATGTACTATAGGACTGGACCATGATGTGATTGGATTTAGAGGCTAAAATGTAGTGAATGAAAAAAAAGTTAAATGGAAAATTTTTTCTGCATGTTTATGCTTGTGAAGGACTATTTTAGGACATTGATGAAGGAACTGAGCAATTTTAATACAGCCCCATTAAAACTATTATAAAATATTTGGTGATTTTTTTTTGGAGTTTAACGCAGCAGTTGTGGTGGTCAGATTATGAGTTTGGGAATTGGGTCTGGGTTTTGGGCTGATTTTGTTGTGCAGACCTAGCAACCCTGGAGAACGGGAACACAGACACAAAAGAAAATGAATCCCCACTTTCTGTTTAACTTTGCAGAGGAAAACTGTTTTTAATTCCATGCTCATTGCTCCCTTGGGGGAGAATGTTTATTGCTTCTTTCTTCTTCTCATTTTCTCCTCTTTTTAACACCCTACCCCCCAACCTGAAATATCTGTTTTGGCAGATAAGACTGCTAGCAGTCACCTTTACATCGTTATTAAACTGCTCCTCCTGGGCGGGTGGTTCTGGCTCCAGGCTTGCAGAGCGGGTTAGCCGATAGCTTCAACTATCTGAGGCTGGACTTTGAAGCTTAGGACAGACTGGCTGGTTGATTGAAGATTATGAGTCTCACTTAAAAGGCTAAATAAAAGCCTGGGAGGTATCGGGGAGAAATGCAGTAATAGTGATAACAGTAAAATGCCTCCCTCCTTTTTCATTCTCTCTTTCTAAATAGGTGTATATATATATATATATATATATCCATTCGACTGAGATGCTTGTCTGCAGAATCTGTGCCAGGGCTTATAGTCTGAGAGACAGAAATCAGGATAAGTAGCAGTCACACAACTAGATAAGATCAGGCTGTCTCTTGGTGTCAAAGTCTATGCTCTCTGGTCAAATCCCTCTTCTGCTCTGGATTCCTTAAGGCACATGCAGTGCATTGTGTAATATGTTGCTCCACATATTCACCTACAAGATCTCAAACCCACTTTAATTATTTATATACAGAGGCCCTGAACCTTTGTGAAAAAAATTAAACACTATGTCATTATTTGGGCACAGAAATAATTAGATATTTTGAGTTATCTCATTATTTTGACATGCAGTATCATCTCATCATTTCAACTTAATATTTAAACACCCCACAGTCTATCAAGAAGACTAATTTACTGACTATTAGAATTCTTATTCTCTTATTATTACCTTACAATTCTTATTCTAGATAGGAAGCAGTAGATTGTAAGTAAGTGGAATTAATCTGGCACACACGTATGTCTAATGACATAATTCACTTAAATGTCTTCAGGTATGGTAAATGATACATATGGTGCATGATGTCCATCCATCCATCCATCCATCCATCCATCCATCCATCCAACTATCCATTTTTCATACCACTTATCCTACACAGGGTCACATGGGAGCCCTGAGCCTATCCCAGAGAACTGGGGGCACAAGGCAGGGGACACCACAATCACACACCACAGACAATTTGGAAATGTGAATCAGCCAACAGCGCATGTCTTTGGACTTTGAACTGGAGCACCCAGAGGAAACCCCAGAGGCCAGGGAGAACATGCAAGCTCTGCACACATAGGGCAGAGACAGGATCCGAACCCCTAACCCCTGAACATGATGTAATTGTGTCAATTTAAGTGTCAGGAGATAAAACTAATGTCACAAAAACAAGATACTTGAAAAAATGACTCAGAATAATAAGCAAATGAGTCAAAATAAGGACATAATATTCTGAAATAATGCTGTATAAAGTCAAAATAATGACTTGCAGTTCAGGCCTTTTTAAATTTTAAGTGTAATATTCTCATCTCATAATTTCTTGGCAAGTAATCTACTGTATTTTGTGTCAGGGGAATGAAATGTTTAATTGCCTTCTTAGCATGTTAACATTGACCTTTAGTTTACTTGTTGCTAATTACAATTTCTCTCAAATGCACCCTCACCAAGGTCATTGACCTACTGGTCTGCATAAAGAAACAAACAAGGCATAAATTCAGATTTGCAACAGCTTAATCACCAATTGTGATTGGATGCTGCATGGAGCTTCATCACCATATAGTCTTTAGAAGTGAATATCAGGCTGGGGCCATAGCTGGTTAATAAGCCCTCCTGGGATGAGGAAAGGTTAGACGTGTTTATCAGTACCCCTCTTTGTATTCAGTATTCATGCTGGAGTCTCAGTGGTGTGGCATGTTGAAAGGCTTCAGCACAGCATAAAAGTGAAGATGCCTGCTTCAGTGAGATGGCCAGTGATGCCAACTCTTTTCAGCGGAAGTCAGCTAATGAATGCTCCAAAAAGTCACTAGACATGCCCAGATGATGTTATAGAGTAATTTGCATATTCGTTGAATCACCATAATCATTTGCATATCAAAATGTGTTACATGAAGAAGAGAAATTTTCTGAACACATTTAGAATAGAAGACTTTTATCAGAATAGAACACAATAGATTATACGTTATTTCTTATAGAAAAAAAATCATCTTTTGTCATGACACAACAAAGTAACTATTTTCATATTTACGAGTACTATAATTTTAGACTTGAATGCAGACAAAATGAAGCGGTAGTAGTGAATAGTCGGGAGGCTTAAAGGAGCAATGTACAAATAACATGAAAGATATGTGGAACGTGATTAAAAAACATAAAAACAATGAATTAAGTTGTGGCATTAATCCATTCCATGCATTAAGTCGCTGAGAAAACCTGTTTGGAAAAATGGACCTGTTGCCCTGAATGCTTGTTTGTGTTTGGATGTGCATACTGTCATTCATTTTATAGACACTCTATGGGCCATGGTAAATCTTGGGGGTGGAGATTTGTAAACATTGGCGGGAATCATTCAAATGACGTACAAATTCCTGGGTGTTCACCTCAACAATAAACTGGACTGGTTAATACACACTGATGTCCTGTATAAAAAGGGCCAAAGTCGTCTCAACTTGCTGAGGACACTGAGGTCTTTTGGTGTGTGCAGGACCCTGTTAAAATCGTTCTATGGCACTGTAGCATCTGCTATCTTCTATGCAGTAGTTTCCTGGGGAGTCGGGATCACAGAGAGGGATAGGAAACGTCTTAACAAACTGGTTAAGAAGGATAACTCTGTCCTGGTCTGCCCTCTGGACAGCATATAGGTGGTGGGGGAGAGGAGGATGTTAGCTAATCTGGTGTCTATCATGGGAAATTCCTCTCATCTCCTGTATGAGACACTGGGGTCCCTGAGCTGCTCCTTCAGCAGCAGACTGCTGCACCCTCAGCGCTACCGCAGGTCCTTCATCCCTACAGCACTCAGACTCTTTAATGCAAATAACAACATAATGTAGCACTGCTAGACTACACATTCACAGTAATTCTGCAATATGAACATTTATTCATTTATTAATATTTGTTGCTCACCCTCTAATGTTAACTGTGCAATAATCCATTTATCACTTTTCTGTATATAAACGAGTTGTTACTCTGTATATATTCATATTTGTATTCATCTATACATACACTGAGGTGTTCATAGTGTACAACTTACCATTATTCTTATTTTTCTATTCCTTTTATATATATTTTTTAGACATTTTTTTTTTCCAATTCTATTCCTATTTAATGTGTATTCTTTCCTATCTGTGTTTTTTTTGTGTGTGTATAATTGAGCTGCAGTAATGAGGGAATTTCCCCAGTGTGGGATCAATCAAGTTTTTATCTTATCTTATCTATCTTAAATATTAAACTCACCTAACTGTTAGATATATACAGTAATCTTGAAAAAAAAAAAAAAAAGATTAATTTTACCGAATGCACCTTTAAAACAAAGAGCAAAGAGGTGTGCAGGCAGGACAGTGGTGATCAGTAATTGGTCTTTGGGAGCAGTGGTCATCAGTGATTGGTCATTGTAAATAATGCTCATCAGTGGTTGGCCACTGGGAAACAACTGTGATCAGTGATTGGTTATTGTAAACAATGCTCATTAGTGATTGGTCAGTGGGAAATATTTATTTATTGTTCACTAAAATTAAGTCTGAATTTATGATTTACCTAGACCCCTGTCTGCTCAGAACTATAACAATCTCCTCAAATGATGTCTAACATTTGTGAAGCATCCAAAAGTTCTGCTCTGTTAGAGTCTGTGGGGGAGAGTCTGGGGAACGTTTCTCATTCTCTGGCCTCTGGACTTCAGCATTTAATAAAGTATTTGTAGGTTTGTCGGTACCTTTGCTGGTACTCCCACTGGACACATCACATTGAATGCAATTAAACAACCAGAGCTGGCCAAGATCTTATAGTTAGTATCAAGACACTTGGCAAAATAGCTGAAAGGGTCGGCCAGTTTATTTGAAATGCATTTCAGCCATGTGGATTGAATTGTAACCTTCCTGTTATATCTGAAAATAATAAACTTACCTTGGCTATTGCTTGTGAAAACCTGATAAAAGTCTATCTTATTGTTCAATGTGCTTGGAATTATAAGTGCCATTAGAGAGCTCTTTTTTTTTCTTCTAAATCCCACTTCTGCTTGATCCTGCTGAAATTCTGACCAATCCTGCCCATCCATGCAGTTATTCCTATTTGTATCTGATTGTGATATTTTTCAAGCCATTTTCATTAATATAGTTCTTTTAACAATAGCTTTTGTCACAAAGCAGCTTTACAGAAATCTGGATGTAGATCCCTAATAAGCCAGAAGTGACAGTTGTAAGGAAAACGCCCTGAAATGACATGTAGAACGAACGTTGAGGGGAACCATACTCAAAAGAGAACCTCTTCCAGGTGACACTGGATATTGGGATTAGAAATGATTACAGTGTTACAGTCATATAGAGAAAAGGCAGACAGTGGTAAAGTTGTTGAAATAATATAGAATGTTCATCATGATCATTAATAATAGGAGTCCATGAACATAAGAATGTCTTTATGATTCCCGGAAGATGCAAGTCTACATACAGTGTCGTCCACTAATATTGGCCCCCTTGGTAAATATGAGCTTTGAACATTTTGAACAAAAGATCAAAAGGTTAAACAATAACGACAATTTTTCCCAGCCTTCTTTGCTCATATTTACCAAGGGTGCCAATATTAGTGAACGGCACCACATTGTCTTATCCCATTGGTTATTTACCAAAAAATATTAAATATTTACCTGTCTTTTTTACAGCCATATAACAACCAGTGCCAGTAGCTTTGTGTACATTTGCTGGATTTATGCTGACAATGCATTGATGTGACTGGAAATAACATCATTACAATAGTTTATTATTTTTTTGAAGTGCCTACTAAAACAAGCCAAAATGTATAGCTTGTTTTATTTACAGTAAGAGTTTTAAAGAACATCCTTGAAAATGTGCTCTCTCTTCGTCCCACAAACTTCATATCTGACTAAATACTTCAGCTGCATGAGAGTAAAAACATTCCACTTCCACAAACTCAGTGGACCACAGTCCTGATATACACCTTACTTTGCATTTCTCAGGCAGTAATGAACTAACAGACTGAATTCAATTATTTGAGGTTTAATTAGTTTAATGGGTTTAATTAATTGGAGTTTCGGTTGTTATTTTAGCCTTTCTTTTTAGTATTTTAGTCTCTCCACCTCAGCTCTAGCACATAATGGCGAAATCTCTCCAAATTAAACCGGAAATCAGGAGCATCTTTGCACACATACTTACTAATATTAGCATTTCCTGGTCGGGCCAGTCCATTCTGAAACCATTATGAATGCTACACTTTAGTTTTTGCTTTGTTTTTGGAATAAGAATAGTGGTATGCAGTTATAAATGCACTCCCATAGTCTGCTCTCCTATTTTCACTGAGATGTTATTGCCTTATTTGTTTCTGCCTAAATGCCTGGCAATGCATGGAGCCCATGAGCTGTTGCTAATGCTTGCTTTAATTTTATAATTTCATTTTGAGGAACAGTTGAAATTGGATTTCACAGTCTGTTTTTTAATGAAAGTGGGCGAAATCAATGCAGGATAAATGTGCTCTGTGAATCATTTCCCACATGTTTATGAGGTGAGAGCATAACAAGCTAGTGAACAGAAATGAGGAGACCGTCCAGACTTTTCTCTTGTTCTCCCGACTCACTAGTTTGTCAAGAAGAACTGCACACCAGTTTAACAATTTACACAAAGTCATACCTCAAAATACATTGGGTAAAAGTTACAATACTGACAGAATAAATCAGATTTGCAAATGTTGGGTTTAATATTAGAGCTACAAGTCAGCAATTGTGGTGCAAGTTAGCTGATGCTAGCTGTTTTGAACCTCAAAATTTAGCACCTCTCTTTATTAGCACACACGCAGGCACTCACACACACATACACACACACACACACACACACACACACAAGCAGATTAATGCTAGTGCAAAAACAAGGGCTAATTGACAGGCAACATGACTGACAAGCAGGTAATGATGCCTCCTTATTCTAATTAGTTGGATGTTGACGGTGCACACTATTATTTCTTTTTTACCTTTTAAAGATCATGGGGCACCATCGAGACCAGAGTTTTCCTCTGAGCAGATATTTTATAGACAGCCGCCAGAATGTGAGGGGAATTTAACCAAATATTATTTTTTTAAAATCACTTAAGTCCAAAAGCATATAGAAATCCCTATATATATATATATATATATAAAGTTACTGTTTTTGAACTTGAAGCACGATGCTTTTGTTCTTTAATTATCAGTACAGATATTCTGACTCTGCCAATTAAAATCGGTTCAGGCATCAACTCACTAAGCTTACATACAGACACAGTATATTATTTTATGGCAGACATTGTTTGTGCAAGGAAGCTAATAAGGGTGATTCCATGGTTGGGGTACAACATAAGCCGGGTTCACACTGCACGATTTTGGGCACGTTTTGGTCATCTGAGACAAATTTTGAGACTCCTAAAAGATTCCTATAATCCTAGGCCAAAATCTGTAGTCTTTGATCATTAGTTTGACGTGTTCCCGGACAGCTGATTAATGGCCATTGTCATAAAATTTTTCCTCCGATTAATTTCTGGCAGTGTCAGAAGATTTGAGGCACAGTCCTGTAGGGTGGCTTCTCTTACTCTGTATGAGTCTTCTTGAGTGTGTCCGTTTTTCTCGTCTTGACTGTCGTACAGTCTGACATTAATGACGACTGAGATCCTACAGTGTGACACTTACACACTTACAGCGGGGATCATGTTTGTACAGTCGGACAAGCAACAATCGCAAAGGACTATTAAAACTTGGACAGTGTGCACCCAGCTTTAGGTCTTGTAACTATCAAAGATTTCTTTGATGATGCTGCAATTTACTTTGATGTTGGAATTAACATGGTTGTGATTTTTAGCATAGAATTAGCAAATACACAAAATGAGATTAACTAACATTCATGCTAATGGCATAAAGACATTAAGGACTTAACTTAAAGACATTACGATTTACTTAAATATTTGTAATCTATAATGTAGGTAACTGTACTGTAGTAGGGCCTCCATGGATCAGATTTGTTTGTCCAGCAAATCCCACAGACGCTCGATCAGATTGAGATCTGGGGAATTTGGAGTCAACACCTTGAGTCAACATCTTGAGCTCTTAGTCATGTTCCTCAAACCATTCCTGAACATTTTTTGCAGTGTAGCAGGGCGCATTATCCTGCTGAAAGAGGCCACTGCCATTAAGGAATACTGTTACCATGAAGGGGTGTACTTGGTCTAAAACAATTTTTAGGTAGGTGGTATGCGTCAAAGTAACATCCACATGAATGACAGGACACAAGGTTTCCCAGCAGAACATGGCCCAGAGCATCACACTTCCTCCACCAGCTTGCCTTCTTCCCATAGTGCATTCTGGTGCCATCTCTTCCCCAGGTAAATGATGCACATGCACCCGGCTGTCCACATGATGTAAAACCTTTCTATCATAGCCAGCATTAACATTTTCAGCAATTTTTGCTACTGTAGTTCTTCTGTGGGATCGGACCAGACAGGGCTAGCCTTTGCTCCGCACAAGCATCAGTGACCCTTGGGTGCCCATGACCCTGTCGCCGGTTCACTGGTTATCCTTCCTTGGACCATTTTTGGTAGGTACAAACCACTGAATATCAGGAACACCCCACAAGACCTGCTGTTTTGGAGATGCTCTGACCCAGACGTCTAGCCATCACAACTTGGTCCTTGTCAAAGTCATTCAGGTCGTTACGCTTGCCCATTTTTCCTGCTTCCAGCACATCAACTTCAAGAACTGACTGTTCACTTGCTGCCTAATATATCCCACCCCTTGACAGGTGCCACTGTAACGAGATAATCAATGTTATTCAGGTCACCTGTCAGAGGTTTTAATGTTATGTCTGATCGCTGTATTTGTAAATGTAAAAATCAATGGAACACAAATGGCACCCAGATCATAAAATCACTCCTAAGATTAACTTCTGCTGTATTTTACACAGTGTTCTAAGAGTAGAAGGTCTATTTTAGTGTGCCATTATTTATTTACCATGTGTACCTAGCAGGGTCCTGAGAGAGGTGAGAAGATGTCTGGAAGAGGGCACACTCTGACACTTTCATGCTGTCACTTGCTGTATCCAAGCAGGAAATACACATGGAGGAAATACACACGTACCTTAGGCACGCCAGTAATGCTGTTTATCCATGCGTGCTCAGCATGCCTCTGAGGCTCTGTCCTGTCTGTGTGTCATGACCTGGGAGTGTTCATGTGGAAATAAGGTGGCCAGAACACTTCAGGACATATTCGTTACTCTCATATTCGAAATTATTTATTGTGCCATCAAATCCAGTATGATAGCAGTGCTGCTTTCGGGCATGATATTGTGTTGTGCGTGGATTTTTACGACTGGATTTTTACATTGTTATCGTAAAATAAATCAGAAGCCCTGTTTTTTTTTTTAAATCAGCTCGTTCCTTTACCTCTCAGATTACATGTCTGGCACTGATTGATCACAATAAATAAAATGTTTTGGACTTGTCCCCTAAGCTTTAGTCAGACCCTAATCCCATCATTTCCTGAGTTCCAACCAGTCAGCGGATGTTTTATGAAGAGTGTTCAGAATATTTCGGAAGTGAATCACTGATAGCGTATAACACAGACGACTCCCCCCAAAGAGCATTTTATCATCTAAGGCAAAGTATTCATGTTAAAAAAGCATTCTGATTCAGAATAACCCACTTCATTTTCCTCTTTATATTTCCTCCTCATCATCTGTCATTTTTGACACTCTTTGTTTGTTAGATGTCTGGCATTTGTCTTTTTTTTTTTTTTTTTTTAATCACTCCCTACCAGATTTTCTTCTAGGTCGTATTTCATTATGCTGACACAAAATGGCTTCTTTGACCATCAAGCTCTTCAAAATGCAGCTTTAAAGGACCTTTGTGCACCGAGGGCTATTGAAATACATCTATGTGATTAACACAGCACACTCCTGAGTGAATCACTTCTAATCAGTAGTTCAAAGTGCCATGAAGAATGAAAAGAGAAGACTGCTGGGTGACTTCTCCTCACCTTTAGTCACTATAAATGGATCTGGAGTGAATGTGCACAAATTGCTATGACTCTGACTGTGACTGAGCTCTGAATGCAAAGTTCTGTGGTACTACAAGCGGTTACTAGCTCTGTATAGTGTTCTTTTTACTATATTTCCCATATTTCCAATTCAAG
Source organism: Stegophilus panzeri (assembly GCA_024331685.1). Lineage (NCBI taxonomy): Eukaryota > Metazoa > Chordata > Actinopteri > Siluriformes > Trichomycteridae > Stegophilus > Stegophilus panzeri. The sequence continues at coordinate 29,283,808 of JANDJT010000001.1, read as the reverse complement.
GTCATTTTATTTGTATAGCACTTTTAGCAATAAACATTGACACAAAGCAGCTTTACAGAAATCCAGATATTGATTTAATTTAATAAAGAGTAAGCCAAGGACAACAGACCTCCCTGAGACAACATGAGGAAGAAATCATGATCCTCTCATTACTTCTTGGTAACACTTTTTTAGACATATTAAGTGTTAATTAAGGTCTTGTGCTTTGTTCAATAAAGCCCAAAGTAGAGACTCATAACTGAGACTTTATTAATAAACACTTGGTATTTGTTCTTGATTGGGGATCTGCTTTTTGAAAATCACAAATTAATGAATTATTAGTTGTGTTAATTTATTAAATGCCCTCGTTATGCAAATCTTTGCTCATAAAGTAATTATCTAAATCTTATTAGTGTTTAATTGGCAACATGTTATACCTATAGGTTATATATTCTACAACCCAAATTCCGAAAAAGTTGGGACAGCATGGAAAATGCAGCAAAAAACAAACAGAAAGAGTCATTTGAAAATTCAGTTCACCCTGTACTATATTGCAAATTAATTTTTAAAATATACGCTCATTTCAAATCTGATGACTGAAACACACTCCAAAAAAGTTGTGACAGTTGACAGTTTACCACTGTGTAACATCACCTTTTCTTTTAATAACACTTATTAAGCGTTTGGGCTCTGAGTGAAGACACCAGTTGGTTAAGTTTAGCAAGTGGAATTTTCTCCCATTCATCCATTATGCATTTCTTCAGCTGTGCAACTGTACGGGGTCTTCGTTGCCTTATTTTGCGCTTCATAATGCGCCACACATCCAGACAGGTCAGGACTGCAGGCAGCCCATGCTAGTACCCGCATTCTCTGCTTACACAACCATGCGCTTGTAATCCGGGCAGAATGTGCTTTGGCATTGTCCTGTTCTGGATGGTAGCATATGCTGTTCCAAATGTGTACATATCTTTCTGCATTAATGATGTCCTCACAGATGTGCAAGTTACCCATGCCATGGGCACTGACACACCCCCATACCATGACAGATGCTGGCTTTTAGACCTGATGCTGATAACAGCTTGGATGGTCCTGTTCCTCTTTGGCCCGGAGAACACGACGGCTGTTTTCTCCAAAAACTATTTGAAACGTCGACTCTTCGGACCACAAAACACGAATCCACTGTGCTACTGTCCATCTCAGATGAGACCGAGCCCAGAGAAGTCAGCGGCGCTTCTCGACAGTGTTGATGTATGGCTTCTGCTTTGCATAGTAAAGCCTTAACTTGCATCTGTGTATGCAGCGGTGAATGGTGTTGACTGACAAAGGTTTACCAAAGTATTCCCGAGCCCATGTCAGGATCTCCATTACAGACTCATAAGTAGGATCTCCATTACAGACTCGTCACTCTTTAAGACAGTGGCGTCTGAGGGATCGGAGATCACGTGCATTCACAAGTGGTTTTCGGCCTTGCCCTTTACGCACCGAGATTTGACCAGGTTCCTTGAATCTTTTAATTATATTGTGCACTGTAGAAGGTGAAATACCCAAAATCCTACCGATTTGTCTTTGGGGAATGTTGTTCTCAAAGTGTTGGATTATTCGCTGACGCATCTGTTGGCAGATTGGCGAGCCTTGACCCATCCTTGCTCTTGAAGGACTAGGCCTTTTTTGGAGGCTCCTTATATACTATCATTAGACAATTGCCTCACCTGTTTCACATCACCTTCTTATTTCAACTTGTCGCATCACTATTAGTCCTAAATTGCCCTGTCCCAACTTTTTTCTAATGTGTTGCATGCATCAATTTCAAAATAAACGTTTACTTAAAAAAAAAACTATGCAGTTGATTAGGTAAAACATGAAATACCTTGTCTTTACACATTTTTGTTTAAACACAAGTCAAAGTACATTTACAAATCACTCCTCTTTGTTTTTTATTCGCATTTTCCATACTGTCCCAACTGAATTGGAATTGGGGTTTTAACATCTTATTAGATGATTGTCTCACCTGTCTATTAGTTCTAGACTTCTGAGGGCACTAATACTTTAGGCCCCATATTTTAGGTTTATATACACATATGCAACATATTCTGGCCTATTTTGTTACCAATAAGACATGAAATGATATGGACTTTAAAATATGTGACACAAATAGTCTTACTGAAAGCTTTTTTAGTACATGTTAACATCTAATTAATAAGAACTAAAACTCTACTTTACTATATGAGACATATGTTGTAGTATTAGTGACTTATTCAGCTTTTCTAAGATCTTGAATTGATAAACTGCAGGCTATTTGATGCTACCTAGAATCTATAGGTATAACGTATTGTACACACAGTACATACAGTATACACTAATAAGAGGTTAATTTAGATTAATTCATCCTCAATAATTTACACAACATGGATTTACCAAAGAATTTACTGCATGTTATCACACCTAATAATGTTCAGAGGTGTCCAAAGGTATGACACCACATTGAATCTCTGTGTTTTTTTTAAATTTATTTAATTTTTTATTTAAAACTGGAAATAGTTTTAGAATTTTGACAATAGTCAACATTCAATATGCTGCACAATCTCTAGGTCACTATTTAAATTTAAGCAAATTCCTGACACTGACCATACAGACTCCCTTCTTTGTACAAAAGGTCACATTTTTGGACGAGTCTTATCCCTTCCACTGAAGCATGTGTTCAGACAAGAAGTTGATGGATTTGATCTTACATGGATCATCAGGTTTTACACACAGTTGTAGAGTCCATGCCAGCTCAAGTGTACACTGTCTTTAAAGCAAAAAGAGGATGTACTAAATACTTAGAAACTCTGCAAATTCATGTCCAAATTCTAGTGGTCTCAGGCATTTGGACCCCACTGTATTTGTTAGCATATGCTCCACAACATATCTTCAATTATTAACCAATGCAATTATCTATGAATAAAGTCTAATTTATAGTGAATAAACTGTTTACACGTGTCTAATTTTGAAACGTGTCTAATTAAAAAACTTTTTTTTTTTTACATGAAAATTTGTGTATTTGAAATGTGTATTTGTGTATAAGTGTATTAGAAGGACGTTTAGTCTGTATGATTACAGCAGCAACTCTTAGAAGGCACAAGTCTACAGTATATACTATGGGTCTAACACAATGCCACTATTTAGATCTGTTTAGTTCTCTACATATCTATATCTGTGGGTGTGGCCTAAAAGAATCCCAGAGTTAGAAATGCCAGCATGGTAAATACTGTCTCTGAAAGTTCCTTAACCCCATATCACTGAAGAGAGGGGCGCATGCGGGGTTAACACAATACCGTCTTGCAGTATTTTCTGATGAATTTAGTTGTTTTTTCCCCCTGAAATTTAAACAAACTAGTAGCCTAATTTAAAGCACCATGACCCAGACCAGGTTGAGTGAATGTGGGTTTTATTTGAGCTTCATAACTGCCAGCTTGCTCATGCCCACATGAAAGTAAAAATCTTTTGCTTTCTTTGTGGTCTCCAGGTTTTATTACACACCTCTAGTCTGAACCAGATTGCCCTGTGGGAAAAAAAATTATATCAATTTAGAATGTTATCTGTTGGTTACATCCCATACACTATCTACTATTTAATACCTCTACATTTATTACTGGTGTATTTTTAGTTAGATATGATCTAAACATCTGATGCAGGTAACTTTTTCTAAAAAAAAAAAAAAAAAAAAAAGTACATTTTCTAAATAAAATTAAAAAAACGTTACAGTAAGATGTTTGGGGTGGGGCTACGAGATCAAATTGAATAAACTGTTTTTCACAATAATGCAATACTTTTGCTATTAAATCATTTACATTACTTTATCAATTAAATGTAATTTCTTTTTTTAATGACAAACTACATGCGCACAAATTATCTTCCATCTTCCTAATGATTATTATCTAACCAGTGAAGGATTGTGTTTACAATTTAATGCTTTAAACCACTATCCATTCATGGTTAATTACATCAAATAATAAGTGTGGTTATAACCATAGCTCATTTTTTCTTGTGGCTGTCAGATAAACCTCACTGACCTCTGCCCCTGCGTTACAGAAGCTTGAGCAGCGGCCCTATGAAGGGAAACGATTATAAAATGTTATATTCCTGAAAGTCTCTTTGTGTCTGGCAAGAAAGAGAGATAGATACCTTGCCACCTGCAATGTCTGGCACCTCTCAATCCTTTGGTAATTAAAGAGAGAAAAGAGGGCTAGCCTCCAGACCTAGTTTGCATATCATTTATGTATAATATAACCATCTGTTTCCCAAGCATTCTTCTCGTGACTTTTTAATATGCTAATGTTTAAAGGCCATGTGTGAACCTCTGTGCGGTCCCTGATGAGTACCAAAAACAAAAGAAGTGGGTCTCAATTTCATTTGTATAGCACATTTAGAAATAGAAATTGACACAAAGCAGCTTTACAGAAATCTGAATGTTGATTTAGATCTGTAATGAGCAAGCCTGAGGCGACAGTGGAAAGGAAAAACTCCCTGAGACAACATGAAGAAACATTGAGAGGAACTGAACTCAAAAGGAAGCCCATCCTCTTCTGTGTGACACAGGATAGTGCGAATATAAATCATTACTCTTCCACAATTGTATACTATTAAGTCAAACATTACTAAATGTGTTGAAAGGATGTTCATTATGAGCATTATTACAGCTCATATTATTACAGAAGCATGTCTTAGGTACAAGTCTACAATATATATACATAGGTGAAAATATCCACTGAATAAACTGTTGTTTTTTTTTTCTAAAAAAAATCTGAAATCTGAATCGCGTCCACAGTCAGAGACTCCATACTGTGCCGTATTCCATCCATCCATTTTCTGTACCGTTTATCCTTACTGGGTTACAGGGAACCTGGAGCCTATCCCAGGGAACTCGAGGCACAAGGTGTGAGACACCCTGGACGGGGTGCCAATCCACACACCCATTCATACACTACGGACACTTTTGGACATGGCAGTCAGCCTACAATGCATGTCTTTGGACTGGGGGAGGAAACTGGAGTACCCAGAGATAACCTCCAAAGGGAGAACGGGGAGAACATGCAAACTCCGCACACACAGGGCCGTGATGGGAATCAAACCCTCAACCCTGGAGGTGTGAGGCAAACACGCTAACCACTAAGCCACCACGCCCTCTATTGTGCCTTATTGTAAAAGTAAAGGTCTATTCAGTTCTCTCAGGATACCCTGTATATTGTAAATTGTGAAACCTTACAATTTCTTTGTGATTGGATTTCATATCATTTCATATTAAAAAGGAATTTTCAAAAATCATAACCACTAACACCACTTCTAATAGTAACATAACACTATTTTTGAAAAAAGAATTGATGAAGGTTATGGTTAAGAGCATAACTAACAGTTTAATGAATTCAGGCTATATCCAGAATTAAGTTTAGTGTGGATATCAGTATCTCAAAGCTCTGCGTTAGCTACAGATATCGGTTCTTCTCGGACAGTTATGCACTATTTGCACACGTGGGGCAGAGATGTGCCAAAACCAGAGGCGTGTCTCAGTTTCTCCTGACTCACACGATATGCGTAAATGGGTTTTTTATTGTTCATTATCGACCCAGGCCAGGAGCAGTATTAATTTCATTGTAAAATTCACATTTATAAAATAAATAAATAAGGAACACATTTTAACAACCCTAAAAACTAAAAACAGCCAAACAAAAAGCTAATGTGAATTTAATATTAAATGCAGTTTTTGCTGTATTTGCTGAGAGTAGAGATGTTAAATAAGTAAGAGAGTGATAGTCAAGAAAAAACCTGGCAACCTTGGATGCAAGTAGTTTCAATAGACTGAATAGGGCTGCTCAGGCAGCACCTGACGCCTATATAAGGTGACACTGAATAGGAATAACTTTGTCCATGGAAGTACTTTTCAATAAAAGTGTCTTTTTATGGTCAGTTTGCGACTGAATTCGTTGACTTAGTAACTTGTCCTTTAATTTGTATGAAATAGTACAAAACCACATGTACGGATTTTTCACGATATCAGATTTAAGAAGGATGGCTAATTCTTATAAGTGATTACAGTTGATCCTGTAGTTCATAAGATTTCTTACCCTCATGAAATTACAAGCACAAGCTCGACTTTCACTTTGTTTTTCTAACATTTACAGTCAACAATTCAGTGGCTTCAGTGCATGAGATCAGTTTTGTGCTGCCCAGATCTGGCACACATGCTTTCAGGCTGAGTGTTTGTTTTCCGTGGCTCTAACAGAAACATACATTCACACTCTCGCTGAGTTCGTGTTGTGGTACGTGAGTCTGGCAGAAAGTGCATCCTGCAGGCAGGTGGGCTTGCTTGGAGCAGATGATAGATTAACCGCAAATAAAAAAAAATAAATTAAACAAACCCTCAGGGTGTGAGGATTTCCAGAGGTGCTTGGTGCAGGAGTGAATTCTGTAGGTGGAGGTGCTGACCTGTTATGGCTCAGTGCTGGGCCTGTGTGCACCCAGAGCACACCAGATGTTAGCCATGTGGAATGTGTTAAAGTTTCATCGCTGATTTCTACATATACAGAGTCATTGCAGAAACCTTCCTTTTCAAATGATGCAACTGGTTTTTCTTCTTCTAGGATGCTTACATGCCTTATCTTGAACTGTCCATGGCTTTGCATTTCATTAGCTATTTCACAGCCACATGTGAGTTTTATCTTCACTTGCAGAAGCAGATGTCCATTGTAGAGATCAAATAAACACACCAGGATGCGTCCTGTACCTCCAAGCTGTCATCACGTCCAACAGAGGCTTGCAGGGTGGTTAGAGAGGTTCTTCTAATTACTAGCACATCTTAAGGGTACACTCCTGTGGTTTCCATCCAACGTGTCAGGGTAAAACTACTTCCATTTCACATTTCCATATGCCTTTCTTTTGCTCCTCAACCGCAAATGCTTGCATTGAGATTTGGGTTATCCTCCGTCATCACAACAAAGACTCCACCCTAAGCTACTCTTTCAAGAAGGAGCCGTAATGGATACTGCGCTAATCACAGGGATTTGACTCTGCTACCACCATGTGTAGCTTTTCAAAGAGATGTTTCCCATTCTTTACGTGCATGGAGGTGCAGCGGCTTAACTTCTGACAACATTTATACCAGCCAAAAGCAAAAAAAACGTCCATTGAAAGAGCTACACTTTCAAACCATTAGCCCTTCCAAAAAAATAAATAAATAAAAAAGTCTTTCCAAAAGACTGAAAGCTAAATTTCTAGGTTCTACTTTTGAACAACATGTGATTTATGCATTTGTTCCCTCTGCTAGTGCAATCTGTTTTAATACGAGACATTGTGTGTGGTGCCGTGTGGTCGGGAGGTGTGCTAAACACATTAAGCACTTCCCAGTGCCTGATGAATGATTGCAGTCTGATCGGTCAATGCTATTGCCAGCCCTTGTTAGGCCACCCCATAACCCTCCTCCAATCGTCGCCTATTTTCCATTGTTAGGCTGCAGAAAAACACTGGCGCGTATTGCACGAATCAGACTGTCCAGGATTTCAGACTGCTCCCGAGCCAATGCCTCTCCTATTTAAACAGCGTGTGATTTATTAAATGCCCAGACTGCAAAGTAACTCTCTAGCACCCTGCCAAACATGGAAATTTAATATGATCACAATTGTATTCCAAGACATATACTTTATAAGCCAAGCAAGCTAATACAAACAGCAATGGATTGTATGAGGCCAAGAGGGGTGTGTTATGATGCGCACATGATTTGTGTGGATTACTGTAATTGCCTCCGAGCATGCCTGGACTGATTGTGTTCCTCACTCAGTGTCGTATCTCTGTACTCTCCCATCAGAGACTTGCTGGAAGCGCTAAGCTGATTAAAATCCATATCTGAGCCGCTATGACCTTGTGCATGCTTCTTAGAGTGTGGAATATGCTAAAGAGTCGTAAGTCACAGACGTGAACAAGACACTGTCTTTTATCACCGGTTCATTTGTTGTGCGGATGAAAAAACGTTCAAATAAGTGTAGTTTAACAGCGTACAAATGCAGCTTGTTCACTTATTATCCCCTTCCATCTTGTTGTTCCTTTAAACACATATTATTCAGTAAATATATGAAGTGTTTATGAATTAGTAAGTACAATAAAACGAATTAAAAAAAGGTTTGTAGTATGTAAGAGTGAGGAGAGTAAATCTGGACCCGTTTATAGGCTCTGGGAGTTTAAAGGGTTAATATATTAAGGATCCTTTACATCCAAAGCTGATCATTTTACAGAAAAATGTTAATATGCATACATATTACATGATATTAATCCACAGTAATATCTCTCTTCTCTGAAAACTCTTCATAGGAAAATACGACTAAATATCATAAAACTACCATAATGTGTATTGATATGAAAACTGACACCATGAAATGTTTTTATAATAGATGTTATGATCGATATGATTGTTATGGTTATATCGTAGAGAACCTTATCTTTCTCTGTTGTTATTGTCTTTACGTAAAAAACGTTTCAGTACTGTGTAGCCTATAAATCATTACTATCTGCGAAAAAATCCATGTCATTTATGTTATCCTATTTTTATTTACCAGTAGAGAAGTGCCATTCTTTATGGTTGGTGTCATGGTTGCACTCCAATAGTTACCTGGTTTTAGTATCAGTGATTTTTGACCTGACAAGCAATACAAATGCTTTTGCTTTCTATAGCCATGGTATAAAATACACAGTATTATATCATGACATAGGTATTATAACTTATATTATGTCAAACTGTATAGTTATATATCATGACAAAGAATGTATCTAACATGCTAGCATCCATCCATCCATCCATTTTCCGTACCACTTATCCTACACAGGGTCATGGGGGAGCCTGGAGCCTATCCCAGGAGACTCAGGGGACACCCTGGATGGGGTGCCATCCCATCACAGGGCACAATTATACACACACTCACACATCCATTTCCACACTACGGACAATTTGGAAATGCCAATCAGCCTACAGCGCAGTTCTCATTAGTCTTTGGACCGGGGGAGGAAACCGGAGTATCCGAAAGAAACCCCCGGCGCACAGGGAGAACATGCAAACTCGGCACACACAGGGCAGAGGTGGGAATCGACCCCCCAACTCAGGAGGTGCGAGGCAAGCGTGCTGACCACTAAGGCACCATGCTAACATACTGTATAAAAATATAACAATTAGCAAAACTTAATGTGTAACAAAAGCTATCAATGCATCAAACAGCCTTTTGTAAGGCTGGACAATAAACTGGCATGACAGAGGACATGTTTATGTCATGATTTTCTAATGCCGTGTTTAGGTAACAAGTCACTCCAAACTATTCTTCTCTGTGCCATTTTTAAAAAAGCAACGGTTACTTTTTCTTTTTTGTCCAAATCAGGTTTTGTTTTTCATTTGTGTTATCATAACTCAGTTAGATAGACCGCCAAATTATTAAAGCATCCTAGAGTTCTCAATATTGTTTTGTCATAGGTAGCAAACAATGCAATAATATCAACTTTATACCAATCGCTAATGACAAAAAAGGAAACGAAAACAGGGACGTCTCTGCACCAGACTGTAGCACGTCGTCTTTTTCCTTTGAGTTGAGTTTGATCCAATTATCTAAATGCTTTGTTTTGCCTTGCAGGAACAGAAGGATCAAATGCAGGATTACACAGTAAAATAGTAGGGGTCTACATCTGGCCCAGTGAGCGCAATAAAAAGAGAAGAGGCCATTAGCAGTAAAGTTAAAATGGAGCATTTTGGTGTCAGCTTCATCAGCCGGTGTCTCATTTTCTGTTTTGAAAATGCAATTCAATGTTTTTTCCTTTATTGCGGGAAAGATAGTACCAATTTGCCAAGGTCATAAATGACTAAGACAGCCTTTAAATCTGACATAATATCAATTTCCAGACACAATATAAATATTCACTGGAGAAAATAAGACCCCAAAATAGCCTAAGGCCCCATGGAGCATTCAAATGCTTATATGATGCATGAGTTTGACAAAACCACACAGATTGCACTACGTTGGTATATAAACATATGCAAACTACATCCTAATCTCAATCATTTGTTTAGATTACATTCAAAAGTGAAGGTGGTGCTGATTGTTTATGTAGCCGCATATAGTGTTTGTATTACTGCTCTTCCCTGTGGCACTAAGCACAGATTATTTGTTTCTACTAATCTGTTGAAGATAAATAAAGATCTCCTGATAGAGCTGGACTAATTTATTCCAATTTCTAAAAAAAAACAAAAACCCTGTTCTATTAAATTTGGCAATGTTTACGTTCCTCTTCCCAGAATTGAAGCCATCTTCCAGGAAGAAGATGGAGATGTTATCTCCATTTCATTTCTAAACAAAGATTTCAGTCCATCATCAGAAGCACTCGCTGCTCTGCTTCTTATCGGTTTTCTTATGAAAGCACAGCAAAGGTGACTTCCTGAACTCAGGGTGTTGCATACAAAGATCGCGTTTCCTTTTCTTAAGAACAATAGCCTGTGTTAAAGTAGTTACAGTGATAACACTTTACAATCACTCCACTACCTAACAGAAATCTCTCCATGGATTGTTCCAAGTTTGCTTTGTTCTTGTAATATAGCACAGTGCTGTTAACTTCTTGAATCTGATTGGTCCGAAGGTATTGATTCATTCCTAATCACAGGTGTATATTATTGCACTTGTAATAACTGTTACTATAGTAGCAACTAATTGATCAGTGGACTAAAAAATGCTGAGATTTAGCTAATACAAATGTATAATCATTGATATGATGATGTTCTCTGTAAGATGTTTTTCAGCATTTATGGAAGGAGTCACCACAAAGTGTCAGAGCTTTAGGTAAAGCTGTACATTTATGTTTTCCTCCACAGGAAAGTCTAACATGACATTTAAAAAAATATATATATTATTAACTTCAAGAGAGAAAAACAAGTGAGGATGGTGAGGGAATGACTTTTTATAGTTATAATGTAAATGAGAATTCTCATGGACATTCAGTGTCATTAAATGTAGCTATAAATGGTTAAAAAAAAGTATGACGTGTTTCTAATAAATAAAAAATGTGTTCTTTTGCTGGAATAAAGGACTTTGTGACATGCTGTTATTGGAAAATAATCAACTTTGGGGTGGTAACAGCAACTCCGCTTTGCACCTGGCTGCATGACAACACTGTCATTAATTATTTTTCCTATAACAGCACACCCCTGTTGTGTTTCATTCCTTACATAAGGCATTGCCCACATGCTACCACCGTAAGCTGCCACAAAATCTTTCATCATAGTTACAGTATATGCATTCGAATATCCAGGGCAAACTCCTATATTATTAATAATAGCCTCCCAATTTTGGTTTCACAGCAATGATTTGATCCTCAATGTGTCATACGAGGACTCGCTTAATCTGACAAGCCTTTGAGGCCCGAGAGAGACAAAGAGAGAGAGAGAGAGAGAGAGAGAGATACAAACGGAGAGAAGGAATCAAGGTACAGTGACGAAGTGATGTGGTGACGATAATGAGGCTGGCGTTCAAAAGAGAAATGAATAAATAATCATTTGCTTTTCTGTGAGGATTAGTTCAAAGGCCATGAGTAACTTAAGAGCTCACACAGGCCATCATTTATTCAGATCCTCGTATGATTGGCTCTGGCTGCATGAGACCAGTGCAGTTGGAGTAGTACAGAAAAGTTCAACAAAGGATGAATTACCCCAGCTTCTTTTCCCAACACTTCAAATCAGCCCTGCAATTAAAAGGAGTGAGGGGGTTTATGGCTGATTGGGAAATGTATCAGGCCCAGTAGTCAGATTTTGTGTTGCTGCCAGAGAAAGACAGAGCACTGCATTGATAAGTTAGAGCTCCAAGTAAGTGTATTACAGCAAACATTAGTGTAATTGCATTCTGGGGCGATGTACAAGCCTCACTAACAAATCAACTGTAATGCAAGAACTTGTCAGAATGCACCTGAAAATGGATCTCTGCAGAAATAAAGTGTACCAGGAAATCATGAAAAAATAGCAGATCTGAACTGACTGGCTCTGTAGTGTCTCAACGTATTATTCTGAGGATTTGTTAAGCAGATTAATTGATTGTTTAGGTAGTCCTCAAGATTTCCTTTAACAGTCTATGTGGGGCTATTTTAAATCGTTATGTAGCTTTTTACCAAGAAAGAAATATTGGTATCTGCTAGGCTTTTAGAGAAGGCGAAAATATTTCTGTGAAGTAGAAAACAAACAAAAAAATGCATGTCTGTAATATTTATCCATCTATCCATCCATCCAATTTGCATAGCACGTATCCTACACAGGGTCATGGTGGAGCCTGGAGTCTATCCCAGGGAGCTCAGGGCACAAGGTGGAGGACACCCTGGATGGGGTGCCAACCCAACGGAGGGCACAATTGCACACACATTCACACACTACAGACAATTTGGAAATGCCAATCAGCCTTCAATACATGTCTTTGGACTTGGGGAGGAAACCGGAGTAAACCGCCGAAGCACCCGGAAGAAATGCAAACTCTGCGCACAAAGGGCGGAGGCAGGAATTGAACCCCCAAGCTTTAAGGTGAGAGGCAAACATGCTAACAACTAAGCCTTTCAATTAGGTTTTGATTAAGGACCATCCAGGCCAAGCTGAACCACATCACTGACTGTAAGCACGAGTGCAGCGTAACCATTACCAGACCTTGATTTGCATTCACACAATTCTCCTACATCCAGTCTACATGTTGCTTTTGAAAGCAAGCCATGAGAGTCTGAAAGCTAGCCACAAACCACCTAGCCACTTTAGAATGTGTCCATTACAACACGAATTCAATCTATCAAAACACTGGGCAGAGCATGTCCAGCCAGGTTTGCCTGTGGATTTGCTACAGATGGAGAAATGTTCCGAGTTAGTTAGGAATGAGTGATCAGTGCCACTGTTAGCATCATGAATGATGGTTTTATGATGCTGCACAGTATTACAGGTTTTTGTAGTGGTTGCTCAATTATCAGCTTACATGATTTAGCAATGAGAGTCAGCCATCTGGCTGTGTGATATGTTTGGAACACTAGTATTTCCCTGTAGTCAGATTGATTTGTCATTTTCAGTAGCTGTTTATGACAGACAGTTCCAACACTGCTGTGGTTTATATACACTTCTGTGCAAAAGTCTTAGTCACCCTACTTTCTTTTAATACAAACTTTGTTATAGACTTTAATTGTATGACCTCTATATTACTGAGTCACTACAAAAACATTTTAGATTTCCAAACATTAGTTTTCCAGCACAAAATTTATTGTTACAGAAAACTGTTTGTATGACAGTAAAGAAAGCACTAAAGACAAATTTTCAGACAAAAAACATAATGAAAGCTGCTGGGTTTTTCTGCAAAAATAAGAAGCAAGTGCAACAGTCAAAGTCTGTCATGGTGCTCAGTAAAACTTATTCAAAGCTAATTTCCTTATAAAACTGCACAAATTGTACCCGAAACTACTATTTTTATTTTTTTTTAAAGCAAAGGGTTGTCACACCAAATATTGCCTTTGTTTAATTTATTACTGTTTTCTACATTTAATTTAATTATTTCTGAAGGTATCTTTGCTCTCTACAGCATTCAGTCCGTTCAAGAAATGCTTGATTTTGCTGCAGCTTTTTTTTCTAAATTTGCGTTGCAACTTGCAGGGTATGTCTCAACCAGCGCCCGAGTTCAGTAGTCAGGATGCTGATCAGGGAGTCGGCCATTTTAAGGGCTGTCTCAATCACAAAATCCTTCCAATGCACTGGAACGTTCGCACCCTAATCAAATCCCACAATGCACCACAAAAATCAGAGAGCGTTGATGCTCACTATGTTCCCTTACTGGAAATGACGTCATGTTTTCTGAAGCCTCTCAGCTCGAAAAAATGGGAGAAGAACTCAGCCAACTTCATCTACAAACGTAAGTAGTAGTTTGTTATCGCTGTTGTAGCTTTCAAATGATTACTTACGTTAGCGATTTTTAACTTTATTTGACGTTCTACATACGGTTTGTTTGAGTCTAATGACTTTTAAATGTTTAATGATTAAAAAAATAATAAATCCACTAGCTAGTCTACGATCCTGCTTGACGTACCATGACAGAAATGTGTGTGATTAAGCTAACAAAATTTTCTTGACATATAAGACTTTTATGTTTTTTATTTTTTGGTGATGTTTTACAACACGAGTATGTAGTCGTGTCAACGGAAATTGACTTTTCAGTGTCGCAATGTGTAGTGAACCAGGGTCCTTACCAGTGCCCTAACAATATACTGATTCACCACCGACAGAGTGAAGGAACTGACCCAGACATAGCCACAGAGCTTTTTGTGCTGTTTTTGCTGAAAACTACTTAAATTTGGTGAAATTGCAGTTGCACGAAATTATTTTCAGCGACGTTTGTTGGTAAATGAGACTGTTTAGCTGTACTCAGGTTCGACACACGTGAATCGAAGAGGGCTTTGGCTGAATGCATGTTGTGGTGACGTCACCTGACACGGAAATTTTGAACAATTGCAAGCTCTTCCGAATATTGCAGAGGTTGCTTAATTTTGTGTTAATTTCTGAGATTGCAAAATCATGAAATCCTGGACAGACTGAGCATTTATTTGCTTGTGCCTAAGACTTTTGCACAACACTGTACATACATAGGATGTTATTCAAGTTAAAGGCAAATAATCCAAGATGCGTTAGTGGAGTTACAGCTGCCACCTGAAACTTCCAACAGCAGCACGTGTTAAATGACTCTCACTTGCCAATCATTAAATTTTTTTAAAATATATTCATAGTTACGTTTAACATTCCACAAATTAAATTACTTTTCTTATATACGACTACATACAGTTGTTCCCTCACCAGCCTCTCTTTTTTTCCCTCACTTTTGAAGTTAATAAGACCAAAATCACAGTTTATCACTTTACTGAGAAATCGTAAAGCCCTCCACCCTCAAGACATTCCTGTGTAGGAAAACTTTTATCTGTTTATCTGCCACTAAACAATAACGTATTATAATGACAGCATTAATACAAACCTGAAATTAGGCATTGTTTTCAGACCTGCTGTTATAGAAGAATTATCTACATCCTGATTCTGATTAGTTAGAATCGAATATTCAATAGCACCGTGGTATAAGGGTTTGTAATCTGTAATGTCCACACTAATTTATTTCATTTCTGTTAACCACAAGTTCTTTAGTTCTTCAAATCTTACTTTAGTAATAGAATAAAAACTGATTTCACACACACACACACACACACACACACATATATATAGGAATTACTGCAATTAACACCGCAATTGTCACTTTTTTTCCATGTGACAGAAATAATCTTCTTTCAGACATTGTTGAAAGATTAAAATGCACTAAAATATCCACATGCATATTTTATTCCACATTAAAATGCACTGTAAATTACTTTATTCGTAATGATATTCATTGTATCTAATTCAGCAAGTAGGACAACAGCCTGGTTTTAATATAAAATATCAGCCACCTCCAATCTCCCTAGGACACTCATCACTTACTGGTGAGTTCTGCTTCTCTGGCAATTTAAGTGCTGTAATATATGGGTCACAGCGTGACATATATCGCTTCTCTACAGCCGGTGTTGTATTTTAGCCTCAGTATGTTACCAAGTGGCATTTTTTTCAGCTTTTCCTCCCAGTCTACACCACAAAATGGAACTGCGTTAACTGATTTTTACCGAGTCCTCCATCATATCCACACATTCCAGGAGGCACTGCAAAGTAATTTGTTCTAAATGAACATGTGGTGGTGCGACAGCACAGGCAGAGGCCTTGCAGGGTGTGTGCTGACCTCCTGAGTTTGTCTCAGCCTCCACACGGGTCTCAGCCATCTCACTTCCTGCTCGATTGGTCACGCTGTTTTAGCCCTAGTGCTGAAATGTTTTGTGGGGGTGAAAAAGAGGGTGTTTTGGGCATGTGTAGACCTACGTTCCTGCTATTGTAAAGGAGTTACATAAAGAAATTGTGACAAAGTTCTGAAGGCGATTAGAGGGAAACAGGATGTGGGATTGAAACAACAGGGTGAATGGAGAGATTTAGGCTGTGCAAAGAATAGGAAAAATTCCAACGATTGCTAAATTGGTCCTCATGAAAAAAAAAGGGGGGAGGTAGGGGGGGTAAACGCAATCCACAGATCTAGGTGGGAGGAACAAAATTAGAAACCAAGGCTTTATTCACACTTCTACAATTGGAAATCCAGTACAGTGAACAGTGAACATTCCTGCTGTCATCATTAACCCTTTGTGAAAGGATCCTGATGATGTTTTCAAATTGCAACGGCTGAGAATCTAGCAGGTTTGTCCCACAGTTAATCACTTCCCATGATAGTAATACGCCGATGGTGCGATGAGCCTTTGTACAGGAGAATAAACAAGATGCACTAGCATGCTAATACACTGTAGCACTGTGCTCCATAAATCCATCATGGATCTCACTAAAATGAGCAGATAGGAATCCACGCAGTGCTCGAGAAAGGAGGCGACATTATTTCTCCCGCTATGCTGTCACACTTTCTTTATGAAGTGCGGAAAGAGTGTGTGGAGCACAGATGAATTAGACAAGGGGATTAGCGGAAGAGGCATGGGAGCAGCTAGCATGGCAACATGGCAGGTGCTGACTTAACATCCATGTTGAAGCTGTACCACACACACACACACACACACACACACACACACACATAGAGGAGAGGCCTAGACTTTATCATCCATCTCAGCTAAAGATACGTGAGATGTGAGATAAACATGCATACATACTGAGAGGAACAAAATCCACCCCTATCCACACACACACACACACACACATACACACACACACACACACACACACAGCCAGGATCAGCAGGTGTGTTTATCAGTCTACACTGATTTGTTCGGTGTTGTAACAGACAGTTCTTTTACTGCACACTGAGGTGATAACATTGTTCAGGTTTACAGAGCCTGACCTCCTCGCTTCAGTGAGCGCTCATGCAGTATTAAGAGTGAGAGGTTCAGCTAAAGAATGTACTCAATTATTGACTTTCTTTACCAAGAAATATTGTGGAAAAACTTTCTATGAAGCCCATATTCATAACTTATTATAACTATGATTCATGGTAAGCATTATACAGTAAAATATAAATCTCAAATAATATTCTATAATAATCATGCTGTAATGCTAGTCTCATGCTTCATTTTAAACTAATCCTGAGCAACCTTTAAGTAATAATGCCTGATGCATAACTGTAAAAACAAAAAACAACAACAAAAAAAAAACCCTGGATTTAAAAAAAAATAATAATTATAAAAACATAAATATAGAATCATCACTGAGTTCAAGTAAAGTGAATGATATATAAGGAATAAAACGTGACAGAACATGCTGTAATAGGAAATTATTCAATGATACAGTGAACCTTAGTTACTGTTGCCACCCTGAAGTGTTCCAATATCAGCATGTCCCAAAATGTATATTCCTCTTACACCACAGAGATTTGCAATAAAATGTTTTTTTTTTTTGTTTTTGTTTTTTTTTAAAATAAATGACCTGTAACTGTTTATAGGCACAGTTAATATTGGTTTATGTCAACAAGCCAAGTTAGTTTCTGTTATCACTTAGTGTGTTATAGCATCTATAAGCAGTTGTTCTATCACCAGCCTAATTTTTCCCTCTTTCTAACACACAAGACAAAAAAAGACAAAAAAAAAAAGTGAAGTTGGTCATATATTTGTTACTGAGACATCTTGAAGTGTAAATCTCTTTTCCCAGAAAACTTTCACATGCATGTTTTTCTCTTACTAACTTTAAGAGTGGGAAAGGTGGGGACATTAGTGATAAACTTCCTTCACAGACACTCCACAACATTAAATGTAACTATAAACAGATACAAAGTAAATGTACACAGTAGAACAATTTGAGACATTCTGCTGTAGGAAAAGAATCAACTTTAAGGTGTTACTGTATCGTCGCTTCTCATCAACCCTGTTGATTATTTTCCCATAACAGCATTTCCTGAAGTCTTTTATTCCTTCCTTCCTTCCTTCCTTCCTTTTCTTTATAGAGTCCCAATGTAGGGATATTCTGTCTCAGGTGCATACTATTCAATGTCTGTGATCATGTGACCACATTTATGCTACCTAAATCAAAATGCTCATGTAACAACACAACCTACTGTATGATTAAAACTATTGCTTGTCGTTCCATTATATCAACAACACAGACTTTTTCAGACTCAAATCAGTATTTTAGTCTCAATTGTGACTGACTGGATTAAATAGGTTAACACATTATACTGTATACGGTATGTTTGCCATTAATGATAATACTTAAAGAAGTAATTCTGATATACAGATGGAGCTTTTCTTCTGTTAGCTGATGCAAATGATCATGGAGGACGCGGTTTTATGTGAGAATCTTTGGAGAGTAGATGTTAGACACGGCAGATACAGTATCCAGAAACCTTCAAGCATGCTGCAGGAGAACAAGCTCCTCTAAAAACTCCAAATGACTGCAGAACCCAGCAGCACGTTCCCTACCACGACTTCCCTCTTAACAAACGACAACATTTACAGCATGAGCACCAGATTCATCTCGAAATTTATGAATGACTCATGAAATTTCCTCTTTAATGGGCGTATACTTTATTCGAGAGCTTGTTGAAAACGCTCGAGTGGAGTGATTTGCATTCCATTTCCAATGCCCCGATAGGCCTTTATAATGTTAACTGGACGGGACATGGAAAAAAAAAGAATGGTGTAATCGTCAATGAGACTAAAGAATGAAAGATCAGTGTCAAAGAGAGAGAGAGAGAGAGATACTCAACAAGCTTTCAGTTAATGCCATCGATTTGACTGCTGCCTCGTATGGAAAATCCCCCAAGTTCTCCAAGCCACAGTGTCTATTTCAGTCTGGAGCTGAAAATAGACTATTGGACCATGTTATCATGAATCTAGAGATGGAAATGAAACTTAAATACTTCACAGTAACTGCTCCATTCACATCTACTTTCTACATTTGTTTTTGAAGAAAAACAAAAGGTGATGTTCATTCATATCTTTCTTTTCTTTTCTTTTTTTGTTGATAGGATATAGGACAGTATAGACTTTGATAGCAATATATACAGTAAAGTTAAATTTTATGGACTAAAGCCACTCCTAATAAAGGGAAAGAAAAAAAAAGGCCAGATTTATCGAATTTTAGTATTTTACAAACATGGTATTTTTTGTAGTTTAGTTTTCAGGAACTATATCGATCCATTTTTGCTGCTTTTGAATATAATAACTCATTATCTATTATATAGTCTTATTACTGCAAATAATCAGAAAAAAACCAATATAATCTGCTTTCATTGTTTAGAATAAATTACAGAGTGATATTCAATAAGTTAATGTGTTGTTTTCATGCTGCTATAAATGAAAATGTATCTTACATAGCCTAGTCTACATGCTTAATGTCCAAGAGTGAAATGTAATGTGACGTGCTTTCAACTGAACTGTCCATTCACACCACATATTTGAACTTTCCTGATATAATTAAGTTAGTTATAGAAACTTGGAATGCTTGGATGCTTCGAACGAAGATCTATTTTCAGAAAAACAGTGGCCATGTTTATTTAGTGTATCTATGTTACATTTGTTTGTCACATTTTATTAGTAGTTGTCACATTCGTTTGTTTTAATTAAAGATAAATGATTTGGTAAAATGTCCCATAAGTCCTCATCATCGGGTTAATGTATATATATATATATATATTTTATATATATCTAAGCAAAAATGAACAAACCCAAGTAATTGGACTGACAAGAATTTACTGTATATATTGAGAAAAACGGTGGACATATTGACCAAGTTCCATAGATAAAAGCTTTTGTTTTGCCGTTTTATTAATTTATTTTTCTCCTATGATGCTGGACTCATAGGACAACCTGTACTATGCATTTGTCTTGTAGTAGTGATGGTGTAACATCAATGGACATAATAGAATACATATACTATCATCAGTGCAAACACGAACAATGCAAACAGTACAATATATCCATACAAATAAGACAATAAATACAAAGACAGTGTAAAAAATCACTAAGTAAATGCAAATATGTGTGTAAGATGTAAATACAAAGACAACTGCAGAGTCATACTGAAAAGTAATATATGTAAAATATGGATGTGTAAAGCACAGAGCTAAGTAAATGTTCTAGTATATACTGGGTATTGCATAGCCATATTTCTAAAGAAATTTCCAAAGTGCACAGTATGAATCTGTAACACTATAACACTATAAATGTTTCCTCCTCACAAGCTTATTATAAAGGATTTGGCCTTGTTTGCAGATTTGTTCGCCCCCGGTTATGCAATAGAAAAGCTTATTGTTATAGAGGCAATTCCCTTTATAATAATGACTTCACTGAGGTGCATATCAGATTTATTCCACTCTATGGCAGCAGTCGGGAGCAGTAACTCTATACAGGTAGACTACTTTATAAGCCTCGGGAGGAAAGAGGAAAGTGAGGGGAGAGAGAGAGAGAGAGAGAGAGAGAGAGAGAGAGGGAGAGAGAGAGAGAAAGGAGACATAGGATGTGGAAGTTTTAATGAAGCCTCCCGACTGTCATCAGGACTCTGATAAAATCTACACACCCTCTAATCTGTGTTTCTCATAGGAGCTAGTAGGCCTAATCACAGGAAAATAGGATATACTAAAGGTAGTAAATATAAGAACACTTAAAGAAACACTTTCCATCTCTGCAGGAGAAATTGAATAAAGAAATAGCAAACCCCTTAAGGGCCAGGTAAAACAATGCCAAGTCAGGGAGAGAAACAAATAAAATGTAACTTGTGATTAATTTTTTGAAGCTTGAAGGGTTTCAGAGAAACAATGTGACTCGCCCTCCTCCCTCGTCCTCCTTTAATTTCCAGACAAAGCCTGCAAGATAACGTGCTTCGTTTCTCACCTTTCTTTTTCACACAATAATGTCACAAACGGGTCATACTTATCTATATTTTTTTCCTCCAGCATTAAACGAATAACACATATGAATTAGTGTTTGTGTTTTCCCTGCTGCTGTATTTGTCTGAAGGCTAATTGAGGGCTTGAACTGTCATCTGTTTTGTTTTTCATTTCACTTTGAAAACAGAGCACTGGATACTCAAAACCTTATTGAGTTTTAAATTATGGAGAAAACGTATGATCAAAGTATTGATATGTATATTTTTTGTTGTACAAAACACATTTTTTATAGACAAATTGATTGCAGTGTGAAGTGTGTGGAGAATGTCGCAAGTGTGTAAACAGTGTCAGAACACAGGAAGGCTTAATACATGGCAGTCCATAAAACAGAACTGAGGAAAAGGACCTAGGGCCAAAACAAGAAAGTACAAAAAAACATTAAAAGAAAAAAAAAAGAACACAGGACTCAGGAAACAAGACTCAGGCTTACTGTAACTGAATGCTTGATAAGACTTTGCAGTGGGACATAAACAGAAGAAACAAAAGACAACCAATTCATAACTAATCATAGAATAGGTGAACACAATCAGGCAACAAACCACTGTAGCACAAGCAGGCCCGGCCCATGGGTTTGTGAGTTGCTATGCGAGATCATGACCATTTGCCCCCCTACGCACAAACATACATTTAACCACTGCATGTAACATGACTGAATTTTTTTTTTTTTTTTTTTTTTTTAAAGAGTAAGCACTTCACAGAAAAGATACTTGCATGTTTTGAAATAATTATTTACTTCATCAGGTACAGTGTAAACAAATGAGTTGGGTAAGGACTTTTAAGGACTTTTAAGGACTTTTTTAAGGCATTTAGAGCAAAATGAAATAATTGAATAGTACAAGAGATTTAGTAAAACAATAAAATATTTTTTAAAAATTAACTAAACAGACAAACTTGCCTATCAGGATATGCTTAGCTGTCACCTCAGTATTATGACATAGTTAGCTTGCCCTTTCACAAATGTCTCATTCTTCTTAAAGAAGGAACAGCCAAAATATCTAGCTAATGCAAGCTAACAAAAACTCAACTGACCATAGAGTGTAAACTAAGCTAACAATATCAAGTGAGTATAGAGTATAAACTAAGCTAAAAAAAATCAATTGAGTATAGAGTATAAACTAAGCGAACAATATCAACTGAGTAGAGTATAAACTAAGCTAACAATATCAACTGAGTAGAGTATAAACTAAGCGAACAATATCAACTGAGTAGAGTATAAACTAAGCGAACAATATC
>JANDJT010000001.1:29242268-29261497 GCA_024331685.1 Stegophilus panzeri | reverse complement strand
AAACTAAGCGAACAATATCAACTGAGTAGAGTATAAACTAAGCGAACAATATCAACTGAGTAGAGTATAAACTAAGCGAACAATATCAACTGAGTATAGAGTATAAACTCATCTAAAAATATCAACTGAGCATAGAGTATAAACTATAACACAAACCACCACTACCATCTGTGTAGGATATGTATATATTTGATTTTGTTGTATATGTTTGTATGTTTTGAATAGAAGGTGATAGTCTTATAGAAGGTGATGGTCAAAATTCAAAATTCAGTATATTTGTTACTGTTAAAGTAAAACCATATTACTGGTTCATTGTGCTCAATAGGTGCTTCTATTGTGAGTAAGAAGTAGTAAGTAGAATTTACATTTTGTTATACAAATATTTCACTGTGTGTCTGTTAACATGTAAAACTCTTTCATTCATTGGTTAGAATGGGTGAATTTCCAAGTGCACTCAGAAATCACAAAAATCACTCGAGGCCTGGAAATTATTTAGGCTAAGCAAATGACAAAGTAAAGGCTTCGGTGGATCATACCAAGAGTTTATTTAATTTTTTTTTTGTCCATTGGTTCAAATATGCAGAACAGAAACACATTTCTGCAGTGCTACAGCTCTGTGTTTTGGCTCAGTTTAGCACCTAGTATTTACAAAAAAAAAAAAAAAAATGCTGCAACCCAAAATACATGACATTTTTGGTTCATTTCCTGCAGTTGAGTCATTTCAGGGTCAATTCACTTTCTCACTGCAATTGAACCGTACTAGAGTTAACTTGAAAGTGGACCGAGACCACTTTGCTCAGATGGTGCCAGAGCGTTCACCCCCCCCACACACCTGAAGGTGATTGTTGCACAAAGGAACCACACAGGGGCAAAACGCACCAGGGTTCCATTTAAATTGAATGAACACTGCATATGTGAAAGCACCGTTGTAGACCAAATTAAAAATGCATTTCTTGTAAGTTAAAAGCATAACCTGCTTACTTTCACTATTGATGTGATGGGAGACAGAGAGACTTTAACCATCACAATAATCCAGGCTTTCACCTTCATCCACCTCTTATCAATTCCTGAAGATGCACACTGCTCTGAGACACTGCTCTGACTTACTGCTATAAGATTAAGTATTTAAAGGCTGACCTCTTCTCCTAATGCACACAGACCTGAAATACACTCCAGCTCTGTTTATCCACACACGCGCACACTCACACTCACACACACCCACTGACATGAGCACTTTGTTGAGACAGACATAACTTTATTCAGGACTGTAATTGAATACAGGCTTGCAGTGTTTGATGTAGCTCCAGCTCAGGCTCTTTCCTCTGGAGGTTTGGTGTACTTGGCTCTGTTTCAGAAGGAGTATTTTGTGTTTTATTGCCCTCCCGGTCACAATAAACAATAAGCCTCAGACTTCAGATCAGGCCTGGCCTCAGTCCAATCAGCAAAACACTTTCTGAGCATATGCTTCAGTCTGCTTCATGCACTGCAAAGCTTTCCTTATTCGTTACTGTAAATATTGTGGGAAAATATACATTTTGCTAAAAAGCAAACCAAAACCAAAGCAAATGGAGCATAAAAATTCATCCTTTATGAAATACACTTGAACTTTAACTTGAAAGTCAATTTGAAATTTGGTTTCATATTTTAATGGCAGAACCCTGTACAGTATATTTGTATGTGTGTGTGTGTGTGTGTGTGTGTGTGTGTGTGTTTATTTCATGCTTGGAAACACCTGACACAACTCATCAGCCTATTATCATGTCCTTATTGAGGATGAAAGACGAATTTTAAAGCAGGGAAACCACTAACAGGTGCAGTACAATAGGGCCAGTGTGAACAGGATTGGTCTTAAATCGCTCCATAACTTCTTCACTATTGACTGTATGTGTGGTGGCGGCCTGGGAAACCCTTCACATAGTCACATTGGACTTTTTCTATAATACAGTGTCTAATTGGGATTACTGTATGTCATGAATCAATAGAAAACAACCCATGATATTGAAATGTCAGAGCTTGATCAATTTCTCCAAGAATAAAAAGGCAAAAATATTAGAATCCATATGTGCAAAGCTGACATATTTAATTTGATGAAACTTTGTGTCAGATATAGTATATAAAAATATACACTACATGTCCAAAGGTTTGTGGACACCTGACCATCACACCTATATGTGATTGTTAAACAGCCCTTTGCTGTTATATATAAATATCTTCTAGGAAGGCTTTCCACTAGGTTTTGGAGCGTGGCTGTGGGGATGTGTGTTAATTGAGCTACAAGAGCATTAGTGAGGTCAAGCACTGATGGTGTGTGAGGAGGTCTGAGGTGCAGTCAGTGTTCCAATTGAGGTCAGGACTCTGTGGAGGACACTTGAGTTCTTCCACTCTAACCTTGGCAAACCATGTCTTTATAGATCTCGCTTTGTAGACAGGGGCATTGTCATACTGGAACAGGTTTGGACCACTTAGTTCCAGTGAAGGGAAATTGTAATGCTATAGTATACAAAGACATTAATGTAATTGCATGCTTGCAACTTTGTGACAACAGTTTAGGGAAGAACCACTTATGGGTGTAACGGCAAGCTGTCCACAAACTTTTGGCCATATAATATATATTACAAATTCCAATATTTCACATTTTGTGTAAATTCAATGGTAAGAAGAATATAGACTGTATTCAGCAGTAAAGGCAGGGGTGGAAATGTACTATTATTACAATACTTGATTATAGGGTTCACTGTAACAATGCTTATTTGAGTATAATTAAATCATAATACTTTTACTTGAGTTTTTAAAAATAAAATTAATAATAATTCATTTAACATCAACAGACTGTAATCCATTTAAAAAGCAAATGCAAATTGTATATAACTACATTTTGAAACCAAATCAACACAAAGCAGTTTCCTGTCAAATGTTAACACTTCTAAATGCATTAGTCATCAGTAGCAATGTCTGAGACAGGCTACAGAGCAGAGCATCCATGGCTCATTTTATCAGAGAAAACAGCGTTATAGTGATCTACAAATTAGCCAAAAGCCAAAACCTGTGGATATTTCAGCATTTCACAGCTCAACATCCAACCTGTGTGTACAAGTATATGTAAGCCATTAGCTTGCTGAGTGAGCTAGACTAGCTAGCCAGATCTGTTGATGTTTTACTGTATGAAAGCTCAGTATTAAACTTAAGATATTACTTAGCTGTTTAGTAGCGATTTGTGTTAATTATATCTAAGTGCTGCTACAGACCATAATAAACACTCAAGATCATGTTAAAGTCCCTGTGAAGTGCAATACAGTGTTATTCGATGGGTTGATGTAATTTCCACTGAAACAGGAAGTCAGGGCGGGACATATCGAGTGGCTCCTCCCCACTTGTATATAGCCAATAACGTTTATCTTACCTCACAGCCAAGGCTAAGCCATACTGGTCAGTTAGCTCCATGGATTTTTTATAATATTGGGGGACGGGACACTCTAGATTATACAGAGAATTTGATTAGACAGAAAATCTGATGTGAAGCTGAAGTGCAGAATGATGTCATCAAAACTGTTGATCCGTATTGGTGGGAGAAAGAGACATTTTTGACAGAGTACATTTTGAATGCATATGTCTTTTAAATGTGAATTTTGTTATTGTTTTGGAGCACACTAGCTTATAGATAACCCTAAGGCTGACATATTCATACTAAAAGCCACAAAACTACCATTTTGATTTCATGTGGATTTAAAGGTAGATCTTTACTAGCTAGCTAACGATGTAGCTAGAAACACGCTAGCTAATGAACCTAGCAAGCAACTGACAGGAAGTTACCTGGTACATTGTATAATGTACTAAATGATACTGGCTTATTGCACAGTGCATACTATAGTGCATACAGTGCAAATGGTATGTAGTATACAGTGCAAACTAGTGCACTATGTAGTATACAGTATGCATTTCTGCCATTTTAAACACATTTCTATTGCAAGATTCCAAACCAGATGTTTCAGGCAGATTTAGTCTAAGTTTAATTTGCATTTCATGTTAACTTTTACAACGAATCATAAACCTGGATGAAAAAACATTAAAGACTAACTGTAAATGTCTAAAATCTGTTTAAAATCTACACAAATAATCGTCTTGTGAAATTAAGAAGAAACAAAACCTGTTTGAAATCTGTTTGCGAGTGCCAGTAAATTGACATTAAACTAAATATAAGGCTCTTTTTGTACAAATAATCCTTAAAAACAAGACCACAGATATACAGTAATATATTCTAATGCAACCATTACACTACAACAAAAACAAAAACACACAGGATTATGCCAGTCTTGTGAATACGTAATACTATCCGCATGAATAATAAGTTTTCCTCATGGAAATTCTCGTGTCCCACTTTTCCAGGAAACTCGAGCTAATGTATTTATTGTTTTTCTTGAATATTTAATGATTGTTTTCCACATTATTCCGATAAACAATTCAGATGTTAATTAATGTGATCAGATGTGTGTGACGCCTTGTTGAAAATAAAACCTGCTCACCCAGAGCTCATCTCCTGTGGCAGGCGGAGTCCCAAAAAAACCCCACGTGCCTGTTGTCTGTCACCTTCTCCCCTTGTGACTGATAGGAAAAGCAAGCATTTGATTCAGTGCGTCACAATAGGACTAGGTGTGCACACTCAACTAGGCTTCAGAAAATAATGAGTATAATCCGTCGAATATTTTGCATCAGAGTAGGCTAATTCTACGCTCTGAGGGAGCTTTGCAGTCAGCAGTGTGAAATATCAGAGGGCCGTTGTTTATTTTCTATAACAGTAGTTCCAGCTATAATCCAATTCAGCTCTAACTGGTGTTGTGGACATCCGACAACATTAAATGCAACTCTAAAATGTATGATGTGTCATTCACTAATAATGAAAAAATTGTTAGCATTGGCAAATCGCTGTTCTATAACAGGAATAAAACATTTTGCGGCATGCATTTATAGGAAAATAATCAACATTAGGGTGGTAGCAATAACACTAATACATGCCAGGCTGCATCACACCACCGTATCATTGATTGTTTTCCTATAAAAGCATTCCCTGTCATGTTTTATTCCTTTCACAGCAGCTGTAGCAATGTTTGAAAATGGACCTTCATTTCACTGAAGCTTGTTAGAGAGTAATCAACAACTGCGCTCATGATTCCTGTAATAACACCCGCGCCGTTGCATGTCCGCTCACATGTTTTTCACCTGTTATTTTCATCACTCCATTGTTAACTTTTCGACCTGTGCTTCACACTCGCTCGGCGCTCGTCCCAGTGTTCCTGTCTCCATGACAACACTATCTCTTTGGTGCAAAAAAAAAAAAAAAAATAAAAATAAAAATAACAGCTTTGTTTTTTTCAAATAATAAAAAGGAGAAAATAAAGGAATAAGAATATTAACCTTAGCTGACATTTTCTTTTAGGCTCCCTGTGCGTGAGTTCCCATTTCCAAAGAGATCCAAAGACCCAGACGCAGACAGAAAGCCCAGAAATAGCTCTGTTCTGGTTTTTTCCCCCTTGGTGCTGCTGAAGCATGTCTCCTAATCATACCACTGTGTTCTCAGCTCCTGACATATGGCGCTTTCATCCCTGTGTCGCTGCATTCTCTTACTCGGCTAGTAATCTCATTGTTGTGATTCGTCCCCCTTTGCTTCTCTGTCTCTTCTAGAAAGAGAGACTGACTTAAACCCTGTGTAATTAGTGACTATGATGAATTACAGTAAATGTGTTCTCATGGGGCCGGAGTAGAAGTCACACTTAAAAGAAGTCGGCTTTCCACCGTCCTAAATGAGCTGTTTCTGCTGACAGAGTCAACAGGCATTCTGGGACTTTCTGCCTTCTGCTTAGTGTTCGTAAAAATGCCTTGCAATTACAGGAAAGTGCTGTTGTGTGTAAATTAAGATATCATATCTAATTAAACCTCCCAAAAGGGACTTGTTCTGTCTCCTGACTGGCACACGGCAGCTTCTCAAAGCTAACTGCAGTAAATCTGCTGTAGACATGAGGTTACATAAGGACTTTTTCATGAAGCCACGAAAGTACCAAAACGTTTGACTCAGCTCAGCCACCAGTCCAGTACCAAAGCTTTCCCACCAAAATTTTTCTATATTGCGATTGAAGAAAATAACGCAAAATCGAGACACAATATTTGGAGGAGCTTGGAATTTTTCAATATGAACACAGATTTTCGCAGACTTGGGCCAAGACACGTTATGTGATGTCATCACAACGCACAAGCATCAGAAAGCCCTCTTCAGTTAACATGTCGCAAATGAGTACAGCTAAAGGGCCTCGTTTACCAACAAACATCACAGCGAAAGAGCGTGCAAAACTATTTCATGCAACTGCAATTTCACCAATTCATTGTTGATACTTTTATCAACAATGGGTTGACATTAACATAATTCACATCGTGATGACATGATTTGTCATTATATATTTTTATTTATTTAATCTCCCACGCCGGTCAATTTTCTCTCTAATTTGGGCTTGTCCAGTTCCCACCCACCAGACGGCTCTCCTCTATAATAAAGGGTGAACTCCAACATACGCTTTCTCTGAGGAAACATGACGCCAACCTCTGCATCTTTTCGAACTGCTGCTCATGCCGTGTCACAGGGCAATGTAACACACTCGGTAGAAAGCGCAATCAACCGTCTTCTGCATACATGAGCTCACAAGATGCCGACAAGTGGCTCGTGTCCCTGACAGGGGAGAGAAAGCATGGCCAAATTTTGCTCTCTTGGACTTCCAATAAAAAGAAAAACTGTCTGGCTGTGACATAATCAGAATTCGATATGATGAACGCTTTTCTGTTGCGCCACATGGGAGCCTGCTGTTATGTAATTTAATGACAAAATATAGGAAAGTTTATACAGTATAAAGTTTAAAAACCCCTCATACATGAGCCTTTTTATTCGAAATTTAATTTAAATCTGATTTAAGGTGGTTAACTATTATAAAAAAGCAATAATAATCCAAGCATTTTTTTTTTTTTTTTAAATAATGTGATTCAACAAAAGTGTCATTGCGTTTTAAAATGCTCATACATACATACTGTCATCACTGTGATAATTCCAGTCTTCTCTGACGTTAGTGAACCCAATTTTTCTGTTTCTGCTTTGGTTCGTTTCTGATTTTTGAATGTGCAGTTTAAATACACAAGTACCAGATTAGAGTTACTCTGAGAGACATCCAGATATCTAGATATCTGGAGAAGAAATAAGGAGGATAAAGCTCAGATTTCCAGGTGAATTGCAGGTCAACAATTTGTCTAAAAAAAGTTTGATAAATTGTTTAATTTTGATATATTTTGATCCATAAAGTTTTATATATGTTTACGCGACATACAGCTAAAAGTAATAGATGTATATATCTGGAGAGGAGATAAAGAGGATAAAGATACAGTATGAGAGATATGATGCTAAGAAAGCTCAAATCTCAACTCTGTCTTTCCTCTAAAAAACTTCTGATACAGAATTTTTGCTAACAAGGCTTAACACCAAATCTTTTTCCCACAGTTGAAAAAATAATGAGGGGAGGGAGCAGAGAGCGTGACTGTATGTTAGCTAATACAGCTGAATAATAATAAAAAAAAAAGAACTTAATGCAATCCCATGGTGAAATGAGAGATAAAGCCCTTTTTAATTACTAGCAATCTCTCAGGTATTGTCACACAGTCAAATGAAAGTCAGAGGACAGAGTATCGGGTGGATTTAACGTAATAGATTATGTACTAAATGTTTATTTCTGGCATCCTTTTCTCTGTTGATGAGATCTGTTGACATTTCACTCCCCTGCGTCTGCACTACTGACCAGCTAATTCCATTAAATCATACTTTAAAGTTTTGTGAGGGGGAAAGGAAGCCTTTTGAGAAAAAGTATTAATGAGGAAGTCAAAGGAAGAAGGAAAGAGTTCATATGAGCTATAAAGTAATACTATAAGCTGAATTTCTTCCTCTTCATACCTTCTCATTCAGTCGTATAAGTAAGGAATAAAACTTGACAGAGAATCCGGTTATAGGAAAATAGTCAGAGTTACTGTTACCACTCAAACGTTGATTCCATATTTCTCTTATTAATAGCAATCCATAGCAATTTGTCAACAAGTGCAACAAGTTTTCAATCTAATGATGAACATGTCATACTTTTGAATCATTTATAGCTACATTTAATGCTGAAGAACATCCATGAAACAAGTTCGTTCCTGTTATCCATCCATATAAATTACATCTATAAACTGTTATGATTTGGACGTAATGGAGGTTAGGACAGAGGCAAGTGCAGATAAGAGTTTTTAATAAAGAGAGGCAGGCAGACAAATCCAAATCATGAGACAATAGTGTGGTCAAAAACAGGCAATGGGTCAGGCGATCTGCAAACAGGCATTAAACGAGGCAAGGCAACAATCGAGAACGAGAAACCAGGAACAAGATCAAAGAACATGAATCAAAATGAGGAACAGGGTACAAACGTTTGGTATGGTGATAACACTCAATACTTCGCAAAGAGTGAACACCTCGAAAGTCCTTTTAAATTGTGGTGTGATTGTGTGTGAGATTAGGATGCAGGTGTGCGTGATTAGAATGAATGAGTGTTTCTGGGAATTGCAGTCCATGGCGGCCATGTTTGTAGGCCGCAGTGCAAGATGGGAAATGTAATCACTGGTTTGCTGTGATATGACATAAACAATCATTCCCACCGGCTTGTCATGTTACAGAGAAACCAGTCCTCCGTCCTCCTTCCATAAATGTTCCTTACGGAAAACTTCACCATGTCAACGATTTTACATTTTACTTTCTCCACTTTTTGCTTTTCTTGTGTTTATTATTGGTCTTTGAGCACGTCGGCATACAACTTCCTATGAATGAGTTGTTACTATAGAAACAATAACCTACTAACAAGACCAAGCATATTAATATAAGTCTGCAATCTGAATGATAAAAAATGAATAAACCTTCAGACCAATCAGATTAGAGCATTCAACAGCACTGTGATAAAATGACGGCTAATGCAGGTGTAGCATGTCTATAGCTTTGATGTCTGAGTGTATGAATGTCTCATTGTGCATATATTTCAGCACAGCTATACATCTTCCACAGCTGTTATGGCTTATCAGAAAGAGATCAGATTCTTTGAAGAAAGAAAAAAAAAAGCACCTAGACTCTCTTAACTGGAGTGGTGAAATTTAACCTTGCCTTGCTGCGTATTTCTAATTCTTCTTTGTGTTTGATAATTCATGCAGTTTCATAAATAATCCTTTTGTTATGTGAGGAGACTGTTATGGAGGCTCTTCAGGTGGCTGCACAGGTGTTTAACTAGGCTGGATAAGAAAATTGACTTTCCCTTAATCACTCCCTTAAGAAGAACACAGAGTCATTTAGGTTATGAGAGAAAGAACTCCAGTAAATGGACATTATTTTGCATACCAAAGCTAGGATTAGTCGAGCTCTTGGGGTACTTCTGCAGGCAGACTGTAAGCCTGGTTGTGGATGTGTAATGGAATTTATAGTGGGACGTCTCTATTCAATATCCTCATTAGGACTGGCTCTTTTGTACG
The DNA here is from genome assembly GCA_024331685.1 of Stegophilus panzeri. Taxonomy (NCBI): domain Eukaryota; kingdom Metazoa; phylum Chordata; class Actinopteri; order Siluriformes; family Trichomycteridae; genus Stegophilus; species Stegophilus panzeri. The sequence goes on along the minus strand of JANDJT010000001.1, from coordinate 29,251,930 downwards.
CAAAATGCAATGTCTTGAGCACTACGTGCTTGAGTAAACAAAATTAAAAAAAAACATTGGCACAATAATCACAATGTGTCAAGGACGACTAGGTGTATAAAGTGACTGACTCAGTCTATTGATCATGGGGAGAGAGGCCGTATGGTGAGGGGCTGGCCGCAGGTGGCTGAGTGATGAGAACACACAGCCCGGCTCACCTGTGCCCGGCGAGAAAACCAGTACCATGCCATCTGACTGATGAGGACACTCATGCATGTGGACAGTTGGCCCACGTACAGAGTAACAGGGAGGGAAGCTGGCTCTTCATCAAGCCTTGCCTCCACTGGGGATGTGTCAGCAGAGAGCGAGGGTGGGAGAGAGTGAAGAGAAAAGAGAGATGAGGATGGAGAGACCTCTTATCTAACACTGTGATGTATAATGCACTTGCTCCACTCCTCTGTGTAGGATAGAGAGAATTGTAGATGGAGTGAATGGAAAGCATTCATTACAAAGAGATCCTTCAGGGAAATATCGATCACAAAAAAATGTGCCGCATTAGCCGACTGAAAAACATGGCTGAAAAGAACTGTGCTGGCTTAATTGTCTTAATTAAGGCAAGGGTTTGTTTAAGGGCATTCAGGGCAGCAAAATGGATGGCAGACATTCAAGGTTTGGTCTATTTAAAAGTAACATGTGTTTTACCTTCTAGCTAAAAACATGAAATATAGAACGTAGTTTTTTGGACTCCTCAAAGACATGGCAACTCTGCAACAATGAGAACCTATGTACTCCTGTGTACACAGCTAGAACACACACACACTTTTCACAGAAGCTCATACTGTAATATTTGAAGTCCATAGTGGTAAAATACACAGCAGGTCAATACCCAAGTGTTATTGGTCACAACTCACTGGTTCTAAGGTTCTGCTGACCAGAGCTGGCCCATGGGCTTATGGGATCACAGGGGCCACAGGTGAGATCATCAAAATGGATCCCTCCTAATAATTTCAGTCAGCACAATACAGTGGTACTTGAAAGTTTGTGAACACTTTAGAATTTTCTATATATCTGCATAAATATGACCTAAAACATCATCACATTTTCACACAAGTCCTAAATGTAGATAAAGAGAACATAATTAAACAAATGAGACAAAAATATTATACTTGGTCATTTATTTATTGAAGATAATGATCCAATATTACATATCTGTGAGTGGCACAATTATGGGTATCATGGCATGAACAAAGGAGATTTCTGAGAACCTCATCATAACTGATGCTCATCAGGGTGGAAAAGGTTAAACAAAACATCTCTAAAGAGTTTGGACTCCATCAATCCACAGTCATACAGATTGTGTACAAATTGTGGAAATTCATGACCACTGTTACCCTCCCCAGGAGTGATCGACCAACAAAGATCACTCCAAGAGCAAGATGTGTACTAGTCTGCAAGATCACAAAGGAACCCAGGGTAACTTCTAAGCAACTAAAGGCCTCTCTCACATTGGCTAATGTTAATGTTCATGAATCCACCATCAGGAGAACACTGAACAACAATGGTGTGCATGGTAGGGTTGCAAGGAGAAATCTACTGCTCTCCAAAAAGAACATTGCTACCCTTCTGCAGTTTGCTAAAGACCATGTGGACAAGCCAGAAGTCTATTGGAAAAATGTTTTGTGGATGGATGAGACCAAAGTAGAAGTTTTTGGTTTAAATATATGTTTGGTGAAAGGAAAATACTGCATTCCAGCATAAGAACCTTAACCCATCTGTGAAATATAGTGGTGTTAGTATCATGGTTTGAGCCTGTTTTGCTGCATCTGGGCCAGTAACTTTTAATGTTGTGGAACATCTATGAATCAAGTTATTTCTTGTTATCACTTACATTATAAGATCTATAAACTGTTGTATTTTCACCAACCTATCATTTATCAGTCGCTAGAAGACAAAAAAAAAAAAAAATGCAGCTTGTTACAGAGAAAAAGCCACAAAGCCCTCTGTTATGAAAAATGTCCTGTGCTGTTAAAGTTACAGCTACCTCTTATTATAAACAAACCACTGACACTGGAGACTCCTTCCAAAAAATGCTAAATAAACATCTGTTCAGAAATCTCCAGCATATCAGAAATTATACACATTGTAAAATTGTTTATGTGCAGCATCTGCTATGTGTAGGTGTTTACTATAAAAACAATGTATGTGTGTATTAGAATGAGCTTATTAATAAACCTGCAATTTGCCTTGTTGCAATTTGCACTAATACAGAAAATGTATCAAGTAGTTAACTTTGTTAAGTTACATTACATATTGTATATCATGCGATCAATTATGAAACCATGCTTGACTAGCTAAAATTTGCTAGTGTTAGCATACTTGAACAGCAGCACTCTGTAATATTTGCAAGACAAAAAAAATCTAAACATGCAACTTAATGAAAGAGTCATAGTCACATAAGTACGTATAATAAGATAAATTCCATTTTTTGACGTCTGGGAAAAGAGTTAAAGTGCAGAAAATCCATGTTAATCCACCCTTTAACCTTTTAGTATGTGCTAGCTTCTTCAGTTAGTCCACTTTAACTCAGTTACTCTACACTATGAACATTTTAGCAACATGGGGGTAATAGCAATGTACAGCGTAATGGACTGGCTGGCCTTGCTACAGTAGCTACACACACACACACACACACACACACACACACACACACACACACACACACCCTTGAAAGGAATTGTACAGAGGATAAATAAGTGTTGGGGATAATTGACCTGTTTTTTGGAATGTGTAATTAATTCTCAGGCTTTCCCAGACTTAACCTTGCTCATCACACAGGAGAGCTGGATAAATCATCAGCCCTAAAGGTTCCAGACTGACTCAAATAGGACTGGCTGTGTGTTTCTGTTTAGCACCAAAGGGTACCAGGGTACTTTCAGTCTTTCACCACAGTGCCGTTTTGGTTCGACATATCTGATAAACAGATAAAGGTTGTAGTAATTGGCCATCTACATCAATGCACACTTTCATTCAGTGCCATGAATGAGGGCCTGGAAATTAATTTGCCTCATGCAGGCCATGTCTATACAAGCTGAAGCCACCACATGTTTGCTCCCATTGCTGAAATAAGGGTTATTAAATCACCCTCTGGGGTTTGAACGGAGAGACACACACACTCACACTTTTACACACAAATCCCATGCTCTGAATAAAACATTAGGCGACCCTCTCACCAGGACACTGTGTATAGAAAAGAGCACAATGCTTTTCATTATGGCTTCGTCCAATGTGTCGCCATGCCACCTGGATCTTTCACCTCTCTGCTCTTCCTCCTTGCCCTCCTCCACCTCCTCCTCCTCCTCCTCCTCCTTCTCCTTCTACTCATGCTAGCTATTATTGCCTGCAGGAACCACACACACACACACACACACACATATAGTAGCAGGCAGCAATCACAACTCTGTCCTCTGGAGCTCCATCTGCAATAGAACATCGACCCTTAAGGGACACTTTGAGGAGGAATGGAGTGTGTATACTATGATGGAAAATGTCTGTATTTCTTTAGATAAAAATGCTTGAATTGGGATGCAGCGCTGACAGTCCAAGAAGCTGCGTTTTACAGTTTTGGGTTTCTGGGACATCTGCAGGTATGGTCAAACAGGAAACCCAAAAAATGTCGGTCAAACCTAGAATTAGTTGGGTGGATGAACACTTACTGACATTGACATAGAAGCTACTATACTAAGTAATGAATAAAACACAACAATATGCATATGTATATGCTGATATAGGAAAACATTGTTCAAGTATCAAGTTCACTTTATTGTCACATTTCCAACATACAGAGTATACAAAAAAACCCCCAAAAAACAGTGAAGGTCATGCTACAGTAGTGCTCTTATACAGTTAACACAAAGTGCATATGATAAACGTGCAAATAATGAGATGATGGTGTGATGGCACAAGTAAGAAGGCCGTTACCAGCCCAAAGCTGATTATTTTCCTATAATAACTTCCTGAATGGTTTTATTCCTCTTAAACCACAGCAATCTGCAATTTTATTAAACAGCTCATCGTATTTTTTTTTTTTATCCATTTATAGATATAGAATGTCTGTGAAACAGATTGATAAACAGACTGAGAAACCAGAAAGCACAAAACTCCTCCCATGGAAAAGTTACAGCTTTACCTTTGAGTGTTACAAAGCACTGGAGACTCCTTCCATAAATTGCAAATAAACATCTCCTTACAGAAAGCTTCACCATATTACCAGTTGGACATTTGTCTTTATCAAACAACACCACATTGGCTATGTGATTTGCATTGCAGCTGGCAATAAGATGTTTTAAAATGAAAAATTGGGACACAAACACAGGACATGAGGCAGCATTACACCTGGAAAGGGATGCCAGTCTATCACAGGACACCAAGTACATACACATTCACCCATAGGGGCAATTTAGAGTAGCCAGTCCACCTCATGGCATGCTTTTGAACCCAGAGGAAACCAGCATGAAGAACATGCACCGAAACTCATATATTAAAAATGACAAAGTGTCAGTTTTATAGCATTGCAAACTGATCCTTTTGTAAAAAGTGACACTGACGTGAACATGCATGTTGGATTTTAGCCCTGACAGAATGCACTTATGGTTTGGAAGGTGCTGTCACACACAACTAATCATGCAATAGTGAACAAAAACTAAAGAGCCCATTCCACTGATGTCAGCGGTGTGATGGAGGGTAAATTGAGCACAGATAAGATTGGCACTAATCTAGGCCGAGGCTCGTCAGCACAGAAGCTCTCCACACGGGTGAGTGGGGTGGTACATAATGGAAGCGGGTGAGAAGGAGGGGGTAATTGCCAGGGAAAAAAAGAACGTGTGCTTGGATGGATGGATGGAGAATGAAAATATCCCTCATACATTCCCACATGCTACATACTGTACATACATATTACACACCACATGTACACTGATTTTCCATTTACCCAGTAGCACTGGGAGAGCATGAAACACATTTCAGTGGCTAATTGATGGGAAGCTGTTGATTAGCAGAGCCTCCATGACATCAATTAAGCATTACTGCTTGCCAGTTACAAAGATGATGAACCAGCCGGGGTCAGGTAATGCCCTGGTATTGTGTGTGTTGTATGTATGTGTGTGTGTGTGTGTGTGTGTGTGTTCCCAACCTTCTCAACCAAACCTTTTGTGCATGACTTCCTAACCCAGAGTTTCCCCCACCCGACACATATTCCTAGATCAGTTAAAACAAATAAAAGGTTAGTGCCAGTTTTGTGATGGCTCTGTAAGGTTCCGAGTAAACTAAATCATTGATGAACAGATGAGCCCAAGCTCCATCACCCTCCATCACCCTCCATCACCACCCTCCTCACAGCCTCCCTGCACATATGACTGACATTAAATGGGTCACGCTTGACAGCCTTTGCAGCAATCAAAGACAAACCAATTCCCTCTCCTTTTTTTCCCATCGTCTCACCCCACATTTATTTCTATTCATTTGCATTTCTTCACGGTCTGTTGTTCAAATTTCCCCCACTTTTTTTTTTTTTTTTTAAAGATAATGCCGTCTCTGCTGTTCTCTCCCTCCTGTGACTCCTGTCCAGCATGCAGCACAGCTCCTGACGTCCTGATTAACGAGGATATATGGTTTCATTAAAGCAGAGCTGATGAAAATGATTATTTAATCATTTTATTAAGCAGCACTAACAGGAATAGTGTGATAGATGGTTGAGAGGGCCTAGGCCACAGGATTAGGTTAATTGGGGGCTCAAGGACTGTGGTTCACCTTGACTGGACTCCAGAACAAGCAGGTCACAGGCAGGATGAGACAGCACAATGATATACACGTGTGTGTGCAACGTGACAAAGTGTTTTGAATCATTTAAATACTTCAGGTTTGTTTGTAAACGGTAAGAATGTTGTTTATAGGAACCCAGGGTAACGTCTAAGCAACTAAGAAACAGCCCGTACTTGTACATACAGTAAGATAGTAGTTGTGGAACAATTCTGACTGAAAACAAATGCATGTTGTAATAAAAAGACTGATGTATAAAGGTGTGACACCCGTGCACCTGCAGAAATCATGTATGAAATCCGATCACAAGCGGTCACTGGTGATGCATTCAAAATACTATGTGTAAACGGCTGTGTTTCGGCTGTCCACTTGTGATTGGAGCACTCGAGACTGATGTTAATATGAGGTATGAACAGGGTCTAAGTGATAGCAGGAGCCAACTTATTTCACAGATGTTCCACAACATTTTACAGTAACAATGAACAGACAAAAAGAACAGTACAACATGCAGTGAATTGTAATCTTTGGCAAATTGCTGCAATACTTGAGGAATAAAATATTTATTGGATGTGCTGTTATAGGAAAACACTCCATCAGTGATGATTTTCCCCTAATAACCTGCCCAGTCATGTTTTATCCCTCACATATTTGCTACTGGTGGAGGTTCCAGAACAAACAGCTTCTATACCTGCTGCTCAGAAATGGGGATTTATCATAGGACATGTCTCTTATCTTTCCCTCTCTCCTGCTTGTCTAACTCAGTGAACTCTCCCTCAGTCAGTGAGTTCAATAAACCCCTCAAGTTCTGTTACTCTTTTAAAAGATCTTGCATGTCTTCCGTGCTTAATTCGCAAGAAAAAGTGAGTTCAGAGCGTCGGAGTCCTGTTGCATGAATACGCTCAACTGAATATACTGTGTATATATATATATATATGTGTGTGTGTGTGTGTGTGTGTGTGTGTGTGAGAGAGAGAGAGGTCACAAGTTTATATACGCCTTGCAGACAAAAAAAAAATGGATCATAAAAATTGCATTTTGTTTTTATTTCATACTGTCCTGAATAAACTATTTCACATAACAGATGTTTACATATAGTCCACAAGACACTATAATAACTGAATTTACACAAAGGAACCAGTTCAAAAGTGTACACGCGCTCGATTATCAATACTGTGTGTCGTTACCTGGATGATCAACGAAATTATGTGTTTGTTTTGTGAGAGTTGTTCACGAGTCCCTTATTTGTCCTGAGCAGTTAAACTGCCCACTGTTCTTCAGAAAAATCCTCCAGGTCCTGCACATTCTTTGCTTTTCCAGAATATTCTGCATATTTGACCCCTTTCCAACAGCAACTATGTGATGTTGAGATCCATCTTTTCACACTGAGGACAACTGAGGGACTCGTTGTCCATCTTAATGCAACATGATGCATTAAGAGCCAGGGGGTGTAAACTTTTAAACAGGATAATAGATAAAAGTTTACACCCCCCTGGCTCTTAATGTATCGTGTTGCCTTCTTGAGCATCAGTGAATGTTTGCACCTTTTGTAATAGTTGTGTACGAGTCCCTCAGTCGTCCTCAGTGTGAAAAGACGGATCTCAACATCAGATAGCATATATAATCACACACATATTATTTAAACTTATGACCTCAGCTGTAAAAAAAACACGAATGAATGCCACCTTATTTTCAGGAAATGCATCCAAAGTGTTAATTCTGTAAATATAAACTGAATTTTTAATCTTTGAGAATTGTAAGAAAGGACTCCTTGCAAAAGAATCGTGTCCTGTTACTGATTTACTTTTCTGCCTCTATCCTTTTCTTTTGTTCATTTTTATCCTCCTTCCTTGTTTTTTTTTTTTTATGTAAAAATGAATTTACATTCCATGTGCAGACAGACACCCCCCCCCCACACACACACCCTCCTCGACATTGCCTGTTTTCGTATTCTCTCTCTTTGTCATCAGTGCTGCGAATCCTATTGTTGCATTGTGCCTCAGATGATAACAGACATTAGGGAAACACAAGCCACGGTGATCCATCGATGGTCCATCCTCCACAAACAGTGGCTACCTTTGCTTTTATTAAATTTAATGAATACAGTAATCCTGATAACTATCAGTAAATGGGTGTCCATTTTTCAAACACATCTCTCCATTTTTTCCATTTGCTCCCTTTATTTTCTAGCAGCCATTCGGGATGGGGTAGACGTAAAAAGAAACAAGGGGGCAGGAAGGCCAAAGAGGACCTTCCAACAGTAATGAAAAACGGGAAAGGAACCAGGGAAAATCTCCCCCTGATAAAGTGCCTTCACCTTAGTGAGAAGCATTGTAATGTGGCCATGTAGCGGAGAACATGAATGGAATTAGAGGGGTAATCACATCCTATTCTCTCCTTTTAGTCGCTTCAGAAGGACACCTGGTCTGGGCCTTTGTTCAGTGGCATGGCGAGACAGAGTGGTTAGGGTTGGGGTGTGTGTATGATAGATAGGCTGTAGAGAATAGAAAGAGGATCAGATGGGGTGTTCTATAGTGCTGTTTGGTGAAGAAATGGCATGTGTTGTATTTGGCAGCACTGCAAATGGAGCACAGGGAGCAAAGAGGGTTGGGTTACACCTTAGGAATGAGCTCTGTGTGTGTGGGCATGTGTATGTGTGCATGAAACATTAGAGAACATTACAAATGCACTTAAGATTATCTTAAGGTGACTTCAGTCTTCATAACTTTGCCTGTCAATTTATCAACCTGACATTATCATATCACATATCGATCCCTTATCGTTCTCAAGATTCATTTTTTCATCTGAAAAACAATACATCCATGATGAACAAGGTTTCCAAACATTACTTTATTCACGGTTTGTCTTCTTAATGGTAAAAAAAAGGAAAACAGACTAGAGAAAGACAGAGACTCTATACTTTAAAAGTCATCTTCTGATAAAACAAAACATTGTTTTCCACATTCCAGTTCAATAAAAACAATAAAACAGCGTCCTACCTGCAGCGAGGGCAATTTTCCCAGAGACGTCTGCATGTTTTCATTTGCCGCCGGCCTAATGGCCTCCACTCTGTGGGCGTGTATGTCGGTTATGGATGAAACGTCGACAGTGTAGAACAGAGATAATGGCAGCGTTTACAGTGACATCAAGAACATAAAAAGAACACACGAAGAGTAAATTGGACGAGTGCAAGATCCAGGAGCTGAACCCTCAGAGGAGTACACTATTTCATGTGTGTGGCTGAGCAGCAAATTGTGTGAAAACAAAAGAACTGTATCAGGTATTTGGCTTAAAAGTATGTCTGCATTACAAACATACCTGCGGTTTATCTTAGTGTCGATGTGGCTTTCACATGTTTGTTGTAATGGTTAAATAAATAAATAAATAAATAAATTAAATACATACATACATATGTGATTGTGCCCTGCGATGGATTGGCACCCTGTCCAGGGTGTACCCCACCTCGTGCCCGATGCTCCCTGGGATAGGCTCCAGGTTTCCCCGTGACCCTGAAAAGGATAAGCGGTATATAAGATGGATGGATGGATACATACATACATGCATGCATACATACACACACACTTCTATTACTACTACGTCTACTACTACTACTACTACTCCTACTTCTAATACTACTTCTAATACTACTTCTACTACTACTACTTCTAATACTACTTCTACTACTACTACTTCTACTGCTACTACTACTACTTCTAATACTACTACTACTACTTCTATTACTACTACTACTACTTCTTCTAATACTACTACTACTACTACTACTTCTATTACTACTACTACTTCTAATACTACTACTACTACTACTTCTAATACTACTACTACTACTACTTCTATTACTACTACTACTACTT
>JANDJT010000001.1:29228943-29242168 GCA_024331685.1 Stegophilus panzeri | reverse complement strand
ACCACTACTACTTCTAATACTACTACTACTACTACTACCACTACTACTACTACTATTACTACTACTACTACTACTACTACTACGTCTAATACTACTACTACTACTACTACTACTTCTACTACTACTACTACTACTACTACCACTACTACTTCTAATACTACTACTACTACTTCTACTACTACTACTACTACTACTACTACTACTACTTCTAATACTACTACTACTACTACTACCACTACTACTACTACTATTACTACTACTACCACTACTACTTCTAATACTACTACTACTACTACTACCACTACTACTACTACTATTACTACTACTACTACTACTACGTCTAATACTACTACTACTACTACTACCACTACTACTACTACTATTACTACTACTACCACTACTACTTCTAATACTACTACTACTACTACTACCACTACTACTACTACTATTACTACTACTACTACTACGTCTAATACTACTACTACTATTACTACTACTACTACTACGTCTAATACTACTACTACTACTACTACTACTACTACTTCTACTACTACCACTACTACTACTACTACTAATAATTATAAACAATTGCACAGACTTCTCAGCTTTATTTTATAAATTCATAATTATTCATCCATAATTACAATATTTCAGAATCAAATTATTCAATTATTTTGGTCATTATTTAAATGCGTTTATAGACATATTTTAGAGTGATTGAGTTTTTTTTTTTTTTAAATTGTTATTATATCATGTATACACAGTCTTCACAGTCCGAACAAATAACTCTGATTTGTAATTCATTTAATAATAATAATAATAAGAAGAAGAAGAAGGAGAAGAATAACTGAAGATGCTTCATTACATGCCAAAGCCACAATGCAATTATTATATTCCACACATCTAGCATCTGATCCTGGAGGATAAGCTAAATCATAATCACGGAGATGATTTGTGTCCTTTGAGCAGTATGTGTGTTTTATTTTAATTACTGTACACATTGTCAGTGATGTGGCATTGTATGCTAATGAAAACCAATGGCTGCTTTCTTTGCCTCTCGAAATTAAAGAGCATTACATAGTTACATAAACAGTAACACAGGATTTCCTGTTTGCTTACAGAAGGCAAACCCCTGATCAACACCAGCTTTGTTTTTTAGATTCAGAGTGTGCATGAGAGTGAGTGTGTGTGTGTGTGTGTGTGTGTGTGTGTGTGTGTGTGTGTGTGTGTTGTGATAACAGGACATTCTAGGCAATCAAGATTGATGAGTGGAAGCACAGATTTGCACCCTTGAAATCAAAAGCTCCGGTTTCTGCTCAGCAAGCGCTCAGGATGGAGATTACATTTAGACAAACAGGTCAAATCATTTTCCCCCATGAACCTTCTTTCACACAAAATGACAATAATTGGAAATCGAATAGGTTTCAATGTAGATCTAGGTCTACTTCAAGTGCTATGGATCTACAATGGATCTACAAACAATCATATGCTAATAGTTTGTACAAACCCTCCTGATCAGCATTGGAAGGGGAAATAAATCAGTTTGACCACTCGTTCCTGATGTCTAATCATATGCTGAGAGATCGTCGTGTTGGTTTTGAGTGGTGCATTTTACAGTTCCTGCATTCTCCACCGCCCTATAGGAGTGAGAAATCAAATGAAAGTAGGCGCAGCATGATTTTTTTCTTCCTATACATAAACACAACGGGATATTTAGAGTTGATTTGTTTCTCTATGTGTTGCTTGGATTCTGTCATTTATTATGTGCACTCACGGATTGTATTTTTAATTAACAGGTGTGTAAGGATGTCATTACTGCAATGAGACGTGAATGTAAGTAATCGTCGAAAAAGTGGAAGAACTTTTAGGCCTCAGGTTAGATCCTCCATGAACGGGATACTGAGACAGGCAAGTAAAAGAAAGACAAAACCGTGAAAATATTGGAGTACGTCAGAATATTACAAGTAGTAGAGCGGATACAATTAAAGAGAAGAGCCAGAGAGGACTGTCGATGTCTGTCCAGTCTTAATAATAAGTAAGGAATAAAACACGTTGAGTGGTGCTGTTATTGGAAAATAATCAACAAAGAGGTGGTGTCATGCAGCCTGAAGCAGAGCAGAGTTACTGTTTCCACCCAAAGTTGATTATTTTCCTACAACAGCATGGTCTGCACTTATATAGCGCTTTTATCCACAGTGCTTTACACTGTGTCTCATTCACCCATTTACACACACCAGTGGTAGCAGAGCTGCCATGCAAGCTGCTAACTTGCCATCAGGAGCAACTTGGGGTTCAGTGTCTTGCCCAAGGACACTTCGACATGTGGAGTCACGTGGGCCGGGAATCGAACCGCCGACCCTACGAGTAGTTGACAACCCGCTCTACCACCTGAGTCACAGCCACCCCATGCATGTCCCACGGCATGAAGTGTTTTATTCCTCTCATACCAAAGACATTTTTCAACAATTACATTATTTTTTTTTCATTTTTGAAGAATGACACATTGTACTAGGTATGTTTAATGTTGTGGAACATCCATGACACACATTCGTTGCTGTTATCACTTATTGTTATAGCAGATATAAACAGTCATGCCCTCACCAGACTCTTTTTTTCCCCCTTCTCTTGAAATAAATAACACCAAAATAAAATGCAGCTTGTCATGTTATCGAGAAATGGAGAAAAAGTTAAGCCCCCTCTCCTGAAGACTTTCCCATCATGGAACACTTACCACGCATTACACTGGAGACTCCTTACGTAAATGGTGAATAAATGTGTAAAAACAATTTTACAGTAGATTTTCATCACATTTTTTTTTACATCCGTTAATTAGATTACGTCCGTGTGAACGAGCTGTTACTATAGAAACGATAACATATTAGAGCAAGCGCATTAATATAAACCTGCAATTTCAATTACAGCCAGCACTACTGTCAGAGCTGCTGGTATAGAAAATGACAGCGCTATAATACTTCATTTACAACAGTGCAGTGTGAGCTCTCTCCACCTGGGGTTCAGTTTCATATATCACTGCATCACCTTAGCATTGCATAAGCACAGCCTTTAAACCGAGTAGCTTTAGTGATGTAGGAACATTGGCTGGTGGAGGCTTCAGGCTTGTTATCAGAGTGTGATCCTGCTGTGTGTTGCTGCTGGGCCACAGCAAGGCCTCACACTGCACCCACAGCATTAATTGGGCCTGCTGCTGCTCTGTTTCTCAGGCTCCGGTTAATAAAATGACGGAAACCCAGGTTTGTTTTTGCATTCATCGATTTTCTATCCGTTTTCATTTCCCTTTGTGCACATGCACACAGTTTCATTCCCCCTCTCTCTTCCTCCCTCTCTCCACTCCTCTGACATTTGCAGCAGTAGCTCCAGGAGCAGGTTTTTGTTTTCATTTCTGCGGTGTGAGAAGGCACCAGTGTCCTGGCAGCTGCCTCCTAATTAATCTGAGTAATCAAGGGCTGCTGCCCGGTTACGTGTGGTGAAGCGCTGCACGGGTGCCAACACTTGTTGTACACATTCAATACAGGAGGGTGTGTGTGTGTGTGTGTGTGTGTGTGTTTACATTTTGTGATCTTGATATTTAAGACCTTATTACTGCTACACTTCAAAATAATTGACACTTTACAGCCCATGTTCTGTGTATTTATTGTCCTGTGTAGTTATTGTCCTGCACTCGTCTCGTGTATTTGCACTTTATGTAGTCTTGCGTACTGTTCTGTGTTGCACCATGGTCCTGGAGAAATGACATTTCGTTCCTGTGTATACAAGCTATATACTTTGACTTGACTTGACTATTTCTGGGTTAAGAATGAATTGCAGATGTAATCATATAATTCCAACATCACAGTTTGTTTGAGGACTGTATGTGAAGGTGTCTGGTGTGTACTTGTGTGTGTGTGTGTGTGTGTGTGTGTGTGTGTGCTTGCATGTTGATATTTGTGCACTGAGATTGTATATGTCATAAAGGAAAGCACACAGCATGCAGCTGTTGGCATTTCAGTAGAAAGCCGGTGCAGGAATGTATACATGAGGTGCATAAGTTATGTGGACAGCAGGGTGCTGCATCCGTTGCTATGGTGAACTGTTTGAGCTGTCTTTGCTTCCTTTTGAACTGTACATACTCGCTTAGGCGGCGTTACAAGATTTTGTACCCTTAGACTAAATGGCATGAGATGGTCAACAATTTCTGCCTTATACTGGGGGTACATGTGCCTAGGGTTAGGGGTTCGATTCCCACCTCTGCCCTGTGTGTGTGGAGTTTACATGTTCTCCCTGTGCTTCTGGGGTTTCCTCTGCATACTCAGGTTTCCTCACCAAGTCCAAAAACATGTGGTGTAGGCTGATTGGCATTCCAAATTGGTGTCCCCCACCTAGTGCCCAGAGTCGCCTGGGATAGGCTCGAGGCTCCCCGTGACCCATGTTGGATAAGCGGTACAAAAATGGATGGATGTGCCTTATATTACAACATGCCATATTATATAAAATATACTAATACTGTATATTTGCTGTTGTAGGAAAATAATCAACAACAGAGTGGTGTGATGTAGACAGAAGCAAAGCGAAGTTACTCTTATAACCTTGAAGTTGATTATTTTCCAATAGCAGTGAGTCCTGAAGTGTTTTATTCCTTTTAAACAACAGCAAGCTGCCATTGATTATAATTATTAATCCATTAAAGAATGTCATACATACTTTTAAATGCTTATAGTTAAAGTTATAATACAAGTTATGTCCTGTGATCATTCACGTTATGTGTTTACTTTACCTATAAACACTCGTTCCCTCACCAGCACCAGCATCTCTGTCTTGAATTTAGAAAGACAAAAATAAAGAAACTAAAAACCCCACAGCTTTTTGTTACCAAGAAATCGTCTGTCCTGAAGACTTTCCTGTGGCGAAAAACTCACCGATTGTTACAAAGCTCTGACACTGGAGACTCCTTCCGTCAATGTTCTATAAACATCTCCTTACAGACGTTTATTATTACATCTGTTTATTATTAACAATTGATTATCTGGAGCATCTGTCGTACAAGTCCCTGTGATTGAGCTGCTACTAAAGGAACAGTTACATACAGTATTAGAACAAGCGTATCACTATAAAAATTGAAGTTACCTTCAAAACAGGCTGTCGGTCTGCATGAAATTGGAAAGGTTCAGCTAATTGCATTTAAGTACAATATGTGACAAGAATGATAACCTGCTGTTATATTTTCTGTCTTGTGTTTTGATGAGAGTTAAACTTACTGTAGCTAGAAGTTCACAGTAGCTTCGTGAGCCAGCTCATACTAGGCTTGCTAGCAAAAAGTATTATGAATAATAAAGCCCAATGATAATGTCAAGTTTACCACTTACTGTACACCCAGTAACATTAGTCATGCTTTTTGCAACACATCGGATAGAAACGAGTCAGTCAACACATTACTATGACTCCATTGATGGATCCCTGATGGGTCAGTAGGTGTGAAAGCTGCTGCATTGTTCATGCAGAAGGCACTGTTAAAAAGTCTTTGGAGTAAATGTAAATGAATCACCAAATTAATCACAGTCTCTTAAAATTGGCCAGAGCAGAAGATAGGAGGTGTTTACACTCATTAATTTGGTCCAATCTCTTCTTTACCTTACAGAACAAGCATGTGTTAGTTGACTGTGAGATCAGTGTTAAAATCACCGACTCAATGCTTACCCGCATTTATCTCCGATACCTCAGGTGAGAACGTGGTGTTTGAGAACTTTTCACTGCTCTCATCAAGGACTTGCTTCCTATTTACACAATGTTCAGACCTCACCATGGCAACTCCACACACACTGGAGATATTTACTCATGTATGGTTATAAATGAATGATACAGAATGACTTGAGGAGATGGTTATCATATTCATCCACTAACTGTAGGAAATTTTGATGCCAAGATATGAGGTTTCATACAGAGAGAGAGAGAGAGAGAGAGAGAGAGAGAGAGAAGAGAAGAGAAGAGAAGAGAAGAGAAGCCAGCACTGAGAAGCCAAGAAGCCAGTACAGAACTAAATGGGTAAACAAATGCATGCCAAATTTATAATTACTGTTTGTGAGAATTCACCTGTGCTCTATGTTTTGTGTGTGTGTGTGTGTGTGTGTGTGTGTGTGTGTGTGTGTGTGTGTAACTGGACAGCACATTATAGTTGGTTAGGTAAACCATTAAATAAACATGAATTTACTCAGAAAAGCTGGACAGCCCACTGACACAAACCATATACCTATTTAATATGTATTTTTTTTTATCTAAGTTTAATTCTTGGTCATGATCATCACCACAGGACCACGTTGGTGCAGTGGGTAACGTTGCCACCTCACAGCGCCCCCGGTTCGATCCCGAGCTCTGTGGAGTTTTTCATGTTCTACCCATGTCCACATGGGTTTCCTTCGGGTTCTCCGGTTGTACTACGTGGTGTGTGTGTACCGTATGTATCAGTGTGTGATTCAAACAGAGCCTTTCTCACCATAAAAAAGTGAGAAATAGTCATTTTATAGCCATATTAGCACCTAATTATACCTTAAACCAACATCACAAGGTTTTGAGACTCTGTAGTTTTAATAGCAGGCTCCCTGTATGAATATTTATAGTAACATCTGTTCAGCCTCAGGTAGACATCTGTACAAGTGCCAGACAATACCCCATCAGATGATACCCATAAATGTATAATCGCTCTCCTAGCTTTAATTCAAAGTAGCCTGGCTGTGACACACACTCACAATCACTGGCAGCTTCAGGCTATTTTCTCAATCTGCACATACAGTATATTATGGATGTTTTTCATGGTTCCTTCGGTCTTATTACCCTATCATGAAAATGAGTAAAAACAAGACCCGCTTTATACCACAGAGGTCCATTTACAGGAATATCATCTGACAGCAGCTTTCTTTTTCTTCTCTGTGGTTTTGCTTGAGAAACCACACACACACACACACACACACACACACACACAAACACACACAAACACACACAGGAGGAATGTTTCAGGGCCTGATGTCTGATTTCTGGTCATATTAGAGACAACAGTGTGTATACATATATGTGTATGCATGGCTATGTTTGATTGGACACATGCCAGTTCCTAGATGTACAGGCTCATTTCTTCCAAAAATCCGACAAATGAACATTTCTGGGGCTTTCCTATAAATTTTCCTGTACTTTCTTTGTTCTTTTAACTGTGGGAGACAAAGGCGTCTCAGATTTCATAACGGCATATTTCATATCCTACATTTTTTTTTAAAGCACTTCCATGGCTCAGTGTTTTGGCATTAATAATACATAATATTTTAGATCATACATGTCCAGAAGGGGATTGCCAACTGAAAATTAAGCCTTGGGTGCCTTAACTGATTGTAAATTACAAAAAAAACAACCCAAAAACAAAACTGGCACAAGGTTTAGTTGCTAGAACTCATATGAGCATGTGTTGTAGGGCTCAAGTGGTACATCAGGTTTTTGCAGCCATAATTAACTTTTGTGAGGAGCGAGCCAAGCACTCTCACAGACCCTTGGCATCCCAAAACCAGCAGATCTACATAAGAAGCCAATTCCAAGACTCAGCCTCGGTTGCTTGTAAACTGCGTAGGCAGTCTGGCGTATCAAGTTCTGGATGTTGGCTAAAAGAACAAGATGCACTGTCATTTCCAGAAATCCGTCAATGTGCTTACTGCCAAGATTTTTTTTACATTTTAAATTAGAATATGTGATGTATTATACATATTAGAAAGTCAGCATTACTAAAAAAAACAACAACAACAAAAAAAAACATTGTCTGGCTCAGGTACAAAAGGGATGAAACTAAAAGCAAATAGGTTTCCAGGATGTTTTTGTACAGAGCCCTTAAGGTGACATAATGGTTATTTTTAATACAGTGTGGCCACTAGATAATATTCCGAGGTCACAGACTAAGGGCCAGAGTTGATTTTAGTGCACACAGTGAAGATTTAATACTGAAATTGCACACATGGGCATTCAGACCTCAGATGTAACTACAGACCTAAGCACTATTCAGAGAGTTGTGAGAGATTTGAGTGTACAAAAACAGAAAACAGAGGTTGCGCCAATTATCTTGCACAATATGTGTACGAGCAAGGACCGATATTCAGTCTAGCACCACTGTCTGACAGTTTAACATAACCACAGTATGTCATGCTGAAATGTATGTTTGGGGAAATGTTAATACATTAAAAAAAAATTATACAATTATGAAATACTCAAGAAAAATCCAGCAGAGGCGTTGAACTACATCCAGGTAATTTGGATAACCTGAATGGCACACACAGAAAATCAACTTAAGCATGTACATAACCCTCCTCTGAATACAAGTAACGTTCCGCACCACAGGAGCACGTTGGCGCAGGTAAATATCGGGAATTAAGTCTACATCTAATTATCTCATGACCACAAATTATTATGTAGTGTCCTCAATAGTCATTGCCCTGTCATGGCCTTGAATTGTGTAACCTGTGATTTAATATGTTTATAGGAACATGGCCTCAAGTTAATTATTTGGTGGGAAAGTCTTCACTTTGAGAATTCCCTTAAGGTGTTCCAGACTAAAGCTATATATCTATTTTGCGATGCCAGTGTGGCATTATGGGTCATTCCAAGATTGAAGTGTAGTATTATCAGCCATCTTTGGTTCCTGTAGCCACAATGATCAAATTCAATTGATTTCTCTGTCGTACTCATTTTTAAAATACACTCGTTACCAAGGCTTAAGTACTGTACTTCGTGGCCATAAAACAGGTCCTGAGAACCTTAACTAGTGGTTGTAATATGCTAATTTGTGGACATGCCTTATTAAAAAATAAGCACCATGTCATCTTAATGGCTCCATAGTTTTATCCCCTGTACACAGATGTTACAGTCAATGTGGAGACCTCAGTATTCAGCTGCACAAGCATTGTGTGCTGTGTATTAAACTATATTTTTACAGATAATAGAACGTCGGCCTGAGCCTAATAAAAACTTCACCTTTTACATTCTTAATCATAGTGAAAGGGAACTGACATGCTTTTATCCCATCTACAAAAAACTGACTACTGATGGAAGCAAGTATGTTTATACAAGGAATTGTCGCAGAAAAGTTGACATGTCTCACATTTTAGAGGAGAAGGAAGGACATGAGGAGAAGAAGGGCCATAAGCCTGTCCATGACATTAGCCAAACGATACACTGTCCTCCCTCCTTGCTTTCTTGTTATAATGTGGTGCTGAAAGTGTGTGTGTGTGTGTGAGAGAGAGAGATGGGTTGCATTATCCTTTAGGGAGCCGTGTGATTTATGTCAAAACTGCGCCTGGCTGTAACTGCGGCTTCTCCTCACTCGCTATAATGCAATTTCTCCAGAACTAGAGCCAGACTGAGATAGGGAGAAAAAAAAAAAACCAGCGCAAGGTAATCTCCTCGCCATATGGACAGACTGATAGATGCTAAGTGGCTCACACAAACCTTTCTGGTGAATATAATTGTAATTTACGACGCACAAGCATCCGACTCTTCATAAGACATGTCCCTTTTTCTTTGTAACAGAACAGCACATTATAGCGTATCACGTTTCCCAACCATTCCTTCCCTAATCAAATCTCCTGGGCTGCTTCGACCCTGAACTTCCATGACAGGCCTGACCAATTGAAGGCTTTAATGATTTTAATTGAGCTTGGAAGTGGGTTCCAGCCAGACCATGGGGCCTCTCTAATGAAAGTTTATGTGACGTGCTGAAAGCATTTGCCAATTAGGGGATTCAGTGAGGCTTCTTATTCAGAGCATGTAGGTAGGAAACAATGAAGGAACATCTGCTCCTCACTTGTAAAAACACTCTGATGATGCTATAAATAATCAGTTATTGTGTAAGCACCTGTGGATTCATGCTTGCGCATGGTGGCAACTTGTTACATAGAGAAATGACAAATACAAAGCCTACTGAAGCAGGTGCTGTAGGCATTAGGATTACAACTGATGCTAACTGTGTGAAACATCGCACAAAAATATTACATTCAAATTATATACAGGTTATACCAGCCAGCAGTATGTGTGAAATTCTGACACATGGGCATTTTTTTTTTTTTTTATTTAGGGGACACCTCAACTTTATGAAACCATAAATAAATTTCTCCAAAACAACATGGAAATGTTTTCATTTATTATTATAAATTAAAAGATCCTGCAAAGATCATGCTTGGAATCGGGGCGGCATTGTCTAAACGTCTATATGTCTAAAAGCTCACTAGCTAAGTGTGATTTCCTCACACAGTGAACATCACTCTTTGAGAGTGTTGGATAGTTACAAATCTCCACATGTAAAGACACCTATGCAGAAACGATGCATCCCAAACTGTCCATTTAATGTGGACATAATGTAATTTCCTTTCACATTTTCACATTAAATTCTATAATTAAAATATGAAAACTTGTAGTCTGCCCTAGAGTACAGCTGCACCGCCCTTCACTGTGCCCAAAACTGCTGTTTGTGAAATAACTTCTGTTTGTAACAGAAATCATTCATTAATACATTTTCATTAAAGGTGTAAGAACTTCACTCAGATCTTGTTTATGTTTAATATTAAAGAGCATACATTTGTCCCAATTAGAAACAGGAATTATTAGAAAGAATATGAGGAGTGGAGGCTTCACATAAAGTACTCTGGAAGAGTACAACATCAGCATCCTGCTGTTCCTACTGTTGTGTTTTATTTGTCTATTGCAGAACAGGCATGTGTGAAATAATGCCACATGATGATACATTTATTCATAATTACCCTGTTTTACTGCCAAAGACATCCCCAATATGTGCATTGGCAAACAATTATTTACTAATATTAAACAAACAATTATTTACTAATATTGAACAAACAATTATTTACTAATATTGAACAGAAAATATTTGTCAATATCTAATGTGTATTTAAAAAAATAAATAAATAAAGCCAGTTCCCACAACCTACAGTGAGATACATTTCAAATTGTTATTCCTATTTTTTTATTTATTTATTTATTTTTTTTATAATGGGAACCGAGCTGCTGTGCCAAGAATGATCCACCAGCCAAATAAGTTGTGGTCAGATCTGGACCCTTGGATGGTTCTTCAGTTGTTCAGCTGGGTGAACCCGTAAAAGTTCCACGTAGAACCCTTTATGAAGCTAAGGACTTTACACAAAGAACCCCTTCATGAATAATGTAGGTGTATCTGATAATGACCAACCAAACTATGTGTATTTCTTCCAACATACAAAAAAACCTCTTAATTGCCTCAATTACACTAGTAATATATTAAATCTTATAATCCAAACATTTTAAAAATCCTTTTAAAAGTATTTTATTTTAGAATTTGCTCATTTTCATAATGCACCTCTAGCTCCAAAATGAAATTGTTGCACGAAGCCACTAAAGTCATCAGTTTGGAAGTGATAATTAACACCTTAAAATGATGGAGACCAGAATCCATTTGCTGTGCTTTATTTTCAAATACTGCTAAAGTAATATTAGAAATGATCAACTTTCATCTGTCTACTCTGTTGGAAGGATCCATGTCATACAGATTAACACTTGCAGGACCTGGAAAAGGAAACCTACTACCGCTAGCTTATAAATACTCTTACAAATAAAGCCTAATAAGAACTAATGACAAGAAACAGGTGAGACAGATGAGTAACCATGGTAACAAATGAACTCTAGTGACTGGGACCTTTGGTGGACAATGGGAAGCCATCAGGGTCGTAACCAGTGTGACTACATGAACATGACATATAGCAGATTAAATTTCACTTAATTGCACTTAGCTAAGATAATTATCTTATATTATTTTATATCTTATATTAATTATATAAGATAATGTTGCATAAAGATAAGATCATTATAAACAATAGATTCTCTTATGAACCTTTCAAACCACATAGCCATGTGACCATTAAATATGTGGCATAGGCCAATACTGAGTTCAATATAGTTTCCCAACCCTGGTCCTGGACCACCCCATGTCCTGCACATTTTTCTCCTGACACACCTGATGACATTAATTAGTACATTCAAAGCGCTTCCTGTGTTGCATTGAGCATGACATAGCAGGGACAACACTAAAATGTGCAGGAGGGGTATTCCAGGACAACTGTAAACCTGTGCGGTAAAATAATCTGTAAAATGAAAATGCAACAAGTTCTAAAACTGAACATTTGTATGGGCCAATTAACCTGTATTGCTCAGGCTGTAATTCATTAAACACTAGCATGTTTTGGGAAATATTGGCACCTACTGTATATGAGCAGAGCTGGAACACCAAACTTTATTCACAGAGAATGCAGGAAGAACATACACTGTGCCGTATGTGTTATATAATATGTACGATGACATCTGGAATATAGTCCAGCTCTTTTCGGTACTCAGCCCTACTTTTCCCAACACTCTAGACTAAATTAGCATTTATTGGCAGTGTATGTATGCCAAGTGCCAGCCTACTAACCCCTTATCCCAGCCAACTCGTATCAGCAGGAGACTGGAATTTGCTCAGCTGCGAAACACTACTGTTAGTCAGTAAGACACTACTGATAGTCAGTCAAAATAGCTTTTCTATTGCTCATAATTGGGCATTTCAAAGAGACCTAGAGTCACAGACTGGCAATTAGCCCTGATTTACACAGCACAGACTAGGCTCTCACATGGTGTCCCAAGGTCAACTAACAAGGACATGAAATGTGTTATTTTAGGCCAAAGATAACTTACTTTGTTTTTGTAAAAGACTTGTTCATTTATCATTTATTTAGCTGTTCATAAAGTATGCAGTTAGATGCAAAGCCATGCTTTCAGTCATACTTTCATCTAGGACTGGACATTTCATTTGAAAAGCAAATGGGCTAAATGGAACATTAGAGTATGAAAAAGTTAACACTCTCAAACACATGAACAGATACTGTGGCTTTAGTGGCATTTCATTTTGCTGCCTTGCGCCTGTGCACACTCTTCATTGTGTATATATCTGCCTGTCTAGAACATCTGAAAAAAGACATGCCTGGGCCATACAGTAAGTAGATACTAAAGATGGCTGGTTTGTTTCCAGCAGTCTAACATTCTTGGCAAAAACCAGTGTCCACTGTTTTTTTTCCACCGTCGCCACTGGCTTGCTCAATAGGGATTAATCCACACACTTAAAATCTGCATCCTGTGTTTTATATATATATATACACACACACACCCTTTTATAATATTATACTAACCC
>JANDJT010000001.1:29210690-29222081 GCA_024331685.1 Stegophilus panzeri | reverse complement strand
AGAGAGAGAGAGAGAGAGAGAGAGAGAGAGAGAGAGAGAGAGAGAGAGAGAGAGAGAGAGAGAGAGAGAGAGAGAAACAGAGAGACAGAGAGAGAGAGAGAGAGAGAGAGAGAGGGCACAGAACAGGTGCTGAACTTTCCTGCCCTCAGAAAGAATTCGGTGGGATTGGTGGTGAATCTCTGGAATTCCTGAGTAAAAAAATCTTGACACGGACACTGGCCAAATCATCTGACTGTGTTCTCTTCCTTTTGAGACTCCAAAGATTATTAGAAATGCTTTATATTAGCTTCTTTTAGCTAACAGGCCACGAACTTTGAACACTGAACTCTGGTCTCGGAGTAAAATTTGGAACCCGACAGTCTCACTTATGAAATTATGTATTTTAAATTGTTTTCTCCCTGATTAATGCGGGTGTTCATTATTTAGTTAACAATTAATTAATTTGTTAACATGACATGAGTCATTTATAATTTTTTGTCTGTCTGTCTGTTTGTCTGTATGTCTATCTATCTTTATGTACTGTATATTGGTCTGTCTGTTTACTGGCCTGTCTGTTTGCTTATCTGTCACTCTGACAGTCTGCTTGTATTTCTGTGGATCTGTTTGTATGTCTGCCTGTTTGTCTGTCACTAACATTGCTACACACTTGATTAGCTTATTTGTATTTATCTTGGTTTACGTAGAAGTGTACTTAGAAGACACTGAAAGCTGACAAAATATAAAATTTACACAAACAGGACAGCACGTTTGCATCACACCTCCAGGGTTGTGGGTTCAATTCCCTCCTCCGCCCTGTGTGCACCGAGTTTGCATGTTCTCTCTGTGCTTTGGGGGTTTCCTCCAGGTACTCCCGTTTTTTTTCCTCCAGTCCAAAGACATACATTGTAGGCTGACTAGCATTTCCAAATTGTCCATAGTGTGTAAATGTGTATGTGAGTGTCCAGGGTGTCCCCCACCTTGTGCCCAGAGTTCCCTAGGATAGGCTTCAGGCTCCCCGGCAACCCTGTGTAGGATAAGCAGTCCAAAAATTGGATGGATGGATGGATGGACAACACATATGTCTACCTTAGGTAAGTTTAGCCTGTGGTATTAAATGTGTTCATGTGTATCGTCAAGAGATCGCAAGCCATCCGTGGCCTGGACCAAGGGAGTAAATTTGGCTGTGTCTGGGTGGGAAGGATGGCATACTTTCTTTCCCCTGTTAATCACAGCAACATGAGCCAATCGTGGGCATCTGTGAGCTCATGCATGTGGAAGAGGGCAGATAGCGCTTTCCTCAGAGGGTGTTACAATGCCCTGTGATGCAGCAGGAGCAGCAGTTCAAAAAGATGCTGTTGACTGGTTTTATGTTGCTCAGAGGACGTACTTTAACCTCTCCAGTTGATATCTGCCGCATGATCAGGGACAGTTAGTTGGTGCGTATGCAGCATATGTAGATCAAATCATGATTTTACCTTTACATACAAGAAGACTATATAAGTAAATTTTTTAGCTCTTTCTAGCTTTCCCCCAAACAGTTCACTGCAGTGAAAGTAAACCAGAAAATCATGGCACAGGAGGTCTCAGGAGTGCATTTATTTAATTTGTGCTAATTTTCTGACCAATGATTTGTTGTTAAGACTATTAAAAACTTAATATTTTGCCAATTTGGGCTTGGTCAATTTTTTTTGCCCACCCAGGAGTGTAGTTTTATTGTTTGTTTGTTTGTTTGTTTATTGATCCTGTGATATGAATAGAGCAGTGCCACTGTAACCTTAAGCTATGTGCTGTTTTAAGGTTGGTCCTGGCTTAGCAAGTAATAAATCTAGTTTCTTTCTATAAACCTTTCTTTATTTAAGAGATCCTGATCCAGTATTACAGCCCTAGAAAGGCCAATAAACAATGTACCCAAGTCCAGTTGATCAAGGCTTAAAATGAGGTCTTTTACAATCACAGAGACTGTATTTGAAGTGCTATAAGTACAGTAGATATGAAACAAGATAAAAATTTTGCTAGCTCCTTGCTATTTAAAAAAAAAAAAAAAGTAAAATTTTACTTTTAAAAGAATTAGCTTCAGTTCGGATACCAGAATTTTAGTAGCACAAATTCTGAAAGGTTTAAGCTTTTTCAGAGCCTTTTAGCGTGAAGCATATGTGCAAATCCCCACCCACCCACACCCCCACTTTTTCCAGCTTCTACCTGTGAGCTATGGGGGAGAAATAGTGAAGAATTTTTGTGCACAGCAAGGTTAGATGGTTTGTGGAAATAATTGGCCCAATTTGGACTCAGCACTGGAATTGTGAAAGTAGTGGATCTACTTTGGGGACTTTGTGCCTCATGGTAATTTGGCTTTAAAAATAGCTCTTCAGTTAATGGGATATTTTGGGGGAAAACATTCTATGCATTTTAATTGTTTTGAATTAGTAATTCAAAGTGTCACTCCAAAACCATTTAATGCACCTTATCGGATCTGTACTGTGGAATATAAAGTATTAATTAGTCGAATTGCCGTAGCAGTAATGTCCTGTACCACAATGGGACCCATAAGGCTTTCTTTGTAGCTCTAAACTCATAAATAACTGGGCAATGTACCAGCATGGAAAATGTACAAAAAGTGGTACCTTGGTGTATTTCAAACTTTATGAACCTAGTACGAGCGAAGTAGGGGAGGGAGAAAATGGGCCATAAATGGGCCAAGTGCATTCTGAACAAATTGGAAATGTTGGGCAAATTATCCCACACCTATAATCAGTCAGCAGTCGCTGGTCTCTGGAGTTAGCAGGTGGATAGCTCGTTACACTCTAACCTTCCCGCTGCCCTTCACATTGAGCTCATTTTACCTCTCCAACACAAGAGCAGCTTTCTGCCTCTTTACTCTCACATACAAGGCTGTATTTAATACCTTCTACCATATAAATGAGGAGTGAAATATTATTTTATTCACATGATGATATAATAATTGGATGGATGCAATTTATACCTTGTACAATTACAGGTTTAAATGTTTTCAGAGCTCCAACTTCTGAGTAAAATGTAAAACGTCAGCAAATTCTGGTAGAATTTTCTTCCTGATTTGAGTTGATATGTGCCTCCTGGTACATGTTATACTGTATACGGAGTTGAGTTATGCGTGAGTAGCGTGGAGTAAACACCAAATTTTACAGAATACATACAGCACACACATTTGAATTTCATCACGATGATTTAGTATCTCATGAAATTGTACACAATTAACTATCGACACATGATACGTAAAAAAAGAAAGAGAAAAAAGGCATTAATAGGATGTATGGGTCAAGTGCTATGTAAGTTGCTGAATAATGAGGAAAGAAGCCATATTGTTAACTTAAACCAAATTTGCAGTCATTAATGTGATGAATACAATCAGGAATATCCATGAAGCAATATACTAGCAATACATTAGACTATATATTAGACTCCAATTAAATGTTTATTTCATTGATTACCATTGTCATACTCATATATCATTGTATTCATTTTTTTTATGTTTTTCATTTTCATTTTTATGCTGTATCTTGCTTTTTTAATTGTACTCCATTTCACAACAACAACAACAACAACAACAACAACAACAACAACAACAATAATAATAACAATAACAATAACAGCAACAACAACAATAATAATAAACATGATCTGCATCTATCCCCAATTTTTTTAGGGGGCTTAAAGGTGAATTCTTGTGTTTAAAGGCCTTGATCATGTACACCTGGCATATTCAAAGGTAAGACCTACTGTACATGCAGGTCATTTAAATAATCTGAATGGCGCACCCAGGAAATTGACTTAAGCAGCTGTGGAACCTGTTTTTCTGAATACAAGTAACTTTCCCCACGTAAATATTGCCATAATTATTGGATCCTGAATATTTCCCATTGTGAACAAATCCGTCACTAAAGAAATACAACCATTTAATCGTGCTGAACAATAAAAACACACAGCGAAATGTGTCATCACCTTAAGTACGGTTGCATCCTGTAGAATAAACAAAGCATTCTCATGATTCAAAAGGAACATTCCTGGATCACGTACTTGCATTTTATAACCTTTGTGGTTAAATATGTCTGGTATATTTCCTTTCCTCTTCAGCATCTGTAGACAAGGAACTCGGACCAACTTTGTCTTTATTGTCTCCCTCATGACCCCATATACAACCTTTTCCTGTGTTTGTATCTGTCCAGGAAGCTCTAATAAACTGGATTCAGGTGGCAGAAGGACTCATATACTCAGCGTGAGGAAGTGAAATGCTGCAAGAGCATACATTTCTCTCTGCTTTCATTGTATACATGGATGACACTCTTATCTACTGAATATGTCAGAGTGAGGTGTAAAAATCTTCATTAAACAGATCAAACAGATCATATTAGATATGTACTTATTTTGTAATTAAAAATTGTAGAAGAGGTTTCTTTGTATACATAAATATGCAATATTCAAATAATAATCTAGCTTTTCAACATAATTGCTACACACTGGATCTGTACTGAATGTGTGACTACTGTATGGATGACAATTATGACACACTGAGAAAGCAACAGATATTCTGTTCAGGCGAAATAAACTTGAAATGACTGGGATTTCTTGTAATTTCTTCATAACATGAATAAATATGCGACTACATATCACAAAAATTCCACCAGCAATTACACCAGCAATTATACGTTAACAATAATGATCTTAGAACGAGACCTTGAAAGAAAGTGTTACTGAAACTGGTCGTGTGTAGTTTTATCCAACATGGTTCAGTTATCAATGTTTACAAATTTCTTCCCTCTAAAAAGCAGTCTCGTTGCTGCACAGATAAATCATACAGCTTTAGAGCTTAATTTATAAACAATTTTTACTAAAGGAATCACGAAGCACAAACAAATAACCTTAGAAATCTGTTATGAAGGAGTTTTGAGTAAGCAGGTTTTTCCATTTATTTCTCAGTACAGGAAATGTGTAGTGATGTCGTGTATGATACAGAGAGGAGGAAAAAAAACGGTGTAATTTTCTGTTATGTAATATCTGTCTAAATAAGGAAATCTGCAACATCTCCTGATTATCTGATAAGATTGGGGACTGGGCTTATGAATCAAAACATCCATTATAATATACACTAGTATATCCTCGCACGTCCAGGGACGGAGTTTGCATGTTCTCCGCATGCCTTGGGGGTTTCCTCCGGGTACTCCGGTTTCCTCCCACAGTCCAAAGACATGCGTTGTAGACTGATTGGCATTTTCAAATTGTCTACAGTGTGTGACTGGGTGTGCGACAGTGCCCTGAAATGGATTTGCACTCCATCCATGGTGTCCCCTGCCTTGTGCCCCGAGTCCCCTGGGATAGGCTCCAGTCTCCCCCATGGCCCTGTGTAGGATAAGCGGTACAGAAAAAGGATGGATGGATGGAAAACATGACAGTTACATGACATGACGGTTATTGTAAAATAGTAAATGAAGGGGCAGGATGATATGTTCCAACATGAAGCAGAGTTTTTGTCTCCACCAGGGGCGTAACCTGGCCCGGGCATTGGGGGCTGTAGCCCTGAAGATTTTTTTTTAGCCCCGAATAATTCTCCACTTGGAGCGGTTTGTCACTACGTAACTGAACGTCAGTAAAAGAAGATGGCGGTGTTGTAATTTTATATCTTCAGTGAATGGAGGTGAGACCAATCAGACAGGGTTTACAAGAAAATACGTGGAAATACTCATGTCTTATTGGTTGACAGTCTCTCAATTCTGCCAAACGCTAGCTCACAGTCAGTGTGAGGAAAAATGGATATACACCGATTTAAAAAACAAAACAAAAAAAACAGTAAATGGGTTGAAACTGAAACAGTAACATCCTCTGATGCTGAGCAGGAAAACAAGGTGTGTAAATATCTATATGAGTTCCAGTTTACGTGAACATGATCTGAGCAGAACATAAGGAAAGATAATGTACTTTGCATGGCACTGTAGCAGCTAAACCCATACAATGATAGCTTAGCTGTGCCTCCCCTTCTCTAGAGACACCAAACTAGCCTAGTTAAAAAACTTTGGTATTTTTTCAGTCTGGTAGTCCTACAAACAGTGACAATACCCGAGGCAAGTTTTATGATAAATCCAATTTTTTCTGATCATGTCATACATTGACAACTAAGTTACCTCAGCTTCCATTAAACAAAACTTAGGCTACTAGCTGAGGTGGAAAAAATGCATGGAGAAGAATCTGGGCTCAGCCCCGGATGTTTACCAGCCCAGCTAACGCCCCTGGTCTCCACCCGACAGTTTATTATTTTCCTATAACAGCATGTCCTGAAGTGTTTTATTCCACTTACACTACAACAATTTGGCCTTGCCAACAGTAACAAATTTTATTCATGAATGAAAAACTTTTCAGCCATTTATAGTTACATTTAATGTTGTGTGTTATCACTTACATTAAAACAGTTATAAACAGTCAGAACTATTGTCAAGTTGAGGTTGTAGAATATTAAACAATACCTTCAACAGTGCTGTGGTATAATATTTAACAACTCCTTTATCCTTTATATAAAAAAAAAAAAAAATTGGTTCCTGTTTTCACTTTTAATGCCCTTCTTTACCAAACAGTCTTATATCTTATTGCATCTCTTTAGCAATAATACACCCCATGGTGTGTGGATGCGTTAGATTTTGATATACAATTCCTTAAAATATCTATAAAATAGTTTATTTCCTTTTAAAATGAAATACTTTTTTAAGAGAATACTTTCTTAATAGTGCATGAGGTTATCATCTTCCCATCTTAAAACAGCTACTGTATGTCCACTGGATTTATACCACTGCACCTTCTATCTTCACCTTTCTCTCTCTTCTCATCTTCTTGTCTCACCTTACTCCTCTGTTCCTCTCTTGCAATGATCATCATGCAGCTCAGCTTTCCTCCAGCTCGAGCAGCCGAAACTCTCCTTGTTCATTTGCGGGCGCCGTTCTGGGGGATTGTCAGAAGTCATTAGCTGTGTGTCTGTAGAGGTAGAAGGGCTGCGGGGAGCTACAGCCCCGTGTTGCGTGTCATGGCTGTCTGCTCCAGTCCTCACTACTCCTAATAAAACCAGACAGCGCTCGGGAAACCTGTGCCAACACGGCCCGAATCAATTGACCGTGGCAAGGTCAGCATGCTACCAGAGAGGTCCAGAGAAGTGCTGAGAAGAAGCTAGGTGTGAGTGGAGGTGGCACAGCTAACGTGGAGTCATGACTAATTTTCTAATTCAGCTGTGCTGCTGTCAAACAATGATTATGGGAGAGTGTGTCCCAATTAGTCTTCAGGTTTCTAGTGTCAATGTGTCAGCAGTCAACTGGGTACTTTTGCCGTTATTACTGAACCCAGTCTCCCTCATCTAATCTCACACATCATGGACACATCAATAAATTATCTCAGGGAAATGAACACCTGTAAAATGTTGGGCGTTAATGGTCAAAAGCCAAACGCTCATACATAAATACAGAATAAAACACAATGGGGCATGTTGTTTGAAGAAAATAATCAATAGCAGATATTGTGTGACATGCAACGCGAAGATACTGTTACCACCCTGAAGTTGATTAGTTTCCAATAACAACATATTCTATGTGTTCTATTCTTCTTATTCACTCAATCAAGTCATTTCCTGTTTTCATTTCTGCGATAGAGACTATAAACATGTATTTCCTTCACCAGGCTGTTTTCCCTCTCTCTTAAATTTGATAAGACACAAAATGTAGCTTGTCCTGTTACACCGTAACTTCAAAAGCATCCACACTGCAAAAAACACAACAACATCCTAGCAACTGAAAATATCTTGAATATAGTCAAATGGATTACCATTTCCTAAGATTACAGTACATCAAGTATGATTATTAAACTTATTTCTAGATTGTTTTATTATTATTATTATTATTATTATTATTATTATTATTATTACTCATTTTAAGATTGAAATAGTCTTGTTCTGCTAACACTTTACAATAACAGTACATGAATAATCATGCATGATTGCACCTAAATTAATACTTACTTAAATATGAACTAATGATGAGTTAAGACATGTACTAATTATGTACTGATGAAGCGCTAACCCTGACTAGGACGTGAGTCTTGTGAATTTGTGCGTGAATTATAACGACCACTTTAAATCCGTTAGTACACGTTTGTTAGTTAATGTATTAAAGAGGTCCTATTATGCAAAATTCACTTTAACATGGTGTTTGAACATAAGTGTGTGTCAGCAGTGTGTGTACACAACCACCCTACAATGGTAAAAATCCACCCACTCCTTTTTTTTATATTCGCCATGAATCATAAACCGTGTCTCAATATTTTTAACCCGAAAATGCTTACTGTCTGTATAATTCATATCAGCACCTTTATTATGCACAATACAGTAAAGTAAGGTGATTGTCATTTTGTGCAAATCAACCAGTCACCAGACTGCTTTGTGAATAAGCTTGTTAGCAGATTCCACGGCTAATGCGGCTAAAGTTACCATTGTCTTTGATCGTATTCATGAAGTAACCATTCAGAAACATCCTGGTTCATTCTAACAGTTGTTACTTCTGCTGGAGTCTCTCCTTCATCAGTGTCCGACTCTGGTTCATCCATATAGGCCTGAACACTGGTATTTACGGTGTCACTCATATTGGTTCTCCTGATTTCTTGTTGCTGTAGTATCCGAAGTACGAGCTGTAAAGGCACAGCCCTCTTCTGGAAAGGGGGCGGGGAGTAGCAGCTCATTTGCATTTAAAGAGACACACGAAAACAGCATGTTTTTGCCTCCACCCAAAAAGGGGCATTTACAGCATGGTATAATAAATGACCCGTGGGGTATTTTGAGCTGAAACTTCACAGACACATTCTGGGGACACCTGAGACTTATATTACATCTTGTAAAAAGGGTCATAATAGGTCTCCTTTAAATAGGGGTAAACTAAATCAAACATGCTCTATTAGAAAGAATATGAATTAAATGTGCATAATATCAAACTGTTAATATAATTTGCCATATGCAGCTGCGTACACAAACATCATTGGATGGCACTGGATTACTTTCATAACTTACATTGATCCTCCTTATCGAACTTAGAAAGACACACTAATGATAAAAAATAATAATTTCATCTCAACCCGTTTTCCGTCTTTGTCTTCAAACTGCAGTGTAGTACTAGTACATGCTCTGGGTGGCTAGGGCCCGGGGCACTGCTCCTTCACCCACATGCGTGAAATTAGGGTTGAGATGAAAATTTTGTGCTTATTATTAGTGTGTCTTTCTATGTTTGATAAGGAGGATCAATGTAAGTTATAAAAGTAATCCAGTGCCATCCAATGATGTTTGTGTACATGCAATTTGAAATTATGCAAGATTCATTCATATTCTTTCTTATAGAGCATGTTTGATTTAGTTTACACCTACATGGTAATACATTAACTAACAAACATGCATGAATTCATAAGACTCATGTCATAGTTAAGGTTAGCTCTTCATTAGTTCATGATTAATACATGCCATAACTCAGCATTAGTTCATATTTAAGTAAGAATTAATTCAGGTTTTAGTGTATGATTATTCATGTACTGTTATTGTAAAGTGTTGCCCTTGTTCTATTGGCAGCTACCTTTTCTAATTTTAAGTATTGATTCCTTGAAAGAAGCAAACTCATTTGCCAATAGAATAAGAAAATTTAAAGCAAGGTTACATCAGTGCACCTGTCATGTAATGGAAGCTGAGACGGAAGCAAGTGCAGGTTAATTAGTTTAATCCAATAAGTTCGAAGGATAAGGTAGAAATCAAGGTACATAGGTAGGCAAGGGTCAATCGATCAGGCAAACAGTCCAAACTAGGCAAGGCCTTAAACGAGAACAAGGTCAAAACCAGAATAAAACAAAATGGTATCAAGGCTTGGTAACAACAGAGACAGAAGACAACTGAGCATATACTTCACAAAGAGTGAATACATAGAAGGTCCTTTTAAACTGTGGTTGTGATTGTGCTGTGAATTGGATGCAGGTGTGCGTGATTAGAATGAAGTTCTGGGAATCGCTGTCCATGGCGGCCATGTTTGTAGGCCGCAGTGCAGGATGGGAAATGTAGTCACTGTTTTGCTGTGATATGACAGCACCATGAAGACCTTCTCATGTTACAGCTTTACCTCTGATTATCACAAAGTGCTGACACTGGAGACGCCTTCCAATAATACCACATAAACATCTTCTCACAGGAAACTTCACCATATCAACACATTTTTAAAATAATTTATGTGGCACATCTATCATACAAATCTCTGTGTAAATTGTCACTATAGGATGGATAACATATTAGAACGAGTGCTTTAATATTAATTTTGCAGCCTGAACTGCTATCAGAGCTGTTGTTCTATAAAATTAATCACAACCTTCTGACCAGTCGGATTAGAGAGTGCATGGTATAATAGAATGATATAATAAATATTAATATATACAGTAACAATGAACATTGCAGCATAGAAGTATGTTTTCATTTTATTCTTCAAAATATGAACTGTATAACCATTACTTTTGTAATAAAACCCCTTTTCCTATTGGTTACAAATAAGAAAAACCAGTCTGTTTATCCACTTCCTGCAGGAATTGTTCCACAATTGCAGTAGTGGTAAATGAATAGAGCCGGCTGAATAGCACACGTTTATCATTACCCTGTCATCCCATTCTAACACCTGTATTGTGTGGCATATACTGTGTCAAGATCATTGTCTGGATTAAATTAAGTGAATGATTTTATGTTGGAGTCATTAATATTCCTCACTTCTTCCCCGACGGCCACCCAGTAGACAGCTATTCATACAGTGACATTTAGCTTTTTTTTTTTGTGTGTGTGTGTGTGTGTCTGGAAGAATGATACCCAGAATAAAAGAGCTTCTTTTGTATACATACGGTATATGTGTATGTGTGAGATACAGAGAAGGAGAGAAAGAGCCACAGAGAAGGAGGGAATGTCTGTGATATGTGTGTAGAGGGCAAATTTTGATTTCCCTTTTCTCTCCTTCCATCCTCATGTCTCATTCTCTGGCTGACATTTTCTCAGATCGGGTCCGCAGCTGTCTGTCAGAGTGGTAAAGAGAGAAAAGCAGGCAGCCGCTGCTTGCTTTGGCCCACTCGCCTTTGTTTTCTCAGCCGAAGCCGCAAGAACGGTCTGGAATAAATGCGCCAAAGCAAGCTCAAGTTTTTCCCTGAGTCTTGCAGCTTTGTCTCATCTCTCTGAATGACTAAATGGTAAATGGTGCACTTATATAGCGCTTTTATCCAAAGCGCTTTACACTGTGTCTCATTCACGCATTCACACACACACACACACACACACACACACACTCACACACCAATGGTAGCAGAGCTGCCATGCAAGGCGCTAACTCGCCATCGGGAGCAACTTGGGGT
>JANDJT010000001.1:29195044-29210590 GCA_024331685.1 Stegophilus panzeri | reverse complement strand
CTCACACACCAATGGTAGCAGAGCTGCCATGCAAGGCGCTAACTCGCCATCGGGAGCAACTTGGGGTTCAGTGTCTTACCCAAGGACGATTCAGCATGTGGAGTCATGTGGGCCGGGAATTGAACCGCCAACCCTATGATTAGTGGATTAGTGGACAACCCGCTCAACCACCTAGTAAATAAAAAGATAGCAATGGTGTTTGCTGAACTTCAAAAAACATGAAGTTAATGAGGTTTGATGTAATCATTTGTCAGCTACCCACAGTGATGATAGAAAACTGATACGATTTGATACTGATACGATTTTCATTCTCATAGCAGCAGCTTGTATCTTATCCCCCCTCCCCACCCCCCAACCCGCCTGAGAAGATGACAACAACAATCTTTGGTCTATTGTTTGGACTGACAGCTGAAGAAAGGCTGTCTTGCTTGAGAGGATCGCAGGCGGTTAGAAGTATCTGTGCCATTCCTAAAGAGGTGCTTGATTATTTTGACAGTTTAGTTTCCAAAAGTCATTCATGCAAATTAGCAGCGCCATAGCCAACAAGATGGAGATCCACCTGCTGACCATATGTCCATATCAACAAGTATTTATTCTGAAACGTGTGTCTATGTGCCTTCTTTCCATGGGTTGGAATGGATAAGGCAGCCATAAGGATGAATCTAGCTGAATATAATTTCCAGTTAGCTCTTTTTTTTTTTTTTTTTTTTTGCATAGTGCTGCACCTGCTTCAAAAGTGAGAAGGAGCAAAGAGGTTGCTCACTGATGCTCTTTTTTGATAACTGCATAGAACCTGGAAGAAAGAACAGGCATGAAGATTGAAAAAAAAAAAAAAAAAAAGCGAAAAAGAGAACTAAAGGAATCAGAGATTCTGTGAAACAGTCAGCACGTTGTACTTCCGAATCACGAAGTGTCGCAGAAGTAAGGAAGAGACAGCATATTTTAGAAAGTAGCTGAAGAAAAAAATGTCAACAAAAGAATGGTAATTATAGACAGGAGAAAAAAATGGTGAGTAAAGGAGTAAGGAAGTGATTTTATTTTATGTGGAAAAGAAAAGTTTAATAACATGAGGTGAAAAAAGTGACAGAGAATGATGAGGAAAAAAATAAGAGGTTGAGACAAATAAATAGGAGGGAGACATAAAGAAAAAGAGGAAAGAAAGAGAAACAGAAAGACAGAGAGAGAGAGAGAGAGAGAGAGAGAGAGACCAGGTTGCCATTATGGGATCCCTCCTGAAGTGGCAGAGAGAAGAGCAGCTGTGGCAACAGAATAAATTTCAATACTGATCCGCTTTAATAAATAACTCAGTGAATCAGAACACCTGGCCCTGCACTCCTGCATGACTCCACATGAATGTCAGACTCCGATGAGCTGATTACATGCCTGGCAGAGAGAGAGAGAGAGAGAGAGAGAGAGAGAGAGAGAGAGAGAGAGAGAGAGAGAGAGAGAGAGAGAGAGAGNNNNAGAGAGAGAGAGAGAGAGAGAGAGAGAGAGAGAGAGAGAGAGAGAGAGAGAGAGAGAGAGAGAAGCAATCCCATTCAGCATTGTGAGTTTAGACTGTCTATTTGCCAGACTGCAATTGGTCATCATATCAGCAAAGGAAATGAGAGAGAATGGCTCCAAAATAGCGTCTGTTTCCTGACTGAGCCACCGGTTAACACACACACAGCAA
Organism: Stegophilus panzeri; assembly: GCA_024331685.1. Classification (NCBI taxonomy): domain Eukaryota; kingdom Metazoa; phylum Chordata; class Actinopteri; order Siluriformes; family Trichomycteridae; genus Stegophilus; species Stegophilus panzeri. Next base: position 29,208,918 of record JANDJT010000001.1, on the reverse strand, counting down.
CTGAACGTGAAATATTAACTGATAAAATATAGATCAGAGTTTAGATGAATGTATTCAGGTGACTCTGTAAGTAATGGTGCAATATAATGTTCTGTATATCAAAGGAACAGCATGATGTGACCAGCCACAAAAAACATCATTTACCCCACATTCTGTATAAGGCAATCGACACCAGACATAGGCTACATCCACATTAATCCAGATAAATCTGAAAACTGCATTTTCATTTTAAAACGCTCTCCGTCTACGTACAATGGTGTTTTAAAATATTATCTAAAGATTCCTCGTCCACAATGAAACGTCTGAAAATGCTTACATCTTTATAGTGAGCATGTGTAAAAACTTGAAAAGCTATGGCCTGAGTCATTTCCATCATGCGTTTATTTAAAAATACATCTGAAGGTTGTACAAAGTGATTTAAACAAAGAGGAATGGGTCACATGACAAAAAAATACAACACTGTTTTTGAATAGCTCAGTTTTTTCAGTCCACACTACAATACAAAAATGCCATTTTCGAATTTATCCACTTGGTAGCGTGTTTGAAAAGATCCGGACATAAACGCAGTCGCAGTTTGGACAGAAGGCCAAAACATAGAAAAAAAAAAAATGTGTTTTCAATTTTATCTAGATTCTTGTGGATGTAGCCTTACAATTTATTTGTTTCTTTGTTACCTTTCTCCAGATGTCTATTTGGTGAGATTTATAGGCTAACATAAGACACATGTACAGTGGCGCTTGAAAGTTTGTGAACCCTTTAGAATGTTCTACATGTCTGCATAATTACTCTTTTTCTCTTTTTCTGATGTCCTCAGAAATCTCCTTTGTTCATGCTATGATACACTTCCACAGATGTGTGTTGTGAAGATCAGACTCTGATAGATCCGTGTTCTTTAAATAAAACAGAGCGCTCACTCGCACCTGATTGTCCATTGCACCATTGATTGAAAACACCTGACTCTAATTTCACCTTCAAATTAAACTGCTAATCCTAAATGTTCACATACTTTTGCCACTCACAGATATGTAATATTGGATTCAATAAACCTCAATAAATAAATGACCAAGTATAATATTTGTGTCTCATTTGTTTAATTGGGTTCTCTTTATCTATGTTTTAGGTCATATTTATGCAGATAAACAGAAAATTCTACTTTCAACTTTCAAGCACCACTGTAATCCTTAGCTTGTTGTGTGTGATCCACAGATACACTCTGCTGTTAACAATGTAAAGGGTTGAGATTATACCTGTACACCTCAGATGGCATGACTATGTATGACTATAGTGTAAGGATCAAAATCCCACCATACAGCAAAGAGGACCATTCCAGGAGCCATTCCAGAGATTTTAGCCTTGCCACTGTTAAGTACTTTTCTATAACACTTTACCGTTTCTAACACATTACCATTTCTATAGTAACAGCACATTCACAGGATCTAAAACTAAAAAGAAATGATTTAAAATGTGTTGTTATTTAACAAAAAAACACTTGATTGTTGGTTATGGTGAAGCTTTCTGTAAAGGAGTGTTTATTTTTGGATTTCTGGAAGGAGTCTCTAGTGCCAGCACTTTGTAACAGTCAGGAAGTTTTCCACCATGATCAAATCTTCAGGAATCAGGAGTTACTAAAATGACAAGCTGAAAAAAGTGGCCAGTGAGCGAAAAATTGTTTATAGCTGCTATTGCGTGATAACAGGAGCTAACATGTTTTGTGGACATTTCCACATTATTAAACGTGACTACAAATGCATGAAAAAGTAGGATGTATCATTCTTTCATTCCTTAATGAATGACAAAATTATTAGCATAGGCGAACAAGAGGAATAAAGCTTTTCAGGACGTTTTGCTATTGGTATTTAACCAACTTCTCCATGGTAATATCACACCACCACCACATTGTTCATGTGTTTTCTATAACAGCATACTGTCATGTCTTATTCCTTACTTACAAAGAGCAAATCCGAGGGATGCTAAATAAATCATAACCAGTTGGATATATGTGTCCTATTTTGCACTTCAAAGGATATTTTTGCAACTTACAGGTTTGCTGTTCGCTAGCCCAAACCTGCCTCAGAGTATTGCTCTTAATGCAGTAGCAATTAAAATAAATTCTAATAGAAAAAAAATAAAGAAATTAGAATTACGTAGGAACCAGTAATGAGCGAAATGCGCACTTTTTGTAATGATTGATAAACAAATGAATAAACGCACAGGCATATTAACGAGGGCGGAAAGGCAGCGGAAACAGGATTAATTAACATGAGCAGCAGAAACCGCAGTGAGAGGAATGAGGCTAAACACAAGACTCCTGATTCCCTGAAGAAAGCTAATGACTACTGCAAGGGTAAAAAAAGTTCACAGAAACTAGAACTCAGTGTGTAAAATGTGTGGTGTGGTGTTTGGTGTGTTTCATTTTAATTGCAAGCTTGAATATTTGGGATACAAATGAACTAAAGATCTGTGCAGTTCATAATTATACATGGTCCAATCTAGCCCTCTATCTTTTAGCTTATCACCACATCTCGGTGTGTCTTGTTCTTTCTGTCTCCATTCCATTTCCTGGGGTCCAGACCCTTACAATGAGGACCACGATTCATTCTGCTTGGAGACAGAAATCTATTTCATTAAATTAATTTAACAAACACAATGAGGTTGACTAATAAGTAATTCAAATTAATATTCTCATTACTTTTTTTCATAATTGCTTGCACTTTCTGATTATGGTTCACAAGGGTATCGCACAATTGATATGAGATAGAAGCATATAGTCATGTCCAATTTAGACATAGACGAACTCCACTGGCTTGCTGAATTACATTGGCCTTTGGTGATAATTATGCATGGCCTTTATTAACACTGATATTAATGTAACAGACTATTTTATTTTCACAGGAAATGCGATGGAATCGCATGCATTGGTTTATACAGCACTACATCTCCAACTGAAACCTGTACGTTATCTAATACTGATTTAACCTGAAACAACCTGTTTCTCTGGAAATGCTGAGTACTGTGCTTTAATGATTACTATAGCTGTTGTACACTCAGGGATCACTTAGGAAAGCCTGCTTGTTTATGCAATTATCCAGTAGACAATCATGTAGCAGCAGTACATACAGGTCAAGAGCTTCAGTTCACATCAAATGTCAGAATTGGGAAAAATGTGAACCGTGGCATGGTGGTTGGTACCAGATGGGCTGGTTTGAGTATTTCATAAACTGCTGATCTCCTGGTATTTTCAAACACAAAAGTCTAGAGCAGTGGTCACCAACCTTCTTTCTTTGGATCTGCCTTCCTGCAGGTTTCATCTCCAACCAAAATCTAACACACCAGTTTAAGTTGAACAAGAACTTCTTAAGGCATTGATTAAGTAGTCGGATGGACACGATTATGGTTGGAACTAACGTCTTCAGGAAAGTAGATCTCCAGGAACAGGGTTGGTGACCACTGCTCTAGAGTTTATACAGAAGGATGTGCTAAACAAAAAATCATCCAGTGAGTGGCAGTTCAGCTGATGGAAATGGCATGTTGAGGAGAGAGGTCAAAGCAGGATAGCCAGACTGATTTGAGCTGACAGGAAGGCTATGGTAACTCAAATAAGCACTCTTTACAAGCATGGTTAGCAGGAAAGCATCTCAAAACACATCAAAATTTAACGAGGATGGGCTACAACAACAGAAGGACAGCAATGGCTGCAGTGAGCACAGGCTCACAGAAATGGGACAGGTGAATATTTAGTGGAAAAAACTTCCATAATGAACGTTAAAACTCATGTAGCCTTTGTTACTAAGCCCATGCAGTGAAATTGCTTGATAGAAATGCCATGACTTCTTTCATGTGACATCACATAAGAGGGTGTGTTAAGCATCAAGCTAGAAGGTATCCCCAACAAACTTGCGGTAGGAAAAATGACTGAGTCTACATACTAACTGCACAGGAACACATCACTAGTACAAAGCTTTTGGAAATCCTTTGCACCAAGGCTCTCACATCTAGCTAAACTGGCATGGTGCTGTCAATCAATCTCCATAAATTTGCAGAAATAGGACAGGAAGCTCAGCACCATCACCAGATGCTCAGTTATTACATGCAGCCACTGAGGTAGGCAAAGCTACCTCAAAAACTATAATCCTGTGTGATTAACAAGCATTATTTAATAATGATCAGGAAAGCTTTATTTATTAATTATTTTTTACGCAAATAAGTCTGTGAAATTAAACAAGTTTGACTGTGAGTTTGGTATGGACCCTAATTATAATTGCATGAAGAGTTTATGTGTAACTACAAAATAAAAGGGAATTCACATAACGTGGGCCCTTTTTCTGCATGTGTGTGTGGCAAGCAATATAAATGGTTGTGGATGGATATGGAGAAAGAATAAAGGTATTCCCTTTCAAAGTGTGGAGATGAAAAACAAAGTAATTTATTCTGGTATGACAGAGAGATAATATATTTGTGTCTCATCCATTCTCTTTGACTGGGGCAACAGGCAACAGACACAACTAGAGCAACAACAAACCATTTGTAACGTCATTTATACTATAGCGCTTATGAATCTCTGCGTGAGAATGAATGCTTTACACATCCTGTGCTTGACTGCAGTATGAGATGATGAGTGTGTGAGATAAAGCTGCTGAAATGACAGCCTGCAAGTTCAAGTCTGAGGCCTGCCAGCTCAGCACCCACATGTGCCATCTCCAAATGGCACACCGTATGTGGCGCTCTGCTCCCTGATGGTCTGATGATGGCAGTAGCAGGGGTCTTTTATCCCACATACAGATCTCTCGGCAAGCAGCCTGTGAGCCGAGCTCCCCGTCATCACACTGTCAGGCAAAAACAGGTGGGTCCCCAAATCCCCAAATCTGCACCCCAGAGAGCCACTAGCACCCTTCCACATGCCTCCTGCTGGAGCTCCAGGCCTGTGGGGAAGCTCCAGATGAATATTAGCTCTGAAACAATGGGTAAGTAGGAATCCAAAGGGAAGAATTAAAGGCAATCTCATGCTGAATTCCTTGAAATTCTTACAAGTTAAATGATTTATAGAGTCCTCAGGAAAGCTGACATTTTTAAACCTTCCTCTCAGCTTAAACTTTGGTAAGAACATTTGGAGTATTTGTAGTACTGATGGATGTTCTGGTAGATTAGTGGCTATTAGCTCAGTGTATGGACTCAGAAGACACACATGAGTGTAAGACATAAGTGTCCTAAACGGTCTAAAAGCCAAATTGGTCACATTCTGATGGAACTAGTCAGTCACATGGCAGATAGTAGAGAGAAGCTGTTCTATGGTATTGCATAAGCAGCAGGTCAAAAAGTCTCGATGACTTCACTTGTATAAGAGGGAATGTGTTAGTTATTGGCCTCACTGGTTGGTATATTTACATTTACATTGATGGCATTTGGCAGACACAATTATCCAGATGGACTTACAGATGTGCTGAAGTCTCCATCAATAAATACATTCGGATGCTGGTTCTTTAGGTCACGGAGTAAGAATACTATCAGTCTAAAACTCTGTTGGAGTTTTAGAAAAAAAAGCACACAGACAACACAATATTTTTATTTTATTAAAGTGCTAATTTAATTACTTCAGGAAGAGGTAGGTCTTTAGATGCATAACAGCATAACAGCTACTGTTGTCCTCTAGCGCTCCTCGACTGGTCCCACCATCAGTCAGGGCACAAAGAAGGCATACATCAAGACTCTTCTCTGTTTGGACACCAAGGTGGTGGAATGAAGTTCCCCTAGATGTCCGAATAGCTGAGTCACTGGCAACTTTCCATGTACCCTGAGAGATGGTGGGACCAGATGAGCAGTGCTGGGGGACAAGGGTAGCTGTTATGCGATGGGGCAACTGTGAATGGGCAGTGATAATGACTAAATTGGGAAAATGGGACAAAATGGGGGAAATGGGACAAAATGGAGTTTTCTGTAGATATCCCCTAAGAAATGAATTAAAACTATTACATTTTAGTCTCTACTATAGTTAACTGTTTGACTTGTTATACAAATAGTTTGAATTTTCTAGTTTGAGGCCATCTTGGCCTGTGTAATAGTTATGCACCATGTTTTCATGATTCATGTGTATATGACTGTGTAGTTACGCATAAACTACAGTATACAAGCAACTAAACTGTAACTACTCACAAACATATTTCAAGTGCAAAGATTTTGCCGAAGATTTGAGATCTTGTATTCGAAGTTTCGACATCTTCAAATGAGGCAGAACTATCCAGTGGGTTGGAACTGGCAGAGACTAAATTGGGGAAAATACGCTATTAATAGAAGAACAAATTAATAAGTTAAACTACTAGCTTTTAGTTTCTACTACCATCAACTGAAATACACACACAATTATTTGACTTTTTGAAGTGTGACAGAGCTGTAATTAATCACCCCAAGGTTAGCCTGGAAGTGATATCACATATTTCCTGCATGGAGACAATAAATACCTCCTTTGTAGCAATGCGGGTTGTAAATGTTGTTTAGTAGTAATTTTAGAACTAATTATTGATTGACTAGAGGGTGAATTATAATCTTTAAGAACTTTATTTGACTGTATACATTTGGAGTTTTGAACCAGACAGAAGTTAGCCACATATATATTTGTCTCCAAATTGTGGTATGATTTCATAAGGAGATGTTTATACAGGAGTGGTCTTCTCATGTATTTTAAATCAAAGACATACATCTTCTGTTGTTGTTTTTTTGACCAATAGACCTCAAACCACAACTTATCTCTCAGCTTTATTTTACCAATACGATTCAGTCATGTCCTGACCTGCGAACTCATGAGCTAGATGGAAGAGTTTGAGTTTGAGGAAATAGCTACTGAAGAGTGTGGAAGCTTACTGTTCACTGGCTCATCAATATTACATAACCATCTTCAAATAGCATCTATTTATGCTTCATTTTAGCCAGCATAGCTATTTGAGCAAAGACCCAAGGCATCAGAGAGGAGTGGGCCAGATTTCTCCAGTGAACAGAGCACATGGATGGCTAATCTGATCTTAAAGTAGGCACTTTGAATTGATTAAAATGCGGCACAGAAAGCAGCTGTCTCCAAGATGGAGTTCATCGATGATATACTGTATCCGATGAGGCTTTATCCAAATGTATGCACTATTGAATTTAATCTTAACACTTCCATTGTATTTGCTTTTTTTCTAATCTGTAATTCTCTTTTCATTTGGAGTGCTCGTAAAAAGACATGCACAGATTTGCTGTGTAGCCGTGACAAATAGTCAAAGATATGAAAGTTAAGTAATACATATCATATATGTGGAGTTTGGATGTGTACAGACAGACACTTGCATTCTGGGAAGTATATATTTTAATTGTCTTTACTGATAATCCATTCATTTGAACGTCAAATGAGGTTATTGCTATTAAATTCTGCAGTGTGTTATTTTTCTGATTTCATGTGTTCAGAATGCATGTTGTTGTTTTTTTATTCTCTCTCTCTCTCTCTCTCTCTCTCTCTCTCTCTCTCTCTCTCTCGGAACAGTGGAAAGCTGTTTTGCATTTGCTCTAATACACAGTGCATAAATGCAGGATTAAATAAACAAATGCTGGAGTAAGCACCGAATGGTATCAGAAAGTGGGACCCTGGTGCCAGGAGTAATGCTACAGTGGCAGTGGTGAGCCCAGCACATGAAAAGAGAGGGAGGTGAAGGGAAAGAGGGGAAAAGAAATGAAATGCTAGCTAATCCCCAAGCGTTATCTTCAAGGTGTTTTGCAAGCTGCTCAGTATGGAACGTTTGAAACCAGGCCAGCATTTCATTAGAGGATGGGGTCTTTCTTTCTCTCTCTCCCTCTCACTGTTCTCTCTCTTGCTCTCTCTCTCGTCCTTTTCCTTAAGATTCTTTGAGATTCAGGTACAAACCTGCCAGTTCCTTCAGACAACCTGGACACAACAATCAGTCTAACTCATTACAGTAAAACTGCAAGTAATTACAGCAAAGCTAATGCTAGCCAGTGCAGTACAACATTATCCCTGCTGGAGACTTCACTAAGTCACTGCTAACAATGGAGTGAGTGGAAACAGACTATAAAGACTGTAATTGAATCATCTTGAGACAAAGGATATACTACACACAATGTTACGAAAGCAGACAGTCATCTGATGAGTCGCAATATGCAGGAAGCCTCTGGTTTAATAGTAAATGTCATCTCTTTCTTTCAGCGTTCTCCACGGATGTAGGCTGTCGCTGCACGCTTCAAAGTCACTCAGCTAGAGTTATTGCGTAACAGCATGGGCCGCTGTGACCAAGTCTGTGGAGTGTCATCCTGCATCGTGCCTCAGAAAGATCCGGAGGGACGCTGACAGCCTGGATCCTGAGCTCCTGCAGCTTCTCTATCCAAAAAATAACACACAGAGGGAGATCTGCTCTTCTGATCCAAGCTTCCAGGACTTGTGACTCACGTTCTGCTTTTATGAAAGGCCCAGTGTGGATACCTTAAACTCACATTTGCTTCAGTGGATGCCTTTTTGTACCTGTGAACTGCTGCTGCAATCATATAGACTGTCCAGTGAATCCTTGGCCCAGTTTCCCAGCATTGAAAATTTAAGATCATCTAAGCAGAGAGATAGAGGGTGTTCAGTGGGATGCTCACGCTACCATTTTACAATGAATTTGTGAAACTGAAGCCACTTTGGTAAGCACTTGATGAGTCAGTGTATCTTTTTTGTACTATGGATATCTTCAAAGAATTGCTGCTGTACTCATGAAATGTGTCCTGTGCTCATCCCAGTACTCGTCTGCCATTCTGCTCATACTGAACATCCTTTCAACACACCTAGAACTGTTTGTCTTTACTCTTCTACATTTGTATACTCCATAGGCGGATGCTTTAAGACTACATAGGAAGCCTGTCCTGCCAAAAAATTATTTTAAAATGCACCACTTTTGGTGAAATTCAACATTTTAGCGAATCAAATGATCACATATCTAACTGTAATATCATGCTCTTTATTCATTTAATGCAAACTGTTTTCACTGAACAGTTCAGTCTGCACATGAATTTCCTTTGAAGCAACCGACAGCTCTGATAGGAATCTATTGATGCACGGCTTCTGTGGTAGATTTAAGTACAACGTGTCTGACATCTCAAACTAAAAAAATAACAACACCAGTCAGGCTCACAGTGTGCTTGGAGCATTAGTAATGGTCAGTAACTCAATCCATAACAGTTATACGGGAGTCCCTAAAGGACTATGTACATCCAGTACCACGTCGGTTGTGCTTTGTTAGTGGATGTTCATGGATGTCCACTTCTCGGTTGGTCTGCAACACTTCCAGTCATTTTGAATTTGTTAATAATTTTGGCAACAGTATGGTACACACAGTATGGTGTGTGATGTGCTCGCCATGTTTCCTGTTAAAGTCCATCACAACCTCATGACAGCTTCCCGATCCAGCCGTGAGAATGCTTTCGATACGATCTTCTTTTTCCAAAGGCATTCTTAAAGTCTATCTGAAAAAAATATATAATATAAACGAAGTATGAAAAATTTTGGAAGATATTTTTGCTAAAAAAGTGTTGATTATGCCTGTGTATGGAGACTTTTGGGACACACTGTAGCATACCTTGTTATTTTATCTTTCTAATCGGTGATATTGTAAATAAATGTTAAGTATAAGTTATGTTTGATTATTTATGTTTGCTTTGTTATTATTATATTATTATTAAGACTTAAACAGAAGTCTAGACCAACAGATGAAACAGGTCAAACAAAGCACACATATATACTGTACTGCAATAACAGCCTCCTGTGCTTCCCCTAGTTTAAAACCACTAGCCACCACTGGTATACTGAAATGATTTATACTGTAATTGCACTATCCAGTTTCATCCACACGAGGATGAGTTCCCTTTTGAATCTGGTTCCTCTCAAGGTTTTTTCCTCATGTCATCTCAGGTAGATTTCTTTACCACTGTCTCCTTTGTGTCAGTGTCTATTGTAAACAGCACTATACAAATAAAATTGAGTTGAATTGAGACCGTACTGCTTAAGCCAGGAGGAATGACCTTTAATTCTTAGTGGCACTCACTGCCTGCCTCATTTATCTCACATCATTCAACTTAAACTCTTCTTTCCCAAGTTCTGCTTTTTATATCACGTTGTGCATTTCTTACTGGAAGCCGTTGCTGAGGAATGATTTGTGCTGGAGCTATTCACGAAAGCGTGACAGATTCTCGGGGGTATGCATTATTTTGCATGAAGTGCAGCGCTCATGCCGAGTCCATCGAGTTTATCGACTGCTTCCTGGAGTAAGCATACTTCTACACTACAGGATGCAGGAATCTTTTTTCTACTTGGATGATATCTAGAGTCAATACTCTTAAAGGCAGAGTCATGCTAGTTTTTATATGAATGAAACAAAATGATATGGATTTCAATGGAATTAGCGAATAAACAGGTTTGAGTGGAGGACTTGTAGTGTGTAAAGTTTATTGAGTAAAACTTTGTGGCAAGTTCATCTTTGACAAAGTCTCATCATCAGCCAACTTTGGCTCTTGAGAAAGACTGCAGGATGGAGGGCTTTGCTGTTTCTCAGTAACATATCAAGCTGTATATTTTTGAGAGAAAAAAAGAGAGGCTGGTGAGGGAATGACCATTTACGTATAGCTGCTATAAAGTTAATGATAACAGGAACTAATTGGTCTTGCAGATAGTCCACAAAATTAACAGTAACTATAAACAGATCCAGGGCTGGGGGCTCGATTCCTGCCTCTGCCCTGTATGCATGGAGTCTTCATGTTTCCTCCCCAGTTGAAAAAGACATGCATTGTAGGATGATTGGCATCTCTAAATTGTCCGTAGTGTGTGAGTGTGTGTGCAGTTGTGCCCTGCGATGGGTTGGCACCCCATCCAGGGGTGCTATGAGTTCCCTTAGGGCTCCAGGCTCCTCGCAACCCTGTGTAGGTTAAGTGGTATGGAAAATGGATGGATGGATGGATGGATGGCAGATTGCTGTGGTATAATAGGATTAAAACAAGACCATTACACCATCTTGCTATTGGTTATTTTCCTCTAATAGCACACCTTGTTGTGTTCCATTTCTTACATATTGCCTATGTTAAAATTCAATACAGTTTATTAGTGCTTATTATTTCATTGATCAAATACTTCAACTACTTATAAACGTGATTACAAAAGTAGTGACACTAGCACATCACTAGTTAAACATTGTGTATGGTGTCAGTGTTACGTAGCATCAACTTTCAGTTTTGACAGTTTTACACACAAGGGCTTGATCCTGTGAGAATCTAACGTCAGCTTTTGACAGCACAAAGTATTTTATTTACTGTAGGTCTTTGCAAGGCATCATGGGAGTGTAGGAATATTGTTGATTGAAAGCAAAGCAACTATGGTTGATTGAAGCTGTAACTGTGGGAGATCCATCCATTCATCCATCCATCCATCCATTTTTCATACTGCTTATCCTAAACAGGGTCACGAGGGAACCTGGAGCCTATCTCACGGAACTCGGGGTGCAGGGTGGGGGACACCCTGGATGGGGTGCCAACACATGACAGGGCACAATCACACACACACACATTCACACACTACAGACAATTTGGAAATGTGAATGAGCCTACAATGCATGTCGTTGGACTGGGGGAGGAAACCGGAGTACCCGGAGGAAACCCCCAAAGCACAGGGAGAACATGCAAACTATGCGGACACAGGAGTTGAACCCCCAACCCCGGAGGTGCGAGGCTAACATGCTAACCACTAAGCCACATGCGAGATCTCATAGACTAAATATGCTCTATATGATTATGCTTTATCTGAATGTTGCAGTGTATAAAGTATTGGTGATATCCAGTGTTCTGAGTGATGGAGAGTGTACTTAAGAGTGTGAGTGAAACTGGTTTATTGATGCCAAGAGCCTTACCGGCGTCTCCCACTGTCCGTGTTCAACAGCTCCCAAGGGCCTGCAGAGTGAAGATGCACCTGATTAATGGCAGGAATGTCTCGCCCACACAAGATTAGTTTTCATGTTCCATATTCGCAAACGGTAATGGGAGCAGTCATTTAGAGGCTCGTACAGGGAGCCATCAGTCAGACATCCAGATGAGCATGTAGCATGAGCATACTTCTGAAATGCTGTGTGTGGTTGTGTTTGATGGGAAAAAAAATCCTGGGTGTAAGATAGAGGGGTGTCTTCTGTCTCTTTCTTTGTCTCTCTCTAGTGCCTTTAGCCACCACTCACCATCTGCTCCAGCTGACTCTGCTGTTGTTCAGCGAGAGTCTGCCAGCTAACAGCTAACTCACTCTGACACGTGACAACACACGCACACACACACACACCTGATGCATCATAGAGAGAGCAACAGACAGCAATAGAGTGAGAGAAAATGAAAAAGGGAGCAGCTAACACCTTCAGGAGTCACTCAATTCCTTGAGGCTTTTGCTTAATTATTGGAAAGCCTAAACTGGGCTTGCTACAGCAGCACATATACTAAACCGGGCCAAATAAGATGCTATGTTTCAAGGCTTTTCTTCATTTACTGGTCAAATTCCATGGCCTACAGCCAATTATATCCCGCCTAATGCATGCAGACACATCAGCCATGCGTCCTGGCTTTATCACGCTGTGCGCCAAGGTGAACACCTCTCGTTCATTCTGCCGTTTTTCAATTGTATTTATGCTCAGCTGGATTAAGACAGGCTCTGGCCGCATACAATTCACAAATCAAACTCCCAGTCTGGGGAAATGAGGCCCTGCATTGAGAAATCACTTCTGTGAAACAATGCATCCACACATCAAGTTGCATTCCCATCTCTGTTCATTTTTGTGTGTGAGAGAGGAGGGGTGTGGATGTGAATAAAAAAATCCAAGTTTATTAGAGAGCGGGATTAGGCCGAGGGGCCAGGGACAGGCAAACCGAGGCAGAGGAGATTGGCATCAGGAGAGAGAGAGAGAAAGGAGATAAGCCCTACTAGAGGGGAGAGATAAGACCAAGGCTGATTGGATGGGTGTGGAAGGCAAGCACACAAGCGTGCGAGTGTGTGTGTGTGTTATGAGAGAGGGGGTGTCTGCATATAAGTTGATGAAATTTGAGCACTGTTAAAGGTCAAGCGAAATGACACATCTGTAGTCTTACAAGACGAAAAAGAAAATGATAGAAGGGCTATGGTAAGTTGTTTAGACTTGACATTCACAGACACACAAGCCCACATCAGCAAAGGTAATACTGTAGTAAATGCTGAAGGCACAGCGCTGCATCCGTCCCACTCAGTTCAGGAAAAAAAAACACAAAAAAAAACATGGTTCCTGGGTGATGAATCTTTATATCACAAGGATAAGACCTTAGGGAGTTGCATCAATAGTTAGATAGGTAATAGTTACAAAGAAAAAACAGGAATTACAGTATTATATTTGTTTTGTGTGCAATCGCCATTTTTCCTTTTTCGTGACACTTTATGTATCTTATTTTATTTATTCTTCAATTTTGTCCACATTTTAATGGAGGGTGATTTGGACAGAGTGAGGCTTAGATAGAGAAGAAGGCATTATGTAAGGAATAACACACTATGAGGTGTTGTAGGAAAATAATCCAAAACAGTATGAGATTAGATTTGTGCCAAAAGTATTGAACATAACTTTTCAAGAAACAAACAAAAATATATAATGAGAGTAAAGTGCGCAAACTTGCGAAGCGTAAATTAATGGTTTGAAGGTGTAAATGACAACAGTTTTCAACCCATTCATAAACCATGAACAAATGAAGCTTAGAAAACTGTTCATTAAAATGGTAAATGGTGCACTTATATAGCACTTTTATCCAAAGCGCTTTACACTGTGTATCATTCACCCATTCACACACACACACACACACACACACACACACACACACAC
>JANDJT010000001.1:29175801-29186493 GCA_024331685.1 Stegophilus panzeri | reverse complement strand
TGAATACTTATAAACTACACACACCTCTGTAAATTGATTAGGCTTATGTCCGTTTCGCTACGAAACAATCCAACAACTTGATCAAATTGTGACAAGGTTTTAGACATCTTTAGGCTGATGTATTTACACACCTCTGCATTTGTTAAACTGGCTCCTTCCACAAAACAGCCTTTTCAGGAAAACAGCCAAATGCCCGAAATAAAAACATTTCCATGGTGTTTGGGTAAAATATATTTACGTTTTCCTAAATTATCCATAAAAACATGATATTGGCAGGGAAAAAAAAACAAACAGTTTTTGGTTGTTTTCCAGAATTCAGCTACAGCTCCATCTGACAGGTCTTCCAAACACTTTGTGGTTTGTTCTTACAAAAAAAAAAATTTTAAATAAAAAAGAAAGAAAAAATAAAAACAAAAGTTATCTACTAGCTCACTTTGGAGATATTTAGGTCATTTCATAATGAACAACATATTTTATGGGAATATAGTATATTTACACACACTTAAGGTAAATGTAGCGTGACAGTAGTTTTGGCATGCAGCACTATTTGTCTACTCTGGCCAGCATTGGCAAAGGAACAAACCTCAGTTACTGTTTGATCAGGGGGTTGTGGGTGTTTCTAATTGTCCTATGGGTAACCTAATAATGTGATTATTGATCATTCTCATATGTGTAATAATAACAAAATATTGGCAATTGACTATGCTAAAACCACAGAGCTCTGTTCAAATTTACCACTGACAGAGTATCATAGCAAAAGTCGAACTGAGTGTACTGATTTCCTCTTTTTTGTGAAATTACAATCTATTTATCAGGCCTACTCTTGCTGTCATGCGAGAAAGAAATAATTCTTCTCACTGCAGCAGCGTATGATTGCAGGTATTGATGGAGCATGCAGAAGAGGCGGACGTTTCTGAGTTTGTTAATTGGAGGGTTGAATTTTAGGCAAAAGGAGTCAGCTAGACTTAGATCACAATCAGGAGAAAATTATCCCAGGGCAAGCAGATGCTAATACTCAGCACGCTGCTACTGCGACGAGCGCGAGAAGAGAACGAGTGAGAGTTTGTATTGATTAGAACTCCACTTCGCCATCAGATCATACAATAGACTAACAAACCCCCAAGTCTGCCCTAAACATCTGCATCCACTCATAACCAGGGGAAAAAAACCCCACAGACTCAAAAATCACCCTCATATTTCGTGCAATCAGACCCAAGCTGACAAACGTCCTGTTGTTGGTTAAGGAGCTTTTGACTTTCAGAAACTTCTCTCATGTTGAACTTGCACGGAATGACGTTATTGATTTATTTCTATTTTTAGCACAGCATGCAGAGGAAACACATTGCTCAGATGAGCTTTATCAAATGACCCATAGATAATAGTCATGCCAGGGCACTGAGGAAACCACAGACACTTTTCTGTCATTTCTGCTCCAGTTATTCTATTCAAACGGCTTTGTGATTTTAAGAGACAGTGGCGTGCATTGATTGATGTTCAGGAGCTCAGTTTGGTTTTCTTAACTTATAATGCTCCAGATAACCTCCAGAGTTTCCTGACTTTGAAACCTCACTTTCATAACTTTGATATTTATGAAATACGTGCAAGATGAAGGTGTTCTATGAAACATTTAAAAAGAAAATTTCTTCAACAGCTAGTCAATAATAATAATAATAATAATAATAATAACAACAATAATAACAATAATAAAATAATAGTAACAGTAATAATAATAATAATAATAATAATAATAATAATAATAATAATAATAGTAATAATAATAAAAATGGTAATAACAATAACAGTAATAATAATAATAATAATAATAATAATAATAATAATAATAATAATAATAATAATAGCAGTAATAATAATAATAATAATAATAATAATAATAATAATAATAATAATAATAATAGTAATAATAATAATAAACTAATATTAATAAACTGATAATAATAATAATGGTAATAATAATAATAATAATAATAATAATAATAATGATGATGATGTAGAGCTCTACATTTCCACTAATACTCTTAATGCTTAAACATTAATGAGTATTTTATGGCTATTAATAAGATCGTTTGAAGTGGTTATCTTTTGTCTAACACTCACATACCACTTTTAACTTGCACCATAGACTCATAAAACACATCTGTTCTGAATTTGACACGGGGAGAATAAACACATACTTCTCTGTCCAATCATCTTTAAATGTTTCAAAGTTTTCATCATCTTTTTTTTTTTTTTAAACAAGCCATGTCGTCCTTTCACTAACCAGACCAGAGAGGGTAAATGAAACGAAAAAAATTCCATGTTAATACATGTTTGTTGGTAAAGTGTGTTTAGCAGCTGTACAACAGTATTTTTTCCATGTACTCAGTCCGGTCTGCTGAAAAAGCTTGGCTGGATCTGTATCTGGCCCATGATGCACAAGTTGACAGTGCGTAATGTAGAGCATAAGTGTTTAAACATGTTGTTCAAGCCCATAATTGGTCCGTTTCCCATTCTCCGTTCCCTTTACATGCACCTAAGAGGCCTGTGTCAGTGAAAACTGACTCCTCCATCAGCATTATCTCTAAATTCTGCCTTGCACTCTCATGGGTTTCCATCACTTTTCTTATTCTGTATCTAACACACAGACAGAAACACAACATGATGGGAAGATTGACCTGATGTCTGAGTCGATACTCTGAGAGGTTTCAAAAATCACACAAGGCAAAACATGTGATCTTAAAAAACATCATTTATCTTACAAAGAAAGAAAGAAGAAAGCCTGATGAAGATCTACAGCACTCCTTAGATCTCTGTTCTCTGTAAGCCCTCATGTTTTCTTTAACACTTGGAATTACAGGCAAATGAGGGTAGTGATGATTTCTCATTTTGATTATAAGATGCAAGATAACGCAGACAAACACACATAACTCGGAGCCAGTGTTCCATCACACTCAATGCCGTCATGGTATTTGAGTAGAGCGCTGGCTGGTTCAGGCACTCAGTTGCGGTTTTGTTCATTTGCACACCCTGAATATGATTCCTCTCTGGTGTTACAGCGCACTGCACAGAGGATGAGAGCTAATGTTGTGTTATTTTGTGAACTTCAATGAGCAGCCCAAGGGAAGTCATTATGGAGGAACTTTCTCTTGCCACCCTATCAATCTGTAATTAAAATATGCAATTCAAACTTTGGCCTATTTTCTGAAATTAGTTCCACTGGAAACTTTTTGTTTGGAGTTTGCACAGCTGTAATGTAATTTAATGTTTTGTAATGTTTACTGAAAGATATACTGTAAATAAAAGTGGTTACCACGTTTGCCTCACACCTCCAGGGTTGGGGGTTTGATTCCTGCCTCCAGCCTTGGTGCGTGGAGTTTATATGTTCTCCCCATGCTTTTGGGGTTTCCTCCGGGTAGTCCAGTGTCCTCCGCATTGTGCCCTGAGATCCAAGGGATAGGCTCCAGGCTCACCTGTGTAGAATAAGTGATATGGAAACTGGATGGATAGATGGATGATGCAAGTGGTCACATGACCAGAGCCAGTTACTTCCAGAATGCATCTCAGAAATGTCTACATCTAAACACTATAGAAGGAAGTAGACAAGCAAAACATTTCAAATTAGAGATACAAATACACTATTTCTGTGTCTATAAAATCTTTAAATGGCCTATTATTGAAGAAGAAGAAGAAGAAGAAGAAGAAGCCTTTATTTTGTCACACATACATTAAAGCACAGTGAAATTCTTTTCTTCACATATCCCAGCTTGCTATGAAGCTGGGGTCAGAGCGCAGGATCAGCCATGACACATCACCCCTGGAGCAGAGAGAGTTAAGGGCCTTGCTCAAGGGCCCAAGAGTGGCAGGTTGGTGGTGCTGGGGCTTGAACCCCTGACCTTCTGATCAGGATATTGATATAGGATTTTACCACCATATTTATATAATCCTCACAAAAAATGAAGAACGTTTAACTTGTGAAGAGTCATAATTGTGATCACTGGGATCACAAATATTTTACTGTAAATACCTGATTGGCTGTTAATCCTCACACACTTTCAGTAATGACTCTATCCTACTTAGGATCACGTTGGATCCGGAGGCAAGAGTACACACTGAATGGATGCCAGTTCATCGTAGAGCACTTAGGGGCAATTTAGTGTAGCTAATCCACCTACCTGCATTTTTTGGGAGGTGCGAGGAACCTGAAGAACCCAGAGGAAATCCACATGGACACAAGGAGAACACATGGAAACTTCACACAGACAGTAACCTGAGCTCACAGACACTACCTGCTGCTTTGTTGCTTTATTATTTTTATTATCTTTGCTTCACTATTATGAATTAAAATACAAGTTACTGTACGGCTTTAAACATAAAACTCTTAAAATCTCAGTTTAATTAGTTATTCTTGTTATAGCATTATTGAGTTACAGAGATATAATAGGTCAGGTATATATTTTGAGGGAAAATATAAATCTGGAATTTAAAGGGTTAATCATTTGGGTCTAATTGTTGAGTTAAGGCAGCTTTTAGTTGACCTTATTTCTTATATACTGTACATTTGGAAAAAGCAAACAGTTGAACAAGTAAAATCCATGTAGTCACTTGGTAGGAAAAAAAGGGATTCAATGGGTTAAGTACTAAGAAAATATATTTCAGTAAAAGCCAAGGTACTGATAGTGATAGACAGGTAAATAAGGCTCATAGACCATTCTTGTTAAATAGGTAGGAATAGGCAGAGGGTTGGTTTTGTGTGTGTGTGTGTGTGTGTGTGTGTGTGTCTTTCAGGAAGACATGTCAGGAATGGAGCAGCCCCTGGGTGTGTAGGATTCCTGAATGCTTTTGTGGGAAGCTGCAGCTGCAGGAGGAGGCCATGTTTACAGTCCAGTGAATTAGCATTAGAACATTTGTGAGAGGACTGACCTGTAAAACCTGGAGGAATTCAACTGCTTTCACACACACATAATTGAGAGATACAAAGAGCACAGGCAGAGAGAGAAAGAAAGGGGAAGTAAGGGGAGAAATGAAGAGGAAAAATGGCAGGAGGTCAGTCTTTGTGAAAGAGTCAGACAGAGAGAGAGAGAGAGAGAGAGAGAGAGAGAGAGCACCAAGCAACATGCAAGAAATATTTACCTGCAAACAGCTGCAAGGGTAGATTGTCAAAGCAAATGTGTACGTTTGTGATAATGTGCACTTTGAGTCTTTCATCTGGGGAGAAGAAACCACAGAAGCCAGGCCCAGCAGGCTCCCTCAGCCTTATGGAAAAAAAAAAAAGAGGTCGAAGAAACAATGGAACAAGGGAGCTTTCTCTTTTCTCACCGGTGAGAAGCCAAACACCTTGTCGTCTCTCGTTTGACACCACATATAGCTCCTGTTAATTACAAATATGGCCGCTGTCTTTGGATAGCATTGTTGTGTCAGGAAGACAGCCAGGCGCTCTCATTAGCATTCTCCTGCAGCATTCATGAATTCATTTAGGGAAACAGGTGGAGCCTCGTCCTCCCGCACTCACTGAGAGATAACGGACCTGTCTTGAGTCGTTACTTTGCCAGACGCTGTTTAATTTGGCCATCGCTGGCTTCAGTGTGCCCTTGCAGTCTGGCACGTCTTGTGATGTTGAAAGTACCTGCGTGAAGTGTTAGCAAATAGAGAACTTCATTTAGTGAAGTCACTTTTATTCAGCAGTCAGTGCTGGTATGTCTGTGGTCAAATTTATTTTATATATAGCAGATTTTTTTTTTAAATAGCTGAACACAAAAATAGCTGAACACAATGCTGTACAGAAGTCTAAAGTCTAAAGATTACTCAGTTCTTAAAAGGGCAATCAATAAAACAAGATGATTTTAAAAGACGTTAAAACCCCTTTATTTCTAAAGTAATTTATATTCAGGCATTATATACATGATAGAATTTAAATTCTTATATTACAAATAGATGAATGGATCATGATCAATACACAGGAAAAAAAGTTTTGTCATCACAAGTTTAGGATTCACAAAATGACAACATAAACTGCTTTTGAGATCATATTAATGGAATCAAATACAAATGAAGACAAAGAAAGATGTCATTCATAATATTCACAAGAATAAATAATTAAAGATCATTTCTGAGGTGATCCAAAGATAATGTGAGAAAAAATCTTCCACTATATTTATTACTATATACAATGTCACAAAGAAGTGTTACAAAAGTCCAGATGTAGTTTTAGATCTCATATTAACAAGCCAGAGGTGATGGGGGAAAGGGAAAAACTCCATGGGGAAGAAACCTTGAGAGGAACCAGACACCAAAGGAAACCTATCCTATTCTAAGTGATAAGTGATAGTGGGATTATACATCATTACAGTATACAGGTGTAGAAGTATAGAGACAAACAGTACTAAGCATGTTGAAAGGATTTTGCAGATGTGCAGATTATGAATAAGGGTTGTGGGATGAACACAGGGCCATCTTTATGACTACAGCAGCAGTTCTTAGGTACAAGTCTACAGTATCCAGGTAAGAATATTCTTCATAGAAGTATATAGTATATAGAAATGGGATCTATTGACCGTGCTATTTATAATATTGTTTGTTAGAACTTTTTCCTCTTAATATAAATAAAAGGGCAAAACCTAAACAGCCAAAGCCAGTTCAGAAACTCAGCACAAGCAAAGTCTGGCCTTCACTAAACCGAAAGGTTTACAACTATTGCATAAGTCTTCTATCAAAGTTCTGTTACAAAAAATGCAGTTCTCAAAGCCAAAGACCAAACCAAATACCTTAAGAAAATAAGTTCTAAAATGTTCACACCGCTAGGGTCGGGGGTTCGATTCCCGCCGTGACCATGTGTGTGCGGAGTTTCCTCCAGGTACTCCGGTTTCCTCCCCCAGTCCAAAGACATGCATGGTAGGCTGATTGGCATGTCTAAAGTGTCCGTAGTGTATGAATGGGTGTGTGAATGTGTGTATGTGGATGGATTGGCACCCTGTCCAGGGTGTACCCTGCCTTGTGCCCGATGTCCCCTGGGATAGGCTCCAGGTTTCCCCGTGACCCTGAAAAGGAGTAAGCGGTATAGAAGACGGATGGAAAATGCAGTTCTTAAAGCCAAAGACCAAACCAAATACCTTAAGAAAATAAGTTCTAAACTGTTCCACTACAAGGTGCACGGTGGCTTAGTGGTTAGCACGTTTGCCGCACACCTCCAGGGTCGGGGGTTTGATTCCTGCCATGAGCATGTGTGTGCGGAGTTTGATTGATGTTCCACTACATTCCACTGATTGATGTTCCACTACAATTGTGCCCTGCGATGAATTGGCATCTTGTCCAGGGTGTACCCCATGCCTCCTGGGATAAGCTCCAGGTTCCCTGTTACCCTGAAGGATAAGTGGTATAGAGGATGGATGTTCTACTAGTTTAAAAATCTTGTTTTAAAGCAAATAATCAGAATGAAATCTAATCTGTTTATGCAAACATAAGCTAAAGCAAGCAATGGGAATGAGTAAGTGAAAGCACTGTATCTATAATATATAGAACTATACAACCATCCAATTTTCTGTACTGTTTATCCTACACAGGGTCACAGGGAGCGTGGAGCCTATCCTTCAGGGTGCCAACCCTTCACAGTGCACAATCACACACACACACACACACACACACACACACACACACACACACTATGGACAATTTGGAAACGCCTACAATGCATGTCTTTGGACTGGGGGAGGAAACTGGAGTAAAACCCCTGAAGCACAGGGAGAACATGGAAACTCCATGCACATAGGGCAGAGGCAGGATTTGAAGCCTGGAGGTGTGCTATCCACTAAGACTACACAGAACCATTTCTGTTGTAAGACATATTGTATAGATTGGTAAAGAGGAAGAGGGATTATGGAGTGATAATGGCTGTACTAGGCGATGACAGAAAGGCATATTGCAGACACTGCAAGTCAAAAATTTGTGCATAACTTGGTGAATTTATTTCTGCTTGCAAATACTGAGAAAACAAAGAAAAAATAAATCTTTTTCCCTGAACATTTTGGGCAGTTTTGAGTTTCTTTTGTGTACTTTTTGAGATATTGATCAACCAGAGTCTAAAGATAGCCACATGCTAATGTACTGCAAGTTCTTATAGATACAGTAAGTAATACACTGATTCATTTAAGTGCTTACCAAAGTCTTTCCAAACACACAAAAGCATAATCAGCACAAAGATCATCATAAAATGGTAGAGCAGACATCCCAGTGAAATCTCTCTCTCTCTCTCTCTCTCTCTCTCTCTCTCTCTCTCTCTCTTTCTCTCTCTCTCCGTTAAGATGATTTTAACAATGATTGGGTTTCAGTGTGTGTTTGAAGACAGCAAGTGGCCTCTAATGCTCATCATCCTCATGTCTTGAACTTTAGCAGGTCAAGCCAAGACAAGGCTTCCTGGTACCATAATATGTAGAAACATTTCCATATGCATGAAAATATTAGCTATAATATTTATCTGTTTTTAGGTATCTGTACTTTATTCTGCTTAATACCTTTAGCTTTTAACTCAATACATTGCAAAAGAAAAACCTCTACTTTCTACTACATTTTCAAAAGTCACATCACTACATTTCTCTATAACCATGCATTTGTGATTCATGACTTTTTAGCATCAAACAGCTTCAAGCAGTTGATGTTTGTTGAAATTCCTAACAAATCTCAATTTTAACAGATGTGAATGACAAGAATGACACCTAATACCACTCACTGTAATCTATCTGCTGCTACAGACACTTTGTATTGATCAAGGCAGTGTGTATTGTGACAGCTAGCGATTAGCATTTAGCTAGTCTGTATGGTCGGAGTGATTAGTATGCTAGTTAATATTTGAGAGATTAGGAATAAAGCTGTAGCTAATGTTTTCCCACATTCCTGGTTCCTTGGTGAAGGGGGCACTAATTTACCATCAGTAACTAAAATCAGACAGAATATTTATCTTTTGTGAGTTTGTAGTTTTGTAGTTTAACTTGAGGGAAGAATCTGAAGCTCTACTTGAACTTTTTCTAGAGTATTTAATTATATGCCAAT
The DNA here is from genome assembly GCA_024331685.1 of Stegophilus panzeri. Taxonomy (NCBI): domain Eukaryota; kingdom Metazoa; phylum Chordata; class Actinopteri; order Siluriformes; family Trichomycteridae; genus Stegophilus; species Stegophilus panzeri. The sequence continues at coordinate 29,177,457 of JANDJT010000001.1, read as the reverse complement.
TTAAACTGAGTAAAGAGCTTGGTTACATTCTACCTCTGAGATGACTGCACCAGGAATGAGGAACTGGGGTACAGTGGGCTTTCAGCCTGGCCTTCAGCATGACACACACATCCAGAGCTCTTACATAATGAGAACAGCAGGGTCAGACCATGCTGTGTAAACCCACTAACCACAGAAACTTCAGCCCTCACTTGCGGTCTCAGTTTACTGTCACTGTAAGACTTGATGAAGAGTGTGGCTGAGGCAACAGAAAAAAATACAGCCTCAGATGACTGCTACTGAGGACTGGACTGCAAGGAGAGCAAAATAGAGAACAAAACAGAACGAGAGAAAATAATAGTTTATGTAAGAAAAAAAAAGAGAAGAAGAAGTACTTCTAGGGGCAATTTATCTATAAGCATTAAGATATGGAATCTGCATGAATCTAGGTGAGTAAATATACCACTGAAATGTTGTTTAAGGGGTTATATTATCTGTAAGTTATATTAAGAAAGTCAATAATCAGAGGTGGTTAAACTATCTAAATTCTTTACCCAAGAAAAAGTACAATTACTCATCCAATTAAATACACTGGTAAACGTACACCTTCCTTAAATTTCCTTAAAGTATGAAAATAAAAGTACAAGAAAGATTCACAATTCATTCAATACAAGAAAGTTATCGATGGGAAATTAGTGCCTCTTTGACCATGGAACTTATCTAAGGTTAACTAACAACAGCTTTATTCCTAATCTCACAGATGTTAGCTAGCATGATAACTCTAATGATACAGACTAGCTGAATGCTAATAATAAATACAAAGTGTATGATGTGTCTGATGCTAAAAAAAAGATGCCTTTTAACTTTACACATAGTATATGATTGTCAAGAAATGTAGTTAGGCGTTTGAAAATGTATTGAGGAGAAAGTAGTTATTTAAATGTAGTGAGTAAAAATCAACAGTATTCGCTGAAAGAAAAACTCAAGTAAAGATACTTAAAAATAGTCTTAATGACAGTAAGAAAGTAATTTTACTTCCTACATCTGTCAATAAATCAGCAAACCAGTGCTTGCTGCTAGCAAACCCAAATAATAACACAATCTAGAAAGTGTAATAAATTCATTTTCAAGTGTATAAGTTTTCAAGAAACTTCCCAGAGATATCCAGACACTTTCATTTCTTACTACAAGTCATCTGAGATTCAGTTCTGAAACTATTCTTAAATCTTCCCAGGATTTTGGCTCAGATCAGTTTTTCTTAGCAACAAAATCCTAATCTAATCCCTGAATCATTACATGCCAGAGGGAAACTTGCTGACTACAAGTGTGTAGCTGGGTAAACTGCAAAATTCAAATTAGAAGGATGTGATCATAACCAAAACAAATGTACTCCACTACACCCACCCAACTAAATACTACTTAAAAGCAGCAAACACTGAATAAGCTAGTGTTACAGAATTCTTCGACTAAACATCCTGATAAAAAAATACCCTTTGGAGAAACATCAACAGTCTGAAACCAACAACAGAATATTTCAGAAAAGTATATTAACTAATCAGGAAACATCTTAGCAAAGAGCCTGTTTAGGGAGTGCCTATATAACCAGGTATATAAATAGGAAGCAGGAAGTGCTAGCTTGATGGAGTAGGAGATAATGCACAGAATAAATATAGGAAA
>JANDJT010000001.1:29120459-29145821 GCA_024331685.1 Stegophilus panzeri | reverse complement strand
CACCACACACCAGCTATTAGTGGAGAGGAGAGAGTGATGTAGCCAATTCAGGGATGGGGATTATTAGGGGGCCATGACAGATAAGGGTCAATGGGGGAATTTCACCAGGACACCAGGGTTACAATCCTGGGATTTTTAATGACCACAGAGAGTCAGGAGCTTGGATTAATGAAGGACAGTGCAGTTTGTACAGTATAATGTCCCCCTCACTATACTGGGCAGCAAGCCCCACACAGACCACAGGGTGAGCGCCCCTAATACCACTTCCAACAGCAACATTAGTTTTCCCCAGGAGGTCTCCCATCCAGGAACTGGCCAGCCTCAAGCCTGCTTAGCATCAGTGGGAAACCAGGTGAGAGCTGCAGGGAGATACAGCTCTGGCAACTCAAACTGCCTTTGTTTTACAGCACTGTATATATATATATATATATATCAATCAGTCATATCAGTCATAACAACCAGTCATAACATTAAAACCACCAGCCTAATATTGTGTAGGTCCTCCTTGTGCCACCAAAAGAGCTCTGACCCACTGAGGCATGGACTCCACAAGACCTCTGAAGGTGTGCTGTGGTATCTGGCACTAAGACGTTATCAGCAGATCCTTAAAGTCCTGTAGGTTGTGAGGTGGGGCCTCCATGGATCAGACTTGTTTGTCCAGCACATCCTACAGATGATCTTAGGAATTTGGAGTCAACACCTTGAACACTCTGTCATGTTCCTCAAACCATTCCTGAACAGTTTTTGCAGTATGGCAAGGTGCATTATCCTGCTGAAAGAGGTCACTGCCATTAGGGAATACCACTGCCATGAAGGTATGTACTTGGTCTGCAACAATGTTTAGGTAGTTGGTACATGTCAAAGTAACATCCACATGAATGCCAGGACCCAAGGTTTCCCAGCAGAACATTGCCCAGAGCGTCACACTGCCTCCACCGGCTTGTCTTCTTCCTATAGTGCATCTTCTGCCATCTCAGAAGGTCTTGAGTTCAAATCCCAGCATTATAAAGCAGCCAGGATTGGGTTCTGCTCAATTGTATCCTTCCTCAGTTGTAAATCACTTTTGATTAAAGCTTCAGGCAAATGTAGTGGAGAAAATGAAACAAAAATGGATGTGTTGTCTGTCTTTTGTTTAATTTGTACTTTGATTTGACAATATCTATTATGGTTATAGTTGTGTTGGTAAAGAGGGCTGCAAGGGGTGATTTCACTCTGTGGAATCATCTGACATGACTGTTACTGATAGGTTGCTTGGATCTACAGTCTGTGCTTGAAAGAAATCAGCCCTAGTCTTCTTTCTTCATACTACACTGTGTAGTTTCATTATGGAAATTGGTAGGGCCGTTTCTCTTGGTTACACAAAAGGAAAAAAGAATATTAGTATTAATCTTTATTATTTATCTTTGAAAGATGCACCCCTGGTGTTAAGCCCCTCCATGGAGTTGTGCATCTGAAAAACACAATGATGATCAGCATGGAAGACTGTTTTCTCTTTCTCTCACTCTCTCTCGCTCTCTCTCTCTCACTCTCTGAAATAAAACACATTTCTCATCCATCACTTATTTTCCTCATTTTCAAAGAGACACGAGACGTCGCCTATCTTGCAGGGTCTATAATAAGAAGCAATGGCTCCTTTATTAGGTAATGTTTTGCAGTGCAGCTTCACAGCATGCCAGACCCAAACCACAGAACTTCTATGCTAGGTGCTGACAAACCTTAAGAATCTCTCGCCTGCTCTTTTATTTGTCCCTTTGGAAGATAATTACTCAGAGCCAAACCAGCAGGAGGTTGATCTGTAGGAAAGCTCAATCTGATAGATGAAAAGACAGTATGTGTGTGTGTGTCTGAAAGAGAAAAAGACATGCAGAGCAAATGGTCTGAATTAATACTGCCTATAATAACATTCAGGTGTGTGTGTGTGTGTGTGTGTGTGAGTGAGAGAGAGAGAGACAGAGAGAGAGAGAGAGAGAGAGAGAGAGAGAGAGAGAGAGAGTGGATCTAGTAGTTCATCTATAATGTATCAAAAGAGGTTCAGGCAAGATATCACTTCTCTGTCCTTTTTTGCTCTGTCTTTCTCTTTCTGCTTCCCTTTACTTCTCATACGTCCCTCTATCTCTCCCACACAATCCATTTACTAGGCCAACACACATCCGAGATGGATAGATAGCGTAAGAGGGGTGTGGACGAAGAAAAAGTCTGAAATGTGGTGAGAGATGCAGAAACCGAGGCAGTGCAGCTGCTCAAATATTGATCGCTTTCCTTTGTGTTGGGGCCGCGGCTTGCAGTCAGATGCTCAGGACCCCGTCAAGATGAGGGGAGGCCAAAAGGCCACTGAGCTCACCCGCATAGAGAGCTGCTCCATTATGATGCACTATTTAAAGAGCCTGGAATACACACACACACACACACACACACACACATTTTACATGCATGCACATACACATTGTCCACTGAGAGGTAAAAGTCTAGTAAAAGGAAAAGCCTGGGGCAGTAAGTGTCCTCCTTATCAAACTCTCCTTCCTACAGAGTTGCTGGATTGTAGGTTAGTAGACCAGTATACCTTACAAACTTAATTGTTGCGTTCTACTGTAACTAGGCAGTATTTGGGTGTTTCCCAAGTAGTTATGAAATTGTTTGAATTGATCGGTACTGAAGAAACCACAATGATCCTACATTCATATGCAATGTTTTCATATAAATGTTGTTGATAAACATGCCATTAACATTCATATGGCTTCCTGATAGAATAACTGCTGCCCCATCATACTTTAGTCCTTTTAAATATAAATATTGGATTTATATGGTGGATATTGGAGTTATATAGTGTTGTGAGTTTTTTTTTTTTTTTTTTTACATGGTGTTCACCATAGCAGTATAGTATAGAATAATACAGTATAGTATAGAATAATACAGTATAGTATAGAATAGTACAGTATGGTGTAGTATAATACAGTATAGTATGGTATAATTTAGTTTGGTATAGTCCATTCCATCCATTTTCCAAACCACTTATCCAACACAGGGTCTGGGGGAGCCTGAAGCCTTTCCCAGGGAACTCAGGGCACAAGGCAGGGGACACCCTGGATGGGGTGCCAACCCACAAGCATACCCATTCACACACAATGGACAATTTAGAGATGCCAATCAGTCTACAACACATGTTTTTGGACTTGGGGAGGAAACTGGAGAACCTGGAGGAAACCCCTGAAGGAGACCATGCAAACTCTGTTCACACAGGACGTGGGATGGATTCAAACCACCAACCCCGGAGCTGCGAGGCAAACATGCTAACCACCAAGCCACTGTGCCCCCAGTATAGTATAGTATAGTATAGTATAGTATTTTTTAAGCTATATTTCCCTCTTGTTTTGGGGTTTGTTTGTTTGTGTTTGTTTTCATTTTTAGGCAAATTTACTTACTGTATATGTAAAAATAAATTAAGCTAAATCTAAGCTGTGCATACGCATTATTACACTACTGTTACACTTAAAATCATCAGAAGAGACTATCAAATCTTAGGTTTGGGTCTGTATTGATCAGGAGCTTACCCTGAGCCTATATAAATCATGTTGAACAACAAACACATTCACACAGAGAACAAATGTGTGCTGTTTAGATTGTGGTTATAATACAGAAGCACACATCTGCACATTATATTTACTAAACCTATGCAAGAAAGCAGAAAAATGAAAGCTCCTCGTGTACCTTATGCAGGCGTCATGTCTAATAGCGACTTCCTTTTAGTCCTCTGAAAAGTGAAAGATAAAGCACAGAATCGAAATGAATCATTTCTGAGTCTGACCATGTCAGCTACTTACATTCCGACCGTAACATCTTTTCGTTATCTGATCAGGTAATAAAAATGTTCAAACCAGCTTCTAAAAGTATGAGGTGCTTTCTTTGCTGAGTCTGACTGAAGCATATGACGACACCTAAAGGACTAAAGCAAAACTATTATCTAGAAGCCCAAATTTTGAAAGATAAATTTCAACTATGGTGAAGTTGGTTGGACGTGTTTTTACCATCTTTACCCAATTCTACGCCTATCCACTGAATCGTGAATAAAATTTAATTCTGTGTCAATTACTGACAATCAATTTAATGATGATTGACAATTCATTCAAATTTCATAAATTACAGGTCTTTCTTCAAGATAAAGACAATTTCATTCATAATGCCTTTATGCCTTTTTCTCAGTGTGGACAATCCCAAACATGGAACTCACTAACATCCAGGAGTGTAACCTCGCCTGGGCATTGGGAGATTTGTTTTTAGCCCTGAACAATGTTGTCATTTTATATCTTCAGTGAACGGAGACGAGACCAATCAGACAGGGTTTACAGGAAAATACATGGAAACACTCGTGTCTTATTGGCTGACACCCTCTCAATTCTGCCAAATGCTCGCTCACAGTCAGTTTGAGGAAAAATGGATATACACCGGAAAACAAGGTGTGTAAATATCTATATGAGTTCCAGTTTACGTGAACATGATATGAGCAAAGCATAAGGAAAGATAATATATTTTGCATGGCACTGTAGCAGTTAAACCCATACAATGATTGCTTAGCTGTGCCTCCCCTTGGCTAGTTTGATATTTTATCAGTCTGGTAGTCCTACAAACAGTGACAACACCTGAGTCAAGTTTTATGATAAATCCAACTTTTTTCTGATCATGTCATACATTGACAGCTAAGTTACCTCAGCTTCCATTAAACAAAACTTAGGCTACTAGCCGAGCTGGAAAAAAATGCATGGAGAAAAATCTTGGCTCAGCCCCGGACGATTAACAGCCCAGCTAATGTCTCTGCTACCATCTGATCTTAGAGAAGCCCAGCCTTTTAGTGTATTTAAATATTCTCCCAACACTCATTTCTTTATAGCTTTTACTTAATGACCTTTTTATTATTTTTAATTATTATTACTATTATTGTTATTATTATTTTTAACAGTATTTTATTGTTAACTGTTTTTGATACATGCTTATATACCTTCTTTTATGCTATGTACTTGTTTCTATTTTCTTTTCCCATGTAAAGGGCCTTGAGAGGCCTTTTTAAAGGCACAATATAAAATAAATGTTATTATTATTATTATTATTATTATTATTATTAGTAGTATTATTATTATTATTGCAAACGTGGAAATTGCTTGAATAGGTAAACTGCTTGTCTTGTAACAGAAATTGTCAGAAGTCGGTGTTTGAAAAGACAAGCTTATACATATGTTAGCATATGCAACCGCACATCAGTAATTAGCTAGTCACTGGGAACAACATGGTAGTTAGCATGAGTTAGCCATGTTATTCAGTAAACAGTAGTTTAGTTGTGCATAATACCAGAAAAAAATAGATGCTCATAGTTCAGGATTCATGCTCAGGTAAACCAATAAAACAACAAGTAGAAGGGAATAATACAAAGTTACATGAACAGTTTGCTAAAAGCTACAGGTTATTTCTAATTTCTCCTAATGTTTTGGCTATCATGCTGTCCAATGAGACAGGACCGTTTAAAAGATGTATCTATGTACAGTATATACGTAATACTGTATGCACTAGATTGCCCGGTGATCGTGTACACAAATTCATTAACTAATACATTTTCAACTTAGTGTACGTATTTTGTATGCTCTGCCTTGAGCTACGCCTGTGATCAGACTGCATAGTTTTTTTACTAACCACACTAGTGTGTGAGCAGAGTTTGGGGTGAATTAATGACTCATCACCATCCTGGACTAAAATTCAAATCTGGCATCTTACACAATGTTACATTTTTTCCCACCTTTTTGTGGCTATTGTGTATTATACGTGCTGGTATAATTGTAACTATACATCCTCTCTACACACCACACAAACAAAGTCCGGTCCCACACCACAGCCGCAGGTGTGCATGCCTAATAACCCTTTTCCACATGCCTCACTGGTATCCTTGATGACGGGTGGCAGTGAGCATTTGGCTGTGAATCACCCTGCCCGTGTCCTCCCCCATCCGCCAGCGGCCCAGACGGCCCACAGAGGCTGTGAGTGGCACCAGGTCCCTCACCTCCGCACCCTGGACCACCGCCCGACCATCTGCTGCCTCTGCTGCAGCTGCCAATCACTGAAGATAAAAAAATAAACTTATTGTCGCCAATAGGGACCTCAAGCACAAGTTATACAGTTCAACAGCCATCTTTCCCACCTCTTGCCCATGACCTCAGCTACTCTGGCACTAGAATGCTAATTGCCAAAGTATTTCCTTTGTGTACTGCATAGACTCTACACCTAGCATGCTAATCTTTCTTATTGTTTCAGAGCTTTCTTCATGGAGAGAAGAAAACTGCAAATAAGCAAATTTCCAGCAAGCACCCTGTAAATATATTGCTCATTCCTAAAGCTGGGAGATTTAATGGGATATGAAAGTGTTGACTTGACGGATGACCTTTTTAGTCAGTTAGGAAACCAATAGTACAGCACATCAATTCTTCCTCCAAACAGACAGATAGCTTTTTAATGTGGTATTTTCTTGGTTTTACATTCCATTAGCTCACATCCATGAGTCACTACTAATGGCTATGATCTTGGCTTTTCGTTGATTTTCTTTGCGATCACCAATACTTGGAGGAGATATGACGCTTGGGTCTTTCAACTTACGCCACTGTTCATCAGGGGAGATGAAGTAAACATTGAACCTGATATTTCTCTGATTCAGTGAACCTGTGGCATCAATATGCTAGAAAAGTCACTGGTCCATTTTCCAAAGCAGCACAGATCCTTCATTGGGTTAAAGAGAAATATCCACTCCATGTAACATGAGTCAAGTTACACAAAACACGGAGATTCAAATCAGGTGAATTATCCATTGTTCCTTGGAGTCTGGGTGGCCTTGACACAACAGAGGAATGTCATTTCTTACAGTTGTGACAGTGTTTGATATGGAAACAACATGAAAATATATCTCTTGATGACTAATGACCTCTCACAAACCAGAATTTCCTTCTGCTCTAACCCACAGATGTTCTCTCTCACCCATCACTCACTTTCTCTTGTGCTCTCTCTCTGTCTTGGAATCATCAAAGCCATGCTTGGCTGCACATTATGGAAAGGATTTAAAGCTTAGCATCAGCTATGCTACCCAATGGCTACAAACATTCTCATGCAATCTGAATTGAATCAGCTGCATTTAGGAATGTCTCAGGGCAAGCATATCAACATTTTTTTTTTTTTTTTTTTTTTAGCTTTTGTAGCCTTCTAGCCCTGGTCTGAGTTGGCAAACTGAAAGAAAAGAAAAAAAAGAATATAGAAGAATATTTAGAAAAAAGAATATTTAGACATTGGTTTGGTTGAGGCCTCTGTGTGAGGATAGGCTTGGATAATTGTGTATCCAAACAAATAAGTGATATCATCTCTCATTTAGAAGAGGATGTCCTTTCATTTATCCACACACACACTGGACAACTGTTTAATGTTATTCTCAAACTCTTTATTCTTAACGCAAGTCTCTATGCTCTCAGCTTGTTATGGATGCGTTTTATTTTTCCTGCCGTTCTAAACATTTACAGTGCAGTTCTTCATCGGCAGAGATAACAAGAGGAAACATAAGCAGTAAGATAAATGTCACAACACTTCCTATTCTCTACTCAGTGCACAGATAAGGCTGGCCACAGATGAAAGAGGCCACTGAAATAAAACAGAGGGAACCGCATTTGTTCTGATCACGATAGCATCTCTGTAGCACATACAGCTGAGATACACTGGGTGGATAGAGTTGTGTTCAGATGAATGTAAATTCCAATAGAGAGCTTCACACTTCAAAAGCATGAGGTGTGAGACCAAATAACAGCACTGTGTTTGTGTTGTAAAAGGCTTGGCCGCGTTCGGATCAGTCTGTTTCCAGGATCAAGTTGGCATATGTTTTCTTTCTCAGTAACACACCAGACTGAACCAATAAAACTTATTTATGAAAATTTCAGAGTAGTAAACAGTAAATACTGAAAATACTGTTTCGAGGTATGCTAGGTTTCGAGGTGCAGAGGTTTGAGCTTTGATTAAGACATTATGCTCATGTATATGTAAAGAATAAAACATTATGGATCATGTTGTTATAGGAAAATAATCAACGATGGAGGGTCTAACATGAAGCCGAGTTACTGTTACCATCCCAAAGTTGATATTTTTTCCCCAGTGTTTTATAACACTTATCCCACTGCATTTTGCCAACGTTTACAATAGAGCAGCTATAAACACTCATTCCCACACCGCCCTCTCTTTGTTTCTCTCTCTTGAAGTTTGAAGACAAAAAAAAAAAAAAAATACGGCTTGTCATGTTCCAGAAAAAAAAACAGAATGTTCCCTGCCCTGAGGACTTTCTCATGGTGGAAAACTTCCTCACGGTTACAAAGCGCTGACACCAGAGACTCCTTCCATAAATGTTAAATAGATGTCTCCTTACAGAACGTTTCAGCATATCAATAATTATACACCTTTCCTTATAAAAAATTTAATAAAGTTTAATGAATTGGTTTATTATTAGTGTTAGATTATGTGGTTCATCAGGAATAAAAGTTCCTGAAAGTTAGAAACAATAATGCCTTCAAATGAGCACATTAATACTGTACAAACTTATTAAAATATGAATCAGTTAAATGATAGATGGCAGTACCGTCAAAGCTGCTCTTACAGAAAATGAATCAACACCTTCTGACCAAACAGAATCGAGACTTCAGCAGTGCTGTGGTATAAATGGAGTTCATATCTACGTATGTACTGTTTATTTGGAAGACATGCAGTCCCTCTTTGATGTTCAATGATTTGAAATCTGTCCTCAGTTGATAAGATGAAACAGGGCTCCTTGATCGATTTCACCAGCAGCTCTTAGAAGGTGCTGGAAACGGCAAGAGTTTTCTTACAGCAGGAAACAATCTGTGGTGATTTATTGCTCTTTTAATATTGGCTTTCAGCCCTATTGCACTGCAATACAAAAAGCTAAACACAGTGTTGGATAGCAGTTCCCCCACATTCCTTTCCTCAAAAGGGGGAGGGAAAAACTCTAAAGTGATTTTGGAAGCGAATGCTTGAGGAGCTCTACTCCTACATCCTGCAGACTTTATGTGAGACAGGATCTAGAGTCTGGATGCCAGATAGTTATCTTATCCAAAATGATCTGTGCCCCTGTGTGAACTTATTAATCATAGTGATGGTTTTAATTAAAAAAGGCGCTAGACAGGGAGGGCAAAAAGTAAAAACAAATTAAAGATAACTGTGTTTGTTTAAGCTTTTTTTTTTTTTTTTTTTTTTAACCATAGCAAGTGACATTCATACTAAATTGCTTGAAAAGAATCTTGTAAATGCCTGGTCTACACAGACCACACTAATTAATGTTTGCCTTTTGACGGCAAAATTGTGATATAGTGCTCACCTCCCACCTAGAACTCTTTGTCGAACTTATATGAAGTTTTTGGTACCTAAAAGCTAAAGTAATATTTTATCTCAATGACTTTTCTTTCACGATTATAACATCTGTATAGACAGTTGTTCAGCCAACTTAGGAATAAAATATTATTGTTGCACTTTATAATTTTAGCATCATGCTAAAAATTTATGTTACACTGTATATAAATATTGAACATTGTGAATATTGAACGTTTAAAGGAGTCTGGAACATTAATTCAGAGGTCCAAAATTTTTGAGCAAATGATCACCTAATAGACATTTTTTATAGTAATTCAGTGCGATCTTAGCATTTTAATTTCTCCTTGCTTTTTATCATCATGCCTGTAAATCCATGTTCAGTAACTGTTTCAGTATATTTTTTGTCACAATTCAAGAACAGATGCACATGCAGGTATTTAATGCTTTATTTAGAATGGCAGACAAAACATTGACGTAATCCAAGGCAATTTCGAGATTCAGGCAAGGATTAGGCGATGAACAAACAGCGTGAACTAGGGCAGTCAAGAGCAAGATGAGGAAACCAGAAACGAGATCAAAACCAGAAAGTCAATCCATAAACAATAGCTTGGTATAGACTGGTACAAAAACAAAGAGTGTGTACTTTGCAGTAAGTAAGTGAAGTGAGAGTCCTTATGTGAGTGTGTGATTGAGTACAGGTGTGTATGTACTCTACAGGTGTGTAGCTCTCTAGTTCAGTAGGTCATGAATCAGTATATCGTGTACATGAGTTTGGGCACTGGTACAGACCCTGGCTCACTACACACTGGGACACCGATAACCGAATTTCTGGTGACATGACTATATACTTGTGTTGTAAAACATCAAAAATTAAAAACTTAAAAATATTATGTGTCATATATATGTTATATGTTTATATGTCATAGAAATGTGTTAGCTTAATCACACAAATTTCTGTCATAATAGGTCAAGCAGGAATATAGGCAAGCTAGTGGATTTTTAAAAAATCATTAAACACTTAAAAGCCGTTAGACTCAAACAAACCATATATAGAAATTCAAATAAAGTTAACAATCGCTTATGTAAGTAATCATTTGAGAGCAACAACAATAACGAGTTACTTACATTTGTAGCCGGAAGTTGGCTGAGAGTTCGTCCACCAAGGATTTTGCGATTGAGACAGCCCTTAAAATGGCCGACTCCCTAATCATAGTCCTGACTACTGAACTAGGGAGGTGGTGAGACATACCCAGAATCTGTGGTGGATGGGTGTTGTAGTCCTCACTGGCCATGTTTGTAGGCCGCACGGTTGTCTGGGAATTGTATTTGGGCGCCGATTCCGGCAATGACGACAATTTTCTTGTTTGTTTTCTTAACTGTTGTTCAGGATCGCAAAAAAGACTAAAATAGCTCATACACTCCTAATTTAAATGTGGCTTGTTTGACTGTGACGCCCAGTAACACACAAAATAGTAACACACAAACTCCATATTCATAGTTAGAGTAATATTCATAATATTCATTTGTTAAATAAATTAAATAAAACAAAAAAGGAGATGTATGTTTCTCTCATAAACCCATTTGTAAATCAAGTATTAAAAAGAAGTAATCATGATGATTAATTATATGACTCTAAAAACAACACTTGAAGATGACTAATTACATGACTCGAAAAACAACACCAGAAGTCATGGTCATTTTCATGACCAGATTTGTTGTGTTTGAATGGCTTGAAATGTATCAGTAATGCTCATATGGTGAAATTCTCACATTTCTATTATATATTTACATTTACATTTATGGCATTTGGCATAAAAAAGAATTATCCAGAGTGACTTATATTTATCTCATTTATACAACTGAGCAATTGAGGGTTAAGGGCCTTGTTCAAGGGCCCAACAGTGGTAGCTTGGCAGTGCTGGGGCTTGAACTCCTGACCGTCTGATCAGTAACTCTTTAACCACTGAGCGTACACTGCCCATATATATAGTATAGTTCTAAAACAACAAGTTTTCCTGAACTGAAAACGTTCCTGAACTGAAGTGCAAGAGCATCACAGACATGTTGAAAGCCCTTATCTGATTAATTAGGCTTGTGACCATTATTTTATGGCACCTAGCTATCTGAAAACTTGATCAAGACCTGATAGTTATAAACTGTGTGAGGTAATAACACACAGCTAGTGAGGTTTTAGACATCTTTAAACATCTTTAAGACTGTTTTTGGCACCTTACCCAACATGATCTGCACGAGAAGATAGTCTAGGCAAGTCTATGTGGTTTTGATGAAATATTAAGGGTCGATGAAACAGATGAAAGGGTTTCTTAACCAATAAAAGTCTGTGATAATGTTCGCACCATTAAATCTCATGTCTTACATATTGCTTAATAATTTAGGAATTACATTTGGCATTGAGACTTACTTTAAATTGCATCATGTTGCAGAGGTCTGTAGTTTAACGTGGGGAAAAAAGTTTTGGAAATCTAGCTTCAAGCAATAAAACACCTTTTTGTACTTGCTGTTTGATTTTCAAGGTGGAAATTGGTGTACTACTGCACCCCCGAATTTGAACAGTGGAAGGAAACTGAAATGATATGAAGTTAGTTGTGCTATTAAGAGCAAGCTTTCATATAAGACCTTTTGATTAATCATATGTTTTGTTATTCAGTCCCTACAGCAATCACAAATCAAAGACTGCGTCTGAATAACCCTACTACCCTACTATACAGCAGGTGAAAAGCAGTACGCCAAAGGAGTAGTATGTCTGAATTCTCAGTATTCATAAAACAGTAGGCGAGAACTGCCTGGATGACCTACTGCTTCCACCGAGATTGTGCAGTATGGACCCAATGGATCCCATAAGGCAACGGGACTGGCGCAAAAGAGCTGTCAGAATCAAACATGGCGTCAGGCAGTGCGTCGGCTCTTTTTAAGTTGTAGGTTACATGACAGTGCCAACATGGTGGATGTAGTATGTCTAGATTGTATTCATGCTTACTACTAATACTGATCAGTATGTACTGTATCAACGGGCGAGCAGTGGGTACTGAATTCCGTACGCAATTTTGAACGCAACCAAGGTTTAACATAAAACACCACATATGTACGTGGGTATTTTTATTGATTGTTAAACCTAGGTATCAAAAGTGTGAAAAATGCATAAAAGTTATGTTATAGACAAAAAAACATCCCAATTTGTCCAAAACCCAATTTTCATCATTTTTTTTCCCTGTCTGTTGTCAGAATTCAGACTTCCGATGGGTTTTCCCAAACCCCCACACATATTTTAAAATGGACTAAATCTACTCAAAGAAATCATAACCTATACTTTGTCAGGAGCTCTAGTTACCAGGTGTGGTGTTGTTTTAAGGTAAAACACCACTTTAGCGGTGGTCTCTAAAGACTTTTTTATCCTAAATTTTATCCTAAGACATTATGTGTGTAGAACTGAAATGAACTGTGTATGAACTGAAAGTATGTGCTATTCATCATGTACAGACAGGAGGCAGTTTCAGATCCTCCTACTGGATGAGGCATCATCATCCATTCATCATCCCTGAATCGTTTAACACTTGCGTGACAATCAGGAATGACTCAGGATGAACCGTGTGTCACTATGGTGTCTCACTCACCATAACCGTGAGAAATCATTTGGAGCGCTACAGTCGTTGCGGTGGTAACCGAACCAAATCCTTGACTCCTACACTGTGTGTGTGTGTGTGTGTGTTGTGATTTTATAAATGAATCGAGAACTGTGACTCTGTTTACAGGGTTCTGTTGACTTTTTTGGTTTTTGTGGAAAACATAAACTGACTATATTAATTAAACCTGAGCATTGTGACATTATTTGTGATTGTATAAATTAGACATTGTGATTGTTCTTGTAATATAAAAAAAGTCAAGCTTGTGCACTGCATATTCAATTAATATAGACCTTGATTATGTGATCTACTCCTCCTCCTCCATGGTTTGCTTTACAGCTATATGTGAAGAGTAAATAGCCTCATTTGTTTGCATTGACAATAACTGAATCTGGAGATTATGTGCGATAACAAATGTTCCCATCTCACACCTTTTTTCTCTTTCTGCACTATGAACAGATTTTGTTACTCCTGCTCAGTATGTAAATAAGCGAGCTCACTAGGTGGAGTGTAGGAGGCTGTCACCATCTTATTTTCAGAGTTGGAGATTATTATTCAAGATGTTTTTTGAGGTTATTGGATGACGTATTCTTTTGGCTGCAACTTGCCATGAATGTTAGACTGATGCAAACACAGTGTACATATTGTGTTTACACCTGCCTGAGATAGCCTACAAAACAAAACAACAAAAAAAGTTGTGTGCCACACTACCTCCAGAAGTGCTCTTGCTGATCGATTGCATCCAATCAGGTTCCGATTGCAGCGTGTGGAAATGCAGTCCGATTGTGATTGGATATCCAACATCATAAGTTAATGCAAGGCAGATTTAAATTAGCTGAGGAGAGTAAATACTCTGCTATGTGGTTTACTTTTTAATATAGTGTTTTGGTCTGTATTTGGTTGCAAAATGTAGCTAAAATGTTTATTCTTTCATCCCATCGCCTTCAGTAACCACTTCTTTATATTCCAGATTGTAGTGGATCCGGTGTCTATGCCAGGAACTCTGATTGAGAGGCAGGATTACACCCTGAATGGGATGCCAGTGCACACACGCATTCACACCTAGGGGCAGGTTAAAGTCACTAATCTACTTACCGGCATGTTTATGGGAGGTGGGCAGAAACTGGAGAACCGAGAGGAAACTAAAAGGGAACTCCACACAGGCAGTAACCTGAACTCAAGATGGAACCAGGGACCCTGGAGCTGTGAGGCGACAGTGCTACTCACTACACCTCCATGCTGCCCATCACTACATCAACTAGAGTCGTTTAAAAATAGTTCAGAGACAACTTTAGGTCATTTACAGGTTTCACATCTTTTAGTCCCAGTGCAGGGAAGATGATTGGGACTAGCCTACGGTCTACTGTAGCAGACTGCATTTACTCTATTTTCCTAGTGCATGTTCAGTGAATGACAAGGTTGTTTACAACTGGAGTGTTAATACTGGAGAACTGAAGCTGAAGTGGCATGGTGGTACAATGGATCCCTGATTCTGAGCTTGGATTACTGTCTGTATGGAGTTTTGTGTGTTCACGTGGGATTCCTTTGGGTGCTCCGGTTTCCTCCCACCTCCTTAAAACATACCTTTAGGTGGACTGGTGATGATAAGTTGCCCCTAGGTGTGAATGAGTGTGTGAATGTGTGTTTGGTGCAGTGGACTGGAGTATTTCTAATACCCCATGCTCAGAATTCCCAGGATAGCCTATGCCGGGAATGCTGAGCATGGGGTATTAGAAATACTCCAGTATCCAATATCCCACAACCCTGACCAAGATGAAGCAGCTCCTGAAGATGATTCAATGAAACACATCTAGGCAATAGTCATTGTTTCAAATACATAATAATTTGGTCCCCATGTGTCTTCCAGTGAAAATAAGACAGAAATTAAACCCCTGATGTGAGATTTTAAAAAAATGCCAAAAATATCAGCACTTAATAATTTTTATGAATGTCTGACGTCCAGACCGAATCATCAGCGTTTGTCCTCCTCTCTACAGAGGGTGGCCTTATGATTCTTGATTATGAGTCTTACTGAAGATGCTGCTCCTCTGAAATCAGCCTGCTTTGATTCGCCTCCATGACTGAATAACAAACAGGGAAAAAAAGGGAAAAAAAGTCTTTTTCATTCTCTTTGTTTTTGCTGTGTTCTCTCTCTGCATTTCAAGCTCCAGGCGCAGCGTTTTCCATGCTTGATCACAATGAACCCTAAACAGATAAAGTGGCATCACTTTGCTATGACTGTGTGGCACATCCTGTGCTGTTACATGCAATTATCTCATTTTATATTTTTTATGTGTGTGGGCAGGTGCGTGTGTGTGTGTGGGCAGGTGTGTGTGTGTGTGTGTGTGTGTGTGTGTGTGTGTGTGTGAATGTGTGAGTGTGTGTGTGTGTGTAAGTTTTGCTGTAACTATGGGAGAATACAGAAAAACTCTACATGGCTGTTGAACTGAATTGTCCCTCATAATTCTATGCAAAAGTGAACGACTCCTTGTCAGTCGAGACCTACATTATGACAGTGTTTAACAAAGCTTCACATAATAATAATAATAATAATAATAATAATAATAATAATAATAATAATAATACCTGCTGGATATGGCTAATTAGCCACAGTGAGGAGGGTTGTTTTGATGTAAGGAGATAGGAAATAAATGTTTCATTTATATGGAATATTATGGCTCTAGAGGAAGCATATAAGAAAGCACAGCACAGTGAAGAGCCTCCAAGCATTGTACAGTATCCAGGCACTCTCAGGATTGAATTACAGATGAAGAGATGTACAAATAGGAAGTGACTGCCTGGCTGGGCTTTAAGAAACACACTGAACAAAGTGCAGCTCGAAACTTTTAAAACACTGTGCTCTACAGTCTGTGCCAAAACAGTCTGATCCCACACAATATTCATACAGAGCCGAATCAGTCTGAGAGATTTCACTGGATTTCATATGAATAAAGTTTGAATGCTGCAACGAGCAACCCGACCCCCTCCCCCTTGAAAATGTACATGTGAATGCACATTTTCATCAATCCGAATGATTTAATTCCAGTTGCTGCTTCCAAATGAATGGTTTCAATTTGGCCTAAACTCAGCAACCTGAGGAAAATCTGTATTTACATTCCTGTTAATCCGAACCAAATTTATGCACATGCACAAGAAGTAGCATTCCGTGCTGTTGCCATAGTAACAAGAAGCATGTTAGGTGTGTTAGAGTAGGGGTTCTCAAACTTTTTATACTGTAAAATAAATTACACTGAGCCTCTCAGTACATGTTTATTTTATGAGCATTATTTAAATGTGTACTATAATATTTTGTCTATTTATTATGTGGGGGGCTGTGACTCAGGTGGTAGAGCGGGTTGTCCACTAATTGTAGGGTTGGCGGTTCGATTCCCGGCCCATGTGACTCCATGTGACTCCATGTGCCAAAGTGCCCTTGGGCAAGACCACATTCATCTAACAGATTTCTAAGATCATCTGATAGGTTTCTTTTGTATGTCACTTGATCCCAAACAAAGGGGGATAGAGCTTTGTCAGTCACTGCCCCTCGTTTATGGAATCAATTGCAACTGGATATCCGCCTTGCACCTTCAATAACCACTTTTAAAAAGAGGTTTAAAACATATCTCTTCTCCCAGGCATTTTAATCAAATTTTTACTATTGTTTATTGTTTGTCTTTATTTGTTTTTATTGTGTTTTCTATTTTACTTCTCTTTACTCTGTTCAGCACTTTGGTCAGCTTTGCTGTGTTAAATGTGCTTTATAAATAAAATTTACTTACTTACTAAGACACTGAACCCCAAGTTGCTCCCGATGGCAGGTTAACGCCTTGCATGGCAGCTCTGCTACCATTGG
This sequence comes from Stegophilus panzeri, assembly GCA_024331685.1. NCBI lineage: Eukaryota > Metazoa > Chordata > Actinopteri > Siluriformes > Trichomycteridae > Stegophilus > Stegophilus panzeri. The sequence continues at coordinate 29,128,940 of JANDJT010000001.1, read as the reverse complement.
TGTGTGTGTGTGTGTGTGTGTGTCTGTGAATGGGTGAATGAGAACCAGTGTAAAGCGCTTTGTAGAACCACTAAGCACTATATAAGTGCAGACCATTTATTAGAGCCATAGAGCTTTTTATTCCTGAATGTCTACCAACAGAACACTGACATTATTTAAAAGCCTATTTGTTTTTGACCGTTTGGATTAAACCTTTCAATTCACTGTAACTACATAAACAAAACAAAAAAAAATACACGGACCCACTGGTGATGTGTCATGGACCCCACTTTGAGAACTGATCACGAAAAAAAAAACATTTTTATGCAAAATCATTAAATAATTTTAATGATGTGGTTGAATTCATACAAATAAAGCCATTAGAAAAGTTTATGTGTTGCGTAATAAGTATAGATATTGTTTGCTTGATCTAATCACTTGTGTTTTCAGCAGGTTTTATACTGCAAGAAATATAGCAGTATCTTAAATATACGCAAATGTATGTCATTTTTCTCATTATGAGACCATGATAAAACAAATATAAGAATATTAAGCCTATTTTCTTGCTATTTTACTCATTTCAAGATTGAAATTTTCTTGTATCCTACATTATCCTACTTTATACCACAGCGCTGTTGAGTTGAATTCTTGAATCTGATTGGTGAGAATACTGTATGATGTTGCAGTAATAGTCTGGCCATAGTTCTGATTCAGTTCAGTAGACAGGTTTCTATTAATAGACTAGTTCAACTTTCACATGGACTTGTATGGTGGAAATTCCACGTACATTAACTCGAACACTAAGCAGATTAAAGAAAAGTGATAGTTAGCAAAGACATCACATATAATAATTGATATAGTGAAGCATTCTGTAAGGACATGGTTTATTTAACTCCAGTGTCAGCCCTTTTCCACCATGGGAAAGGCTTCAGGACAGAGGACATTGGGGTTTCTAGGTAAAATCATAAGCTGCATTTTGTTTTGTTTGATTAATTTCAAGAGAGAGAAAAACAGCGAAGGGTTCTACAACATTAAATCTAACTATAAACTGATTAGTGTGTCATGTCATCATGCCAATTAAGAAAAATGTCATTGGTGGTTCATTTCTGTGGTCCTCATAAAAATTTCCCAGTGTGGTTATACTAAATATAAACACTCTTGGAAAGCCACTCGGCGAATCAAACTAGTGGACCGGATCTAAGTGTTGTATAAAAGAGGAATAAAATATGTTGGGACATGCTGTAATTAGAGGCAATAACTGGGCTGATAACAGCATCGAACTATCCTGTTGTTCATTATTTTCCTATTACTGCATGCCCCATTGTGTTTTATTCCTTACTTACTGTATCTCATTAAAAATTAGCTTTTAAAATATATCAATAAACAATTTTTTCGTCACAAAACTAGCTCATTGACTTGATGTGCAAAAATGACCATTATGAAAGGATTAAATGGTTTACATGCTGCTTGTTCTCTTTAATGTATTACTGTATATGCTGTATGAATGTATTTTTTCAATTATGTTATCAGTCTGTTATTTACTACTTAGTCCATGGTTATTGATTAATTGATTATTAGGTGGAGGAGAGGGGGGGTGCACCACCAGGGTTGAGGGTTCAATTCTTGCCTCCGCCCTGTGTGAGTGGAGTTTGCATGGTCTCCCCATTTGCAGGTACTCTGGTTTCTTCCCCCAGTCCAAAGACATGCGTTATAGGTTGATTGGCATCTCTATACTGTCCATAGTTTGTGAGTGTATGTGTGTGTGTGTGTGCAGTTATGTCCTGTGATGGGTTGGCACCCCGACCAGGTTGTCCCGCACCTTGTACCCCGAGTCCCCTGGGAAAGACTCCAGGCTCCACGTGACCCTGTGTAAGATAAGCGGTACAGAAAATAGAATGATGCATGATTATTAGTCTGCACGTAAACATAGTCAATTCCATGTTCATATTTATATAAATTTGTATCCAGAACTGAAAACTCATGTACGCAACTGACTTGCTACCAACACACACTATAGATATTTACCAGCTTCATGAATTCACTTGAACATCTTCAGTTAGTTTTCCCACACCACATTTGCAGAAATCCAAGCGGAGCAGCTCTGGTTATAATTGGTCTGAACTCTTCACGAGATCATCCTGGCAGAGCATAAAGAGGGGAGACACCATGGGAAGGGCAGGAAGCTCTGAGCAGAGGAACAGGAGAGCGCTGAGGCTAATCACCATGAGGAGCTGCAGCCTCTGTGCTCGTGGCTGTTTACGGCTGATAACTGTGCAGCGTGAAACACTTTGGGGCATCGTTGAACATCCTCAACATCCCTCTTCACCACATTGATTTTCATGAGTGCATAACACTGATCACTCAGATCATACCACTTCTGTCTAAGGGGGGAAAAAATGTGAAATATATAGTGTTAGAAATTTCAGAATGTTTACATATTCACAGGCAAAATGTTTAAGATTTCACGTTTTACTGCTAGTGGATTGCTTTCGCCTACAGAACCCTGGATATAGGAAGGGCTCGGAATAAATTCATGTCATTTTTGGCATGCTTTATTTTTCACATTTTTCCACAATTATCTATCATGTTGTAAATTACATTTAGAAGACAACATATCTTAAAAGTTGTATTTGATGTAAGTAAGCTCATATGGGTTTTTTTTTTTCTTCCAGTGACTGAACCTCAAATAGTCTTTTATGCACTATGTAGGGTCTACAACAGCGTTATTATACAGTGTACCACATACAGTGAGCATATATAGTGAATAGGAAGCTTAAACATGTGCTGAAGGGGCGTAAATGTAAAAATGAATCATTTCTATTTAAAGATAAATAAAAGGTGACAAATTTGACATGAATTTTGGGTAACCTGTGGGTAAATAAATAAGGGATATGTAATTTCACACCTAGCTGTAGATTATCCCGCTTATACCGTGATCACTTGCCAGCACTGACAAGGTAAATATGACATTGATGTTTGCAGTGCAAAATTTGACTGAAAAGATCAAAATAATGGTTCGTTTTCGTTAGTTATTTTATATGTGGATCGTTTATACGCAGATATAAAGTAGTGCGATGAGATGCCATTTATTTGAATCAATTATAATAAATAGTTATTAGAGAGAGAGAGAGAGAGAGAGAGAGAGAGCGAGAGGGGTGTGCGTGTGTGAATTACCTGTGTCTGTGTCGCATCTCTACTAATAATGAAGCTGTGCGTTTAACTACTGTATGCAGCTGTAACTGTATGCTACTAGGGTTGCAATTGTTTATAGGCAGTGCATTGATTTAGAACAGTGATTAAACTAACTGGAACTACCTGTGCATTATACAGTTTGAACACACACCTCCCAGCCAATCAGAATCGAGTATTCAGACTGGCGATGGTATAAATTTAAATAAACATCAATTTTTCATATGGAATAATGATATTGCCTGGTTGTGATTTTCTTTATGACAATTTTTTTATGCTACTAATAAATAGCTTATCAAAACTGATAATGTGGCTTAATGGTTAGCACATTCGCCTCTCACCTCCAGGGTTGGGGGTTCGATTCCCGCCATGTCCCTGTGTGTGCGGAGTTTACATGTTTTCCCCATGCTGTGGGGGTTTCCTCCGGGTTTCCTCCGGTTTCCTCCCCCAGTCCAAACACATGCATGGTAGGCTGATTGGCATGATCAAAGGGTCTGTAGTGTATGAATGGGTGTGTGAATGCGTATGTTAGTTTGCCCTGCAATGGATTGACACCACATTCAGGGCGTACCCAGGCTTGTGTCCCATGCTCCCTGAGATAGGCTCCGGGTTCCCCGCAGCCCTAGAAGGATGAGTGGTATAGAGAATGGATGGATGGATAATGTTTGCTCGGTTTGAAGTATAAAATTATAATCTCATTAACATGCAGATGCATTTGAATGCTACTTTTTGCAGTATAATTAAAATTCAAATGCAGTGCATAGAGGATGTGACAGCATTTTGTGTCATGTATTTATTTATTTATTTTGCCTTCAGCTAAAAAGCTATAAAAGCTATATGTGCTCCGAGTTTATAGTTTGAGTCTTGGAATAGCAAACTGCTGGGGTTCTCAGCGTGGTTCTAGAGGATGTGGCAGAGCTTCTTCAGTTTTAAAACAGCATGACTCCAACATGCAGACTGGAGAGAATATGAAACAGGACTGAGTGGAGACAGGTGCGTGTTTTTTTTTGTTTTTTTTTTTATAGTGTATGTGTGGGCGTGTGCAGGTTTGCGCACAATTGCTCACAGTTCAACCGTGACTAAGACAAACACAGTCTATGAGAGGTTTGAGAGTTTTAAGAAGGAAATGTTTTAAAAACATCTCAAGAAGAACAAAAATGAAATCTCATTTAATCTCATGTTAAACCCAATGTGGGTTTTTCCCCTAGCTACAGATAATCAAGCAAACCTCCTTGCCAAAATAACTCCACTTTCCAATCCGATCATCATTGCCTACATTAATCTGTCAAAAGTGACTTTTCTCGAGAGCAGGAGAGAAATCCTTCTAAAACAAATGAAGCGTCAACAGAAGATACAAGTACATTTGCATGGAAGGCAGTCAAACGAGATTAAGAATTTTAATAATCTGCAGAAGCGAACGACAATTCATGACTAATACCACAACAGAAAATTCTGGACCCCCAAGGGTGAAGAACGACTATCTTCATTATACCACACACACACACACACACACACACACATACACACACACATCATGACTCATGAAGAGAAGGAAAGACAGAAAGATGGAATACAGGAGGAAGACAAAAAGAAGGAGTCTGGATGTTTGAATGGTTACACTTGTACTAAATGTATACTTAATTGTGAATGAGGGAGGAAAAGAAGAACAAATCATAAAGACATTTTTGTGAGGAGCAAATAAGATAAAAGGCAGTCAAGGATGAAGTCAGTGTTTGCATGAAGCATACTTGAGAGAGAGGGTGAAAGAGAAAGAGACAGCAATGTGAGGGAGGAGGTTGAGTTATATACAGTAATCAAGTGTGCATTTCTCACCACGAGACATTTCCTGCAGGATTCAGCAGATGTGTCCCATTCAGAATTGTACATCACATTACACACGCAAATGTTATGCTTTCACAAGATTCATGACGGTCGTTTTGCTCTCTTCTTTCTCTCGCACGCTCTCCTCCTCTCTCACTATTTCAAGCATACTTAGCTTTGAGAGGTGGCTGGATGTTAAATATATAGTGCTGCACTCTGGAGCATCGCTGGTTCACACTTCTTACTGTTCAGAAGTAAGAAGAAGAAGAGGAAAATTAAGAGAAGTGAGGGATGATGAGAGATCATTTGTTTGTAATCGTATATCTCGGAGTGTCACATAATGGAGGCTGAGGGGGAAGCAAACGCAGGTATGGCAGCTTATTGAGAATACACAGCCAAAGGTTCAGGTAGAAATCGATAAACAAAGAGAGGCAGTGGTCAAACAGGCTAGAGTAGGTAAGGCAGAAATCGAGGTCAAGGGCAAAAGCAGAATCATTATCAGAATAACCAGCACTATGGCAAGGCTTGGTAAACGACAGAGACAATGGCAGCTGAGCATATTACTTCACAAAGACATAGTGCATGAACAGTTTCTTTTATAGTGTGGCGTGAGTGTGCTTGTGATTGGAAACAGGTGTGTGTGATTAGTCCTCAGGAGAAGGTGCCGTGTCTGTGTGTGTTTTTGGGAGTTGTAGTCGTCAGCCATGCTTGTAGTTAGTGGTGCATTTTGGGAAATGGAGTCGCAAGTTTGCCGTGACATGACACTGAGGATATGCAAGAAAACTGTATTCAACATATGCTCACTGTGTATATGAGACACCAGAGAAGGGCAATTGCGGTATTCAAGTAAAATTCCACACTGAAACACATTATATTGAAATATTCCTGATGTGCTTAGCGATTCTGGTGCTAATGTGTTAGTCGGTGGTATATGTTTGTTATTCTTGTAAGACGCTGAGAAATCTAACATCCAATGGTGCCTGAAAGTTTGTGAATTTTCTAAACCAAAGAATGGTTAAAGAAGAAGAAAGTTAATGTTTTGGAATGGCCAAGTCAAAGCCCTGACCTTAATACAATAGAAATGTTGTGGAAAGACCTGAAGCAAGCAGTTCATGTGAGGAAACCCAACAACATCCCAGAGCTGAATCTGTTCTGTACTGAGGAACGGGCTAAAATTCCTCCAAGCCGGTGTGTAGGACTGATCAACAGTTACCAGAAAGGTTTAGCTGCAGTTATTGCTGCAAAAGGGGATCACACCAGATACTTAAAGCAAAGGTTCACATACATTTGCCACTTATAGATATGTGAGAGAACTGGATCATTTTGGATCATTTCACAAATGACCAAGTATGATATTTTTGTCTCATTTGTTTAATTGGGTTCTCTTTATCTACTTTTAGGACTTGTGTGAAAATGTGATGATGTTTTAGGTCATATTTATGCAGAAATATAATACATTCTAATACCACTGTAGAAGTAGTGTAGACATTGGTGCAAATGTTTGACTCAGTGTCCCAGAATGCAATGCAGCTATATACTGTTATGACAGAGACTCATCTCAGCTAGTTAGCGAGCACGCATGAGCTAGCATTAGCATGATAGTTTTGAATGTTGCAACAGTTGGAGGCTGATCTGTTTGAGCAGAGGGTACAGATGTGAAGGTTAGAGCTAAAGAGGTAAAGAGCTGCTGCACCATTCTCTTTAGGTAGAGATGAGGCAAGGGTTAAAGCCACTATCAGCAGGCATTGTGGGTAATGTAGGAAACTGATAAGCAAATTGAAAATAGACCAACATGTCAAACTAAAGAAGTCAGCTTCATTACAAAATGAACACTGAATATAACTGATGATTACATCTTACCTATAAAGCCATTAAAGGTGGAATTTTCCTTTAATGTCAACATTAGTGCAAAGAGATATGGGAATAAGATAGAAGGAGAGACTGAGACAAAGAAAGAGGTGGAGAAACTAAAGTATTAAATGGACGGCAAAGTAAAAGAGTCAGATCTGAGAGCAGGAGAGATGAAAAGGAATGTGATTGAGGAAAGAAATGCGTAATAGAGATAGCATTGGTGAGGGAATCCAAGTGGAAAATGCATGGACTTCAAACAGCGTCATGGCTATGCCATTTGTGAATGTGTGTGTGTGTGTGTGTGTGTGTGTGTGTGTGTGTATCATTTCCATACCTGTTTTGCACATAAACAAAAAGCGCCCATGACTGTGAGGTGTATACGAACTGGTGTCTCGCTACAGATCATTAGAGCATAATGGTGCTGCAGTAGAAGCTCTAGCTCTCCTACATACCGCTGATAGATGGTTCTTCCCGAACGCACTGCATTACGACACCAATGTTTGTGTGTGTGTGTGTGTGTGTATCAGTGAAAACAATGGGAAACAAATTGACCCAATCATGAAGTTGCTGGTGGCGTGTCATTTGTGTTGCAAGAGCTCATGGGAATGCTTGAAGTGATGAGTGCCCGCTCTCTCATCTCTCTCTCGCTCTCTGCTCTCTCTCTCTCTCTCTGCTCTCTCTCTCTCTCACACACACACACTGCATGAGGGCACTGATTCATCACTCTCTCTGCCAGTGGGGGGGTTCTAGCAATGCCAGCAGTGTTGCTCAGAAGGTTCCAAGTATGTGAAATGGAGGTCAAGCCTTAGGAGCAGACTCTCAGGATGGAGCAATCATACAGGAAGAGCTGCATATAGGCTACCATTAGACAGATCAATGCCTTATATTTCAAAGTGCACTCAAACCACCGACATTTTCTATAGTTCACTATAACTGAGTGCCATACATCACAGTGTAGAGACAATTTCCCATCTGCCCACTCATGCTCGGTTTGTTTAATAAAGGAATACTCCAGCATTTAAAAAAAAATCTTATCGCTACCTATTTCACCTGTAGAATATGTGAGTACCAAGATAAGACTTTCCCATTAATTTAACATTAAATTGTTATTAATTTCATTTAGTACCACTGTTCAGTAGCTACATAAGATATACTTGTATTCCATAAAACAACATAATAACAATATACACCGATCATCCTGTTCAAAACTTTATACCCCCCTGGCTCTTAATGTATCGTGCTGCCTTTGTGAGAATCAGTGAATGTTTGTACCTTTTGTAATAGTTGTGTATGAGTTGTGTACGATGCATCTCAACATCAAATAGCCGCTGCTGGAAAGGGGTCAAATATGCAGAATACGCTGGAAAAGCAAAGAATGTGCAGAACTTGGAGGATTTTTCTGAAGAACAGTGGCGCAGTTTAACTGCTCAGGACAAACAAGGGACTCAGGAACAGCTATCACAAAACATAAAAACATCATGTCATTGATCATCCAGGTAACAACACACAGCATTAAGAATATTCTTGTGTCTTGTGGACTATATGTGAGCATCTTTTATGTGAAATATTTTATTCAGGGCAAAATGCAATTTTTATGATCCCACTTTTAAATATATATAGATAGATAGATAGATAGATAGA
>JANDJT010000001.1:29078040-29115919 GCA_024331685.1 Stegophilus panzeri | reverse complement strand
TATATAAAGAATCAGTTTACATGGAGGGTCTGCCATACAAGTCCCAAGTTATTACAAGTTAATGGGGTCACGTTGTGGTTAGCACGTTTGCCTTGCACCTCGGGGTTGGGGGTTTAATTCTCCCCTCCTCCTTTTGTAATGTAAATGGTACACACACTCACACACCAATGGTAGCAGAGCTGTCATGCAAGGCGCTAACTTGCCATTGGGAGCAACTCGGGGTTCAGTGTCTTTCCCAAGGACACTTCGACATGTGGAGTCACGAGGGCCGGGAATCAAACCGCCAACCCTACGATTACTGGACAACCCGCTATACCACCTGAGTCACAGCCAACCTGTGCCCTCTTTTCTCTGGGCACGCCGGTTTCCTCCCCCAGTCCAAAGACATTGTGACATTGCGTTGTATACTGATTGGCATTTCCAAAATTGTCCGTAGTATGCGAAAGGGTGTGTGATTGTGCCATGCGATAGGTTAGCACATGGCATGGGTCCCCCGCCTTGTACCCTGTGACTGCGATAAGCGGTACAGAAAATGGATGGATGGATAGAATGTGTTATTATAAACCTGGCAGCCAGGACTATTGACAGAGATGCTGTTATCGAAAATTAGTCAACACCCTCTGACCAATCAGAATTCAACAGTGCTGTAGTCTAAGGTACAAGACAAATTATCATTATCTTTGACTTGACATAGTACCAAACTTGAGAAATTCTGATCAATAAAGAAAAAGAAAGGAAACGCCTGCTTCAACAGCCGATCTTGCGAATTTTGATTTCAGTATTAAATATGACCCCGTGCAGCTGATCCTGCTCCTGATCCTCCTCCTCAATGCATTCAGCACTGCTATCCTGACTAGTTGTTTTATTTCAGTCCTGTCAAGCCACAGATAAGACAGGTCAAATCTTTGGAAGTCTGACAGTAACAAAAGGCGTCTGTCAGATGGCTCCTGGGCCAGGCATAGGCAGTGGCAGGCGAAAATGTTAAGAAGATAAGGTGTCACAGCGAATGAACACGATGCTTGGACTGTCCCACCAGCTGATTGCTTGGCAGCCTGTTTTCAGGTGATCAGTGCCAAGAAATCCCTGAGCGAATTGTTTTCAGGAGTTTGTTTTTGGTAGGGGACAAATCCAGATGACATTTGGCTTCTTTTTTTGTCTCAGTACCATCGAAATCAAGCAATGTCTACAGTACAAATGTCATTTTTTTAACGTTTGCTAGAAGAGAAGGAGAGCGAGAGAGAGAGCGAAAGAGAGAGAGAGAGACATAAATACATTCCTCAGAGCCAAAGAAAGCTTGAAGAATAGAAGCTGCATTTCTGTGTTCATCTGGATTTCATTGAGTTATTTACAAAAAAAAAAAAAAAAAAGTCTAACTATTAGGATATTTCCATTTCCCAGAAGCAATGGGAACCTCAATAACTAACAGCTATGGCAACTTTATAATCTAATAACACCACAGCTGGCGGCTTTCCTCTTATTAACAGCAGATGAAAATACTCAATGTCTACAAAATACAAATACAAAATACTCTGCCTCTGTATTCTACGATCCTTCTCAGTCCTATACAAACAACCTCGTTGTGCAAGCACTGTGATGTTCCAGCACTTCCTTTCATGTTCTTGTAGCTATTCGAACCAAATAATGTGAGAAAATGTCTCCCTGTTCCAGTCTCACAAAGCCTGGAGCTTTTCCAAAAGGAAAATGAACAAAATACAGTATGTGCTACTCTCTGAAAAAGCAAATAAAGGAATGAAAGAGGTGAAAACAGCTCTTCTCACCATGTTCAACATGGAAGACTAGGTTTTTCATAGATAAACTTGCAGCTTGTGAGGGTGTGCGGTTGACAAGGTTTCACTTTGCACCTCAATTCTGTTTACCACCCATGAAATTGCAGCAGCTACTGGAAATGAGGAGGAACTGACACATCTTTGTTAAGCTTGACCACTCTGAGCTCAGGTATAAGCCCAGGTATAAAAGACGAAAAGTTAAAAATAATAATAATAATAATACATTTTTAAATGAAAATAAAGCTCCAACATATAGTATAACCCAGGTCCAGTTACTTAAATTTCTTTTTTACAAAGGTCAGGATAAGCAACTAACATAACTGAATCATTTTAATATTTAATCATGTATTATCAGTTTAAGGCTATAAATATGTTTTGTTGCATTACCACTTTTGACATGGAAAGGATTGACACATTGATAGCTCTTTCTCGATTCTGTGGGTGGTGGTGCATGGCCGTTCTTAGTTGATGGAGCGATTTGTCTGGTTAATTCCGATAACGAACGAGACTCTGGCATGCTAAATAGTTACACGGCCCCTTACGGTCGGTGTCTAACTTCTTGGAGGGACAAGTGGTGATCAGCCACGTGAGATGGAGCAATAACAGGTCTGTGATGTCCGGGGCTGCACGCACGCCTCAATGGTCGGATTAGTGTGTGCCTACCCTACGCCAAGAGGCGCAGGGTAATACACTGAACCCCATTCATGATTGGGACTGGGGATTGCAATTATTCCCCATGAACGAGGAATTCCCAGTAAGAGCGGGTCATAAGCTTGCGTTGATTAAGTCCCTGCCCTTTGTACACACCGCCCGTCGCTACTACCGATCAGCCGAGAAGTCAATCAGACTTGACTATCTAGAGGAAGTAAAAGTCATAACAAGGATTTTTTGTGAGTCAAAAATGCTTGATTTTTGCTGCTGCTTTTTTTTTTTTTTTCTTCAAAAATTTGCAATGCAATTTGCAAAGTTTTTGTGCTTTTGTTGCAGAAAGCTACTTGAACTGGCGAAAATGCAATTGCATGAAATTGTTTTGCATGGCCTTCTGCAGTGATGTTTGTTGGTCAATGAGACCTTTTAGCTGTACTCATGTTTGACGCACCTGAATCATAGACAGCTCTGACTGGATGTACGTTGTGATGATGTCACATGACATGTCTTGGCCCGAATCTGTGGAAAATCTGCGGTAATTTTGAAAAATTGCAAGCTCCTCCGAATATTGCGAGGTTTGCGTTCATTTCTGCAACTGCAAAATCGCTAAACCCTGGAGGGACTGGACTCTGAACAGATGAGATGCCTGTTTTGAACTGGATGCTGAGAAAATAAACCTGTACTTCTCTGCCCAATCATTTTTAAACATTCTGCATTTTTTTTTTTAAACAAGCCATGTCATCAGTTCACTAGTCAGTTAACTAGAAAGAGTAAATGAAATTCAAACTCTATTAATACTGTCTGGGAAATCTCTCCCTTCCTGAGTTAATGTCTCTAACCCTGTATCTAGCCTCTGGTCTGATTAACTGTCTTCAGCTGAATAACTGGCATAAATGCATGTGATTGGATGAACAGAGGATTTATACCAGAAGCCAAACTGGTTCATGTGTAGAAATGATCTAGAAATGAGATATTATTGTAATTATTTTCATACATTTATCAGCTCTTCTACAGTATTTTTTGAGGCCTCAATTCAGTGCACTGAAATACATCTGGACCAAGGTCCACCAGCTGACGACCCCTGACATAAAGCATAAATTAGAAACATATTCTTGTATTTCATCTCCAAATTTGTCATGGCTTTTCCCGAGCAGATTCAACGGCATCTGTCTTTCTTTTCCTCAGTTCATTACACATATTTGAGACATACATTATGATGCTTTTTCTGCTGTACCATATGATATCCCTGATGCCATGCGTCACTGTCAGGCGCTGCGTGATGCATAATCGATAAACGCCACATTCACGAGGGTCAGTCCGTGGCCCGAGAACTAATGACAAACCGGGAGACAAATTAACATCCGCACTCTCCGAATCGGGAATGACATACACAGCGTCATCCAAATAAGATTTTCTTGTTTGCTGACATTTAAGCAGTCTGTTTTGATGTGATGTGACATTGATCGGGAATGTGTTCTTCACACAAGATAAACACGCTGGCTCAAGCGTGAACGCACACTCGACCGCAAAAGCACACCAGCCTGATAAACCAGACAGAGACATATTACTGTACAAGAGAACGACAGACAAGACAAACGGGGTCACCGGGGATCAGTGACATCATCGTGTCAGTTAGCAGTCATGAGCTCTTATCCAGTGATGTTTCTGCAGCATGGCAATTCACACAACCTTGCAAAATTTGAGCTGCTCTCTGAATGTGTGCGCAAAAATCAATTCTTCTTTTAACCAACACACATTTTCACACCTTCATTGTTTAGCTGTTAGCTCATCAGCTTCTGCTTTCTCGAAGTCAGGCTTTTGCTTCTCTGCCATGAAGCTCTGTGACCGAGACTCACCCAGACATCATCCACGTTTCCATCATCCACATGTTTGAAGCGCACAGAGCACCTCCTCCTAACCTGCTCAGCCTTTGTAAAGCGTCCTTCCTCCTCAAGTGGTTCATAATTAAGGTGTAAAATGGAAGCCAGAGAAAGGACAAAACGAGTCAAAAACACTGTCTGTTGTTTTTTTTTTTCCAGTGGAAAAGTATTTGACCTTCACCCAGTTGCCTGTCCTCTCCAGACAATACTCTAAGCTCTCTGTAATGCTCCAAAACCGTCCACAAGGGAAGTCACACGAGGCCCTGAAATGGCTCACTGTGGACTCAAGCACTTTAAGAGCTCAACTCCTCTGACATTCCACCGTGCCAGCCTTAAAACAATAAGCACATACACCGCAGGCCTCAGAGATAATGCCAGCACATGTGAGGCGGGAGCACTCTCTCAGGACGTACCACGGAGCTGGCTTCACTGATAACCTGTGTGTGTGTGTGTGTGTGTGTGTGTGTGTGTGTGTGTGTGTGTGTGTGTGCTTGTGTGTGTGTGTGTGTGTGTGTGTGTAGCCTCACTGAGCTCATACAACCTCACTATGGTGTTATTTTTCCTTTTGACTCTTTTTTTTTGCTACTGTGGAAGGTGGCAGCACTGAAATGTCTATCTGAGAAAGATCTGTGTGTATCTGATGCTCTACTTCCTCCATCATTCCTCCATCACACACTTCCAGCCATCCCTGTAACGCTTATCCTTCTGGGTTGCGGGGAACCTGGAGCCTATCCCAGGGAGCATCTGGCACAAAGTGGAGTACACCCTGGATGGGGTGCCAATACATACGTCAATCTTCTTTAGATTAGAGCTCTGCAGAAATCTGTATCTAAAATAACAAACGTAAATGTTCTTATAAGCAAAAAAGGGGATAGGCGGTGTGTATGTGAGAATTTCTGAGATTAAAAGATTGAGAGTGTGTGTGGTTTGGTCATGGTAATTGTAGTGCTTGTAAATTGTAGTGCCCCCCTTCTTATTATTATTCACCTTGTACTTCTTGGCATCCAGCTTAACAACACACATATACATGCTCTCACACACAGGAAACTGTGACTTAATTACTATACGTACTCTCAATTACATGGAAATGACCCTACAACCCTAAAACATGGCCCTACACTGAACTGAAACCACAGTCATAAGACCCCAGTATCAGGGCTGGCATAAGCACAAAAGGAAGAGATCTGATATCAATCTAAACCACTAAACTACACACACACACAGAGCAAAAAGATTGATATGTGTGACCTCTCTCTGCCTTGCCCTTAGTTAGGGTCAGAGTCTCGTCTTGCAGGAGTTCCCTCTCACCATATCTGTTCATCTTTATTAGTACAGAGGTTGCTTTTTTTCTACCACTCTTATTTGGCTTAATGACAGAGGTGGTAAATCACTCCAAACCCTTCTGGCTTACTGAACACTAGGCTTGAGGGAAGGAGAAGAAGCAGTGCCACCTGTTACAGTAATTATCAGCTAAACAAAGCCTGATGGAGGTGTGTCTACGTGTTTGTGAGGTGTCAAATGTGGTGTCCGGTTTCCTGCTCAGGTTTTTGAGCTTCCTCTGCATTTTCTGGATTCCAGTCTGACTTCCTTTTTCTACCAAGAAATGACTGCAGCAGTGTTTCTTTCTCACTCTTCCTCACATCTTATCAGATCAAAAAGCATGTCCTCTGCTTTGCGTACTAGCTGGATTTAGCCAACAGGGAAATTTTCAAAGGCTGGAGTTTAGAATATGAAATTTCTCAGCGAACAACAAAACATTAAAGGCAGCCACAGTGGCAGATTAAGCAGACGCTGCTCTGCCTCAGAAGCTATCTCAATTGACCTACATAAAAATTTTTCCTAGATATCCGGCTGTCTTTAGAGCTTTTTATATCTGCAGATTTCTTTACAACTGTAGTGTGAACATTATATATGGAATACAACATGATGAGGCATGCTGTTAGAGGAGCATAATCAGCAACAGGGTGGTGTGATGTGGTCCGATGCAAAGCAGAGTCACTGTTACCACCACAAAGTGGATTATTTACCAGTAACAGCACATCTTGAAGCGGTTTATGTCTCTTTATTTCTCACAGCAGTTTGCCAGAGGTTACAATGTTAATGTCATGCAATGACTGCAAGACAACTTAGTTCCTGTTATCACTTAAGCTACAGCAGCTATAAACAGCTATGTCATTCGCTCACCAGCCCCTGTTTTTTCTCTCTCTTGAAGTTTAAAAAAAACAAAACACCGCTTGTCATGTTACCGTAAAAACGGAAAGTCCAAAGTCAGGAAAACTTTCCCATAGTGGAAAGTACTGACCTTTAAAGCACTGACACTGGAGACTACATCCATAAATATTAAATAAACATCTCCATACAGGAAGCTTTCTTTGTTAAACAAATCGTTTTTCAAATCCATTTTTTTAGAGAGCGTAGACTAACCTTACAAGTCCCTGTGAATGAGTTGTTACTATAGACACAATCAGGTATTAGAACAAACCTGTGATTTCAATCATTGCCGGAACTACTATCCAAGCTCCTGTTATAGAAAATGAATCAGCACCTTCTGACCAATCAGATTTAAGAATACAACAGCACTGTGATATACAGTAAATCTGAATATTCCACAACAGTGTGTTATTGTCCAACCTCCAGAGACTGAACTGAATTATAAATCTCTGCAATTTATCTGTTGAGTCACTGTAAATGCGCCCAGGGTCACCTGATTAAACACCAGTGATTGCATGGTTTCTTTTGTTGTTCAGGGACATCGAGGATGATGACTAATTTGAAGTGAAAAGGTCAGGATTTCACCAGTTTTATTCTGAATTCCATTTTTCTCTCTCTATCTCAGTCTTTCCCTCTCACGGATGCACAAACACACACATACACACATGCTTCATCATTAATTCACAAGCCATCGTCTACACCCCCCTCTCCAGAGTCGGTCTCCATATCTCCTCAGGTTATGCATATTTATATGCGCGCAGGCTCCGCTTCAGCACATGTCATGGTGGTGAATGTTTCTCTTTCTAATGAACGCGTTCTCATCTTTCTGTTTCTCTTCCTCGCTCTCTCTCCACCCACACTGCTAGCATATCTGTTTGAATTAGGGAAGCTCCTGAAAGAAAGAAAAAAAAAAATGCACGCTGTTTGCACACATGTCAAAACGGAGTGGCAATGTTCCAAACAGCTAACGATGCTAAGCTAATTCCTCTCCTCGCTTTCCTGCTCTTACTTCCGTAAATGATTTTCCGCCTGCCACAGTGCCAGGAGAACAATGTTTTTATTAAATATTTCTGTGGATTTATCAGTTGGCTGAGGAAAGAAGAAACACACACCTATTGTATTGTTCCTTAAGGTGTGTGCTTACGCCATCCAAGCAGACAGCGATCGCATGTAAATGTTCTTGGGTGAATAATTATAGACAGCAGCCAGATGCGATAATGAGAACGATGACTGTTAAATATAAATTCAATAAAAATGCTGGGCTTTGTTCAAAGGAATTGCGTGTAAGGAAAGAGGAGAAGTGTAAAATCCGGTTTGAAAACAAAATAGAACTCAAGCCTTCTTGATTTCCTTCCTTTTTAGTACAAATACAGAAGTGAGATTCAGGTTTCCTCCTGATTTCGGTCATTTCTCTACTGAACTCTTGTTACCTGTCTTTTATTATATTACTTAGTGCATTTAGTATGTTTTAATTCATATTATTCTGTAGCCATGCTTCTCAAAGTAGCATGCAGGAAGCATAGCCAGGGGCCCACATATTTAAACACAATTTATTACAGTGGTGGAAATCACAACCCACCTTTATCAGAGTGATTAGTTTTTATAGGGTTATAATGTTTTATAGTTAAAAGTAAGTCTATAAATATAGCACATTGAACCTAATGACAATTTTAGTTCAAATGTTCAGGAAGAAAAAGCTCTATGTCTCCATAAAAGAACAAAATATCACTAAACGTATTTAAATAATAACCATAAAATTTGAATAGTTGGATTATATTCACCAAATAAACCTGTACTTTTTTTTTTTTTTTTTTTTTTTGTACATGTAAAGGTTGTCCTCTGGCTGCAAAAGGTTTGAGAAACCCTGGTATGATTGTAGAAGACATGGGCTCTTCTTGTAGTAAAGATAATACAGGGAAACATTTTTAAAAATTGAATTATACTAGTAAACACTAGATTATGGTTCTCCATCCATGTCTGAGAGACTCATGAATTACTCTTTCAGACACCCCTACAGCGGGCTGTACCATGTCTTACATGTTGACACTGTCTTAAGGTTCACTTCCTTATTAAATACTCATTCATAGCAAGCTAAATATCTAAGAATTTTTTTTTCGAGGATTAGCTAATGTTGGGAAATTATATTAGATTAAAATGTAAAACAGAGAAATAAAACAGGAAAACCCTCCTTTTCTAGAGCTGAAAAAACTAACTGTCGAAGGGGCCCGAGCAAGGTGAGCCTGCAGGGGTAGATAAAAAAAATTTTGTGCGTATGTAAAATAGACACACTCACACACACTCGCAGGCACACAGAAAAAGAGTTTGGAAAACTTCATGTAGTTTAATTAACAGCACATAAAATAATTATTTTTTAAAAATCATCAGTTTTACAGATCTTGGGGGATGCATGGTTTTCCTATTCACGGCCCAGGGGATTTGGGTAGCCTGGGTGCCTTAGAAGAAGTAGGGATCTGGACAGTTTGCGTGCCATATGACATTCTGTGGTACGTTTGGACAGCCGCATCCGAATATCTTTTCTTTATGAATGGCACCGAAACAGATGTTTGAGTGGATGCGTTAATTCCTCACTTTGTGGGGAACAGTGATGTGTGTCTGTGTGGATGCCTCCGTTCTCTCTTTCCTGAAAGGCAGTACGGTTAAACATGTTTGAGTGCCAGAATCCACTTTATGCCTTCGGAAAAGGGGCCCGGTGAAGTGGGTCTGGGAGGAAACTGTTCTTTTAAAGGAAGATCCAGGGTTCTGTTTAGAAGAACCAGGGTTGATGGGTTTGGATCGTACATCTAGAAATCAGGGATATCAAAATACTTAAATGCACATAAAATATACATAGTGCTGGACAGAGCTCAGCAGGGAGGATAGATAAGGAAAAGGTTGTACTAACCCATGGCTCAGCGAGAGAGGGAGAGATGCGGGGGGGGGTCTTCACGCTGGTAGGAGATAAGAGGAGGCCTCCCAAGTGTAGTAAATATTAAAGAAAACAGATATTGGCTTTTTATTACTATGACGCTGTTAATGACGTCCGCTTGACAGGGAAGAGCAGATGCATGCAAAAGTTACACTAGAAAAAACTCAAGGGCCCGTCAGGAAAGACGTAAGAGAAAAGTGCGAGCTAAAGATAAGGGCACTCCCTAAAGGTACATGGATGCTTTAATTGTATATAAGACACATTGTAAACGATTGTTTCTTGTTGCATGTTCCACTTTTTGAATGGAGCGTGTAACCCTGGGCCTAGCTGGGCCCAGCCGGGTTCATTTTGCTGTCTTGCTGATTGCTGAATAAACCTGCTTCTTCTGAATCCAGTCTCCGTGAGTTCTGCTATGTTATTTCTCTAAAATTACAAGTCAGATTGCTTAATTAAGTTCATAGTTTAAGTTTGTGAGCTAGCAGGGCCAGTGCAGGCTGAAGTGGCCCAAAATTTCCTACACTAACTAATTTAGTCTTGTTATTTAAATGAACTGTTAAATGTTCACTTCATTTATTTGATAAACTGATGTAATTTGTGTTTAATTAATAAGTGTCAAGTGTTGCTTGAATATATCACACTGGTTATTTGCTAATATTAACTTATTAAAACCCCTTAAACTCCAAGAACTCATCAGCAGGTCCAGACTTACGTGCCTCGATCCTCATAGTTCCTCTATATAGTCATTCCAGGATTTTGCGATCACAGAAATGAACGGAAAATCAAGCAAACTCTGCAATATTCGGAGAAGCTTGCAATTGTTCAAAATAACCGCAGATTTTCTGCAGATCTGGGCCAAGATGCATCATGTGACATCATCACAACATACATTCAGTCAAAGCCCTCTTCGATTCACATGCATTGAACATGAGTACAGCTAAAAGGTCTCATTTACCAACAAACATCACTGTGACAGACCGTGCAAAACAATTTTGTGCAATTGCAATTTTGCCAATTCAAGTAGTTTTCCGCAAAAAAAGAAGAAAAGTTGCATTGCCAATTTTGAAGAAAAAGAAACACAGCAAATTCAAGCATTTTTAGCCGCAACAATCACAAAAAAAATCCGTGAAATCCTGTACGGACTGATTATAGTTGTTGAACAATTTGATTTTAAATGAACAGCTAATTTAGAAAACATTGCAAATTGTGCTGTAAGAAAATAATCAATGGTGAGGTAATGTGATGCAGTTTATCATGACACAGGCACACGCCCAAAATCTTTCATTCCTCTTATACCACAGCAATTTGCCAACAATTACAATTATCTATTAACTCTCCTATTATATTATGGGTCAATTGGACCCAATTCCACATTCCACATTTTCCACATTTAATCTCTCTTTTTCTCTTTGAAATTTTTTGACTTTCCTCATTTAGGCTCCTGAACTTGTCCCAGACAAGCCATAATAAAGGTTTACTGTTTTAAGCTGTTCTTTGCTGTTTTGGAGTGTATTTAAATCGTGGAAGTCATTTTGACCCATAACATAATGGATGTAACTTTTTTTCCAACATGATAGGAGGATTAATTAAAAAATGACATGTCAAACTTTTTTTTTGTACATTTCTTGTTCTGGAACATCCCCAAAACAAGTTACTACCTGTTAGTATTTATGTTGTAGCAGCTGTGAACATCTGTTCCCTTACCATCCTTCATTTGTTCTCTCTCTTGAAGTTACTATGACATAAAAAGTACAGATGTCATTTTACTGAGAAACTGCAACACATAAACCCCTCCACCCTGACGACTTTCCCCTGAAGGAAAAACTTTATAGGTTTATGTCTGACGGAGACAAAGTACTGACACTGGAGACTCCTTCCAAAAATGTTAAATGAAAATTTCATCAGAGAAAACTTAACCAAATCAGTGGTTTCCCATGTTTTTAATTCATTTATGTAGAGCGTCCACCATACAAGTCACTGTGTGAGTTGTCACTATAAAAATTATACCATATTAGAGCGAGTGCATTAAAAAAAATTTTTACTGGAGGCCACAAAATGGAAATTCCACCTGTTTTGGGGTGCCTGTATTCAGCATTGAATTTATTTGTCATATCACACTCCCCAGTAGAGGTTAATGGCTCAGATGAATGTAGACAGTCTTTAAGAATTTCCAGTTTTTCATAAGTATTTCTTTTTTTTTTTTTAACTTGCATACTAGGTTTAAATGTTTCAACTTTATTGTTTCAGTTGTAATTATGATACTCTACACACAGAAACCCAACAGTGCCCTGGTTAATGTTATAACAGACTTGCAGCGATAAAATAATTCATTTGTTTATACTGATTAAAAATATCCGATAAGTCCATTTCCATTATTAACAGGTTAATATTAACCCGTCGTTTGAATTATAGTCAGCACTATTGTCTGAGCTGTTGTTACAGACAATTCAACAACATGTCAGGTTTGAGAATTCAACAGCTCAGATAAGCTTAGAGTTTAAGAGGCTAACTTTTCTTGTCAGTGAGTTAGTCTGTAAACATCACAGCTGTGCCTGTTACAGCATTGTTGCCACTGAAATGAGTGTTTTCTTAAACAATGTTTATCATCAGAAAACGTAATGAGACATGAATCTTCTGGTAACAGAATGGGAGGGCTGAGGTTACTAAATCACACTAAGATTTAAGAGGAGGATTTTAGATGGAGACCTTCATGTTTATGGGAACACACAAGCTAACTTTTAGATTTTTAAATTTTTACTTCTTTTTTTTGCACATGCCAGTCCCATGGATGAGCTTTTTATGATGTGATTTAAGCTAAAATGTACATGAATATGAAAGGTTCTTCATGTTAATTACTATTGTATTAGCAGCGATGGTTCACAGTTGCAAAAATACACAAAACAAGTCTGTTATCTCAGTCTAGTTTTGGCATGTCAGACATTAGCTCAGAACTGGCATCCAGTACTCTCTCATTTAAAGGAGCTAAACATATGATTTTTACTCAGTCACTGTGGACATCAGGACAATTTCAAAATACACAACCATGCAAGGGATTAATAAATGAAAATTATTTTTTTCCCCTGTAAGGTTTATATTAAATGTATTACCATTAACATGCCTTCCTTTTTCAATGGTAACTTTGTGACATTAACGTCAAACTAAGAAAATCTGCAGGGCAGCATTCTGGGGCAGCGAGTGTTTTTGTTCACTGCTAATCATTCCACTTATTAAAGATCACTCAAGATATGCAGGAAGAAATCCTGCAAATGGGCTCTGCATTGTTGCTGTGCAATCGCCATCATTTCAGATATGGCTACTGTAGAACTTGTGAAATTACTCAGTCACATTGTTCCAGACTTCTATTCCTCCCAAGAGACATCACTTCACTTAAAGGCACTGATGGAAAAGCCTACACCAGACCTCCTCTCTCTTTCTCTCTCTCTCTCTCTCCCCCCCGACACACACACACACACACACACACACACACACACACACACACACACACACAAACACTTCCCATGCTATTTGTAAAATGAGTGTAATTACCCATAGCAATTGGTCATAAACGAACATGTCCCTTTGTTCCTGAAACATTACATTACTGGGTTGAGATGGCAATTCTTAAATTGAAGTGCTCTTCCCAATCACATCAATGTATGTAGTGGGATTGGATTGTCATTTCCTTAAAGTCTTAGCTTTATCTCCATTGCAGTGTTATGACTCCTGATTTATAGGGTCATGTTTTCATCCCATTTGAGTGCATTTTCAATCTCTAAAAGGAACATCTGCCAAGCAGCTGAAAACAGGCCTTTTAACAGAAAGCACAATAGAGGTAGATTAGATTGTCCCGATGAGTCGTAGTGATGAGCACCCACTGACTGCTGATTGCTGACTAAAGCTTTCGTATTTCCTTCATGCAGAAAAACAAAGGTCAGTGACCTAGGTTGAACGGCACCACATGGGAAAAGAGAAACAGAAAACTCAGGAGGTCAGGCACCTCCGTGAATCATCAACCACAAAACCACAACTATTTTTTTCATTTTAAAAGCAAGAATTCTTTCATTTTTCCTTCATTTCCTTGCATTCGACCTTTAGACTTTTCCTTTATGGAAGGAGAGATTTTTTCCTCAGACTTTGAGGAAACTATGTCATGAAATTTTGCGGTTATTATTAAAAGGCTTTGCAATTGCAATTGCAATAGCCATATAGGAATTTCAGCTTTTATTATAGTATACAGACATCGTGGGTGTACTTATATTCCTTAAATTCAACATTACTGTCATGCACAAGTGTACAGTGCAAATAAATTAATAAATAAATCAATTATTATATCCCAACATGAAAGGAAATTTACTTGGCTTGCCCCAAGGATCAGCAGTGACCCTCTGGCAATGATGGGATTTAAACTTACAACCATCTGGCCATAGAAACTAAAACATTGAGCCTCATCCTGCTCACAATGGTTAAAGTCATTGTACACGTTATTATTTTTAAATGTTTTTCATTTGGTTAATGTGAAATTGAAATCACCATTGTGGCCTAGAAGGTATTTATACCAAATCCCTCACCTATTAGGCCATGTAGAGCAAATATTAAACCAATATAGTAATGACATTATACTGTATGGCCTTTAATTTTACACCAAGGAACAATTCAGATGTTCTGCAAATGCAACCATGTCCTATATGTAATTAAGTTGTGAAACTGCTGAGTGTGCTTTTGCACATAGAAACAAATGGTACTTAACTGTACCTTTCCTTGTCATTGTGGTGCGAGCTTTATCTTTTGTATCTTTAATATGAATCCCTCACTAGGAAATGGGGATATTTACCTTTAAACAAGACTCAAAGTACATAATGACCTTGAAGACTGAAGCTTTCAAAGTACACTATATGCATAATATAACACTAAAGGTGCAAAAGATATATGCTTGAGGGTATCAGCCAAGCGACAAGAACTGATACAGTTTAGTACTCTTTTTGTCCGAGAGTGCACCCCCTTGTCCATCCCAATTATATAGCACTTTATTTACAGTGTAGGCTATTAAATATAGAAAACAAAACAAAAAAAAAAAAAAAAAAAAAAAAAAAAAAACACAGTATGGTCTTCAAAACAGCTTTTGGGTGACTTAATAGGACATTTGCAAAATAACAATTGAAATTAGTGCATTACCGCATTCCCCCTCTCTACTCGAAGGACCCCTAGAGGCGAGAGCAGCGCGCGTGACCGTGCTCGTGGCCGCGCTGGTGCTCTTGCCGCGCGCTCTCACCTTAAAGCGCGTGGCTGAACTGCTAATAAACCCACGCGCGCTACTGCACAGCTCTCCATCTCTTCAACAGAGCATGTTTCCTTCAGTTTACCTCCAACCTGTAATCTAAACATAATTAGAGTGTTCAGCGCGCTGAATCAGGTGTGTAAAATAGATGCCGGTTGGAGCTAAACTATAGAATACAATCACAGATCTGCAGGAGGAGGATGGATGTCTTGGATTTCTTTGCACTGCACAATAGTAGCCTAGAGAGACACAATAGTCCTGCACAATAAGCCATGTGTAATCGGTATGTCGAGTCTGTTCTGGTGAGATGTTTTTGCATTGATATGCATTGCGATGTGGAGTCGGGGGAGTCTTGGGCATTGCGGGGTGCAAAGAATGCGCACAGGAATGCTCACTATTCTTTCATCTTTCTTTCTCTGAGCCTTAAAGAACTTAATCAAGTCGGCTGAGAGTGGTTTAATATGTGCAGGACTGATGGGATTTCCATACAGCATGTGACTAAAGATCCTGTCTGAATCGATTTGTCAATCACAACTCATTGTTTGACCGTTGACAAATATTGGGTAGACCGTTGGCAAATACGTGTCTGAACACTGAGCAGTCCTTAATTACACTCCTGCCCCTGGTCTGTCTGATCTACTCCGTGAAGATGTGGCAGCTGTCATCCGGGGAGTTGGGTTTGTTGTTGGAAACGCACATGGCGCTCATCAGGGTGTATCTTCATGCAAATAAGGATTAGAGGAAGTCACCGTTTAGGTCAGGCTACCTGTTTGGGATACAACTGCCAACAAATGACAATTCATTCCAATGTTGTCCTTTCTGGGGTTTTGTTTATTTGTTTGTTTGTTTGTTTGTTTGTTTTTTTAGGAAATTTTGCATTGCTCATCTATTAGAATAATTCCATGTCGAGCTATGACAACTTATAACGATTGGTTCGTTTTATTAGTTAGTTATTATCTCATACACAAACTCACCGAGCTTATATGAGCTTTAGTCTGTGGCGAGACAATTTCTTCATCTGTGGACATCATTTAATTACCCAAAACACTTCCCTACAACCGAATACATCCGCGCTAAATATGTTAAAGTATTAATGCGCCACCAACCCAGTCCAGGGCTGCGTCCCAAACCACATCATACATAACACTTCATTTCTACAAATTAAACTGTGTTGTTACAGAAAAATAATCAAGGACAGGGTGGTGTGAAGAGTTACCACCCCAACGTTGATTGTTTTCCAATAACAGCACACCCTGAAGTGTTTGATTCCTCTTACACAACAGCAGTTTGCCAGCACAACATTTGTTAAAGAACAGCATGTACATTTTATCCATTTACAATTACCTTTAATGTTGAGGAACTTCTGGGAAACAGGTTCTTGTCATCAGTTACATTAGAGCTAAACAGTCGGTCCTTCACTAGATTCTCTCTCTCTCTCTCTCTCTCTCTCTCTCTCTCTCTCTCTCTCAAGACAAAAAAATTGCAGCTTGAGCAGTTTCTAAGTAATTCCCCAATAAGCTGACAGTTTGGCACCAGATTTTTGGCTATAACATGATAAACACAAACAACAGGTAATGTGGTAACATACAGTACATCGCCACAGCTAGCTTTAAAATGCACGTTTGTACAACTGTATTCTTCTGCCCTAAGTTTGCGAAAGTATCCATCCACTCTAGAGTAGCATACCAAAGCAGACTCCTCATATAACAACGAAGGCAGAATCCTCCAGAAACGTCACACACACCACAAAAAAAAAAAACCAAAAAAAAAAAACCAGCACAGCATGGCTAACAACATAACCAAAAGCATTCCAAACACTAAATTCTAAACAGGAAACTGAACATCAATTAGTATTTTAAAAGGTCATAAAACTATGTGCTAACTGCTAGAACTGCAAAGCATGCTGGGAAGTACTCAAATGAGCACATCATTAATTTGACTCAGGGATGCCACAAAATTTTAGGATATGTTAGAATTCAAACTAAGCTAGATTATGCACCATATTCTGACAATAGTCTATGCACGATGCACTTGAGTATGTAGTAAATGACAGAGAAACTAACATTGTAAATCAAGCACTAACATTTGGCTAAATGGAAACAACAGATCACAATGCAGAAATTTGCTTGCTTGACCCATGCCTTTCATCTTTCACAGGAATAAACACTGTTTACCAGTCTAATCTAAGTCTACCAGTCTAAACCAGTCTAATCTTTTTGGTCCTGAATTGTGTGCTTTGCTCTTTGGCAATTTAGTAAAATTCTAATCAAATGGTCCATCTCTTGTGCTACACAGAACAGGACACAAGTGCAGAGTGCAAGCTTTACACACTTTGGTGTCATACATCATTCAGGTCTTTAAATGACACTACTTGTGCTATCTGAGATGGAGCTCAGAACTGGTGTGTGTAGCAATGGACACTTTTTGCGCTTACCTGTCCCACCATGGTACACATAGAGGACAGAACCAAGCTATGTCTACCAATTAAAGCAGTTCCTGAGTTTGTCTGCGTTGCATCGTGATTCTGTAATGTACTTCATGACATTTGTATTATATAAGCTTCTATCTGGGTGTTTTGAGATAATTTTGACCTTCCAGTTAGCAAAACCCTAAAATACTGAAATTTACATTCACAGCTCGACAAGGCCTATACATTTCAAGATTACTTCAAATTTACATTATTGCAATTCTGGGATATTTATACAGTACATTTCTGGACAGTAGCCAGACACAGATATGAATTTGTGCGTTTGGAGATAAAAATAAAAATACATAAATAAAGATCAGCTGGAGAATAAAATATTCCCCAGCAATGACTTTGTGGTTAACTCATGTTTGACCAAAATGCCCCAAACTGAGTTCACAACATTAAAATGGAAAAATAGGCGTAGCACAGTGAGCACAGTCTTGATGCTATGTATAGTAAGATTCATAGGAAAAGGCCTTGAATACTGTGGTACCTTTAATGGTTCTTAGGTCATCCCAACCGTAAAAGTCCCTACAATAAAGTGTTACGCTATTAGAAAAACTCCCAAACTAGAACTATTTTAGGAAGTCAACTACACGTTTTTTTTTTTATAAAAAAAAAACCTTCTGAAGAACCTTTCTTTTCTAAACATGCATCGTGTGAACATATTAACCATTTCCGTTAAGTTTCTTATAAACTATTAGTATTTGAGTTTAATGAACGTTTCCTGTAGAACCAACTTTCCTGTGGATCTAGAGTACTTATCTGTAAACTGATATAGTAAATAGTCTCAGGGATTATGTCACAGTAGTGTCCAAATCCCTTAAGTAACTAGATTTCATATTAAATAGTAAGCCTGAGTGAACAGATTACGCCACCTGTGGTAATTATGATTATGGTCACCTGTGGTGGTGTATAGGCTACTCTTTTGGCCCACTATATGAACAGGATTAGGATGTAGCCCGTGTCTCCTCTCTCTCTGTGTCCATAACACCGTATGTATGTATGTGTGTGTGTGTGTGTGTGTGTGTGTCAGTTACAGAGATACGAGAAGCTTATAAACGCCGACTCCGAGTCGGACACACAGATCTGCTGAGTGTGGTGTTTACCGGTTTTGGAGAGGACGGGAGCGCTTCCCTGGGATTTGGCTACTGCGATCACAGGAGCACACTTATGGGATTTTTTAGGGATAT
Organism: Stegophilus panzeri; assembly: GCA_024331685.1. NCBI lineage: Eukaryota > Metazoa > Chordata > Actinopteri > Siluriformes > Trichomycteridae > Stegophilus > Stegophilus panzeri. Next base: position 29,097,535 of record JANDJT010000001.1, on the reverse strand, counting down.
AACAAAGGCAAGTGATTGTTGATTTATTGGCCATTAATAGGCTGTCGGGTAATACCGGGTAGTTAGGAATGACATCGGTTTGGCGTGAGCGACTTGATTGTGAATGGTCACGTGTACTGTAGATCGGCTGTTTCCTATTCGTGGTTAGTGCCCTAGCTCTTCTAGGGCTCATCCTGCCTATAGATTACTGACACTAAAACGACATAACAAGGCGGGATGTGCATGTATGTCGTTTGTCGCCTCTTTCCATGCTTGTTATTTTAAGAGCACCCATCCGAAGGAGTCAGTGTGTATCTAGGTCTTTTGCGCTTTTCTATAAATATCACAGTGTGTGTGTGTGTGTGTGTGTGCGTAAATGCCAACTAGATCAGTAGAAACGCACGCGACACAAAAACACAAGGATTTGTGCCTAGTGTAGGCTACCGCTGTGAAGTTATGATGTTGTTCACGCATTGCATTTAGGCTACAGAGGAAATTTAAACATGTACCTGGATTTAACCTGGAACTACTGAGCCGATCTGACATGAAGAGAGACCGTGCAATTTCTGAATTGAATCGGATTCGTAGCGTCACTGCGTCGTGATTGTGCTGAAATTTCTTTCCTAATCTCTCCATACACCATACTGATAGGAAGCGCAGCCGTTCACAGGCTTATATAGTTCGTGTACACACACACACACAGAGAGAGAGAGAGAGAGAGAGAGAGAGAGAGAGAGAGAGAGAGATAGAGATGGGAGGGGGGTCCATAAGGGTGGGCTTTGCATATTTCTAATGAAACCAATGAGAATGCCCAGATCCGAGCAGCCGGGCGAGGGCAGAAGAAAAGCGACTGCAGTTTAGAAGGGGTGTGTGTGTGTATGTGTGTCTTGTGTGCATATGTGTGTGTGTGTGTGTGTGTGTGTGTGTGTGTATCACTCGGCTTTAAGACGCTGTCATGGCAGTGCAGTGTGCCAGATGTGTGTGTCACTAGCTCGCCTCTGGTCAGATAGTTAGGACTTGGTGTACAGCTCGGACGCTCTCGCTTCATCTCAACCCAAATCCACAGGCAGACCAGAGTCGTCTGCGCGCGCACTTTTTTTTTTCTCTCTCTCTTTTAACGGAGGATTTAACGCTCATCAGTGGAGACGCGAGTGATCGCTGCTGTGCGTTTGCTGTTCTTGTTGAACAGGCTCCGTGTCTCCCTTCTGATGGAAATGGCGAGTCGGGAGAGGGAGAGAGGCGCGCGCGGGCTCCACAGCGCAGGAAACCGGAGCTGAACGCACGCGCGCGGGCTCCCTGTAGCTACTCAACCGGCTTGTGCTGCTGATTACTTCTTCTTCTTTTTTAAAATTAAAAAAAAAAAAAAAATCTGTTTCCTCCCATCAGAACGAAGCTCCAGCGAGTGGATTTTACCACAGAGGATTCTTCTTACTTTAATTTTTTTTCTAGTTGTTTTTGTAAGTTTTTTTTTTTTTTTTTTTTTTTTTTTTCCCATTATTATTTCCAAAAAATAAATACACACAAGGACGCGAGGATGCATGTTGGATTAGCGCTGATCCTCTTAACAGGAATTTTTGTCAAAGCCAGAGCTATCAAACCCGGTAAGTGACAGCCGGTGATGTGTGTTTATTTATGCGCAGTGTTGGTTTAGGGAGGATTTGAAGGGATTAGACTATGAAAACTGCGGGGTGTTGACGGGAAGGTGTTTTGCGGGATCTGAGCTGCTCACCTGTCCGATACACTGCTTAAGTTTAAACATGACTGCCATGATATATCGTCATCTTAAACCGTGCCTGTCGTTAAAAACAGCGCGCGCGCAAATTCGAGCATAATGAGATTTAGCCTAAAATGTTCACATTTGAGTATGATCCGCTTGAAACACCACGATCAGCTCATTAGGCATGATCAGCTAATAAAACTTCAGTGCAGTGTTATTTGTGTATGTCTTTTAACAATAGGCACTGTCACAAAGCAGCTTTACTACAGCTTTGCTTAAAAACACTCCTGATCAGCTTTAAGCTCATCTTTAAACATGATCCCAGTGAAGCGCGTTTCCATTTCACGTTCAGTGAACATTTCCTTAAAGCATATCTATTTATTTTTCTATACAGACTCGGGGACTCAGACGTCCTCTTTCATTTTTTGTTTTTGTTGTTGTAAAAACCGGTCATTAGTCCCCGTCGCTGCTTAGTAGTTTATTTAAACAGAAGCAAACAAAGCAAACAGCAAATTCCCCTAACTTGTTTGGATTATTTGAGTAATTCCTGTTCTGGCTGAAAAGTCCCACATTATAGGCAGTAGGATCCTGGTAGTTTCGTTTCAGCTTGGGAAAAGTTGTTATGTACTAGCTCGTTTTTTTTATCCTGAAGTGAAAAAGGAAAAGTGAAAAGAGATTTAAAAAAAAAAAAAAAAAAAAAAAAGAAAGAAATGTGTCCGAGTTAAAACCGAGAAGTTAAAATTTCTGCATGAAACACAGGAAAGTTATTCCATAATAATAATAATAATAATAATAATAATAATAATAATAATAATAATAATGATGAGGTCAAGAATCTCAGCTAATATAGATGTATAAAATCCATTAAAAATAATTTCTAAAATGCTTAAAGTCTGATCAGAGTGATAGGTTCAGTCTGGTACTGCATGTTTTTTCTTACTTTGTGTCTGCACTTCTTTAAAATCTCATGCGACCCAAATGTTTTTGAGAATCATCTGTGGCCTTCACGTGTTTTTTTTTCTTTTTTTTTTTTTTTTTCCATCCAAATCAATAAAAACACGCAACAAGCCAAAGGCCGGGTGTACAAGAAAAAAAAAAAGATTAAAATGATAAGTGTCAGCATTATTTGCGCCACTTACGAGCTGAAGGCGCATTTGGAAGAAAGACGCGTCCCCAAAACATTGGGTCAAATCTATTTGCGCTTATTTTTATTTATTTATTTGTTTGTTTCTTTGTTAAATGAATTGTATGTTTTAATGTTTCGAGCATTAACAACATCCCACTGTTTCACTGTGTCGCACAAATCTCAAAACAATCAACTGGTTTTATTGTCAGATTTCTGTTTTCTCCTAAGTATAGCATTGTGTCTACTCGTTACATTGTGTCTCAGTTCCAGACCAATGTGGGGGAAACATCCGGATCACCAGTGCCAACTACTTGACCTCCCCGGGCTACCCGGCTTCGTACCTGCCGTCGCAGAGGTGTGTGTGGGTGATCTCGGCTCCAGCACTGCACCAACGCATCCTCATCAACTTCAACCCGCACTTCGACCTGGAGGACCGCGAGTGCAAGTGAGTCTCTCTCTCTCTCTCTCTCTCTCTCTCTCTCACAATCTCTGTGTAGGCTATTCTTGCAGTGAAGGGGCGCCACCTAGCGGCAGGTCATGCTCACGGCCCCGGGGCTGCTCTATACTCTAAAGTGTTTCCTGGTTTATTGATTTTGGCTGCTGTGTGTTCAGCAGATGAGTGGTTCATATTCGTTTTGGATGGATTTAATGTTGTCGATCTGTGATGAAGTCTTGTATAAGTGCTTTTACGCTGCTCTTATACAATTTCAATGATTATTTGCAGCTATGAAATGCTGTTTGTTTTGTTGAGCAATTTAGAACCAAAAAAAACCAAAAAAAAAAACGCATTGCTTTACAAAAACCATCTTTCAAGTAGCTGCAATTGCATCTTGATTAAGTGCTTGAGTGATTAGAAAGATCTGAGCACTATCAGTAGTGTGAGAGTTACACTAGAGTCCTCTGAGACACGCCGCTCGGTCACTCTCTAGATCTCCCTTTCTCTCGCGCTCTTCTTTGCTTCCTTTGTTTGTTCCGGAGGGTTAGGCTGGAGAGTGGCGTTAGAGGGCTGTCACCATGTGCTTGCTTCTGTTGCTATGTCCTCTCCACCCAGATAGTCTTCCGCCCTAAACCTTTTGTGTCCACAGAAAGTCTTGTATTAATGGCACCCTTTATCAGGATCTTTACCTTTTTACAGCCCTAAACCTACAGAGATTTACAGCTTCTGATGACCCAGGGTTGTCTGCACAAAAGGGGATCATTTCTTCTCTGGGGTTAGGTTTCCCTACCAAGACACAGACACACACACACACACACACATCATTCTTACACACGCAAGTCTTTAAATGGGAGCTACTTGTATAGATTGGAGTGAAAAAGGACACGTGGTCAGGAGACAATGCAACCCTAAGACGCCTAATGAAATTATCCAGGAATGAGTTTCCTCTGTTTAAATATGCTGAGTTAAAGAAGCAGTGCCGGAGGCAGTAAGCGGGAAAATACATTCTGCCCTCAGTTTCGAAAAGATCTCAGACAGCTGCCTTGAGCTATACCATGCAGTTTACAATAAACCATTACTCCTACTTATGCTTGATCAAATTTGCTACTTGTATACACCCTTGCCTAACAGTGTTGTACATTCATTTGTTTATTGCTCCTACATTTGCGAGTGGATGTTGTAGGTACTGTTTTATATGCCCTTTCACCATGCGCCCTCATTATATTTAAAGCCCGTGTGTATTTTATTTGTTTGATCAGTCACGGCTTGTAAACCGCAGCATTCAACCATATTCTAACAGCTCACCTGGAACAACGTCTGTGAAAAGTTCAGCAAGGAAATTTTTCCTGTTGTTTTGAAGAACGTTTGAACATCTTGGCTATCCTAGCACATTTTTCACCATTCTCGAACAGTCTTTGGCCTTACATTTGATTTGTATCCGAAGGCAAGGCCAAAGTTTCATTGGGTTTCAGTTCCGCTAGACGATCTCTCCTCTTCAGTAGAACGTGAATTGTGAATTAGCGTCTTTTCCCACTTAGGACAGCCACAGATGGAGACACATTTTTTTTTCACTAATTTGATTTAGAGTAAAGTTGGACATCTGCTTGGTGGGTCCGGTGTCTGCAGATTAGGGATTGTTTGCTTGACTTCTGCTTTCAGCTGGACACACATTAAGAGGCCTTGCGTGACAGAAAACCGTTGATGTCCAAAATGGACTTCTTATCAGATGGAAGCTATAGTGTGAGCCGCTGTGGTGATGGTGATGTAATTAGCAGCATATGGAACACACATGTTCCTCGTGTTCTTGACATGTCCGTTATCAACAAAGCAAACGAGACGAGATGCACAGCCTGTGATAAAAGCTAGTCGATGATTGTCATATGTGATGTGTGTAAGACAAAGTGAGAGAGAGAAAGAATGGGAGTGCACTCTGTCAAAAAGATAAGCGCTTAAGTGCTTCTCAAGGATGGATCTTTCTTTTCCCGTGTTTGTATTTCTCGTCTTTTCTAAGGAGTTGCACGCCCATGAAGTTTGAGGAGAAAACTGACCCATAAAGACAAATATTTAAACTGTAGTCTTTTCACAGCAGTGAGCTGCCTCCCACATGCCTTCCTGAACGAGCAGGTTTCCTCTTAGTCACCTCTACGACTTTTACGTGTTCAGACCTGACGATTTTCAGCCATTTTTACTGCAGAAGTCTGGTGTTCGTGTGACCCCCACTCCTGAAGGACGTAGTTTGAATGCAAAGTGTTCACTTGAACGCTCACAGGAGACGCGAGACAGCTTTGCTGATTCTGTCAGACTGGGACCTTCGGTATCAGGCTGAGAAATAGCTCTTGGCACGCACAGCAGGTCTGTTAAAGCTGGTCGAGTGTCTCTGAGGCTTGGCTCTTGGCATGCTGCATGGTTGTAGCTTGTTTTTGTGTATGTTGTGTCAAAAGCAGCATTCTGCAGGTACATGACACATCATGAGTCACTGATGCGTGCAGATTTGCTGACCAGATGCAAACTTGTCACATTCTATTCGCACTTTCAAGCACCTGCCTTTAAGAAATGATGGGACGCAATTGGAGAGAGATGAATGAAAGAACGGGAACGAATCAGGGACGGAAGTAATATATGCAGCAGAGCTTGTTTGAGAACACTGGATTTTTGTAAATGGTAGTAGAGCTTTTTATGTGTGTGTGGGTGTTGGGAGGGGGCGAGTAATATTTAGGGAATGCATGCTTAAGAACAGCCCATTGTAGGAGAAGTCATTAAACGTCTCCTGGCCTCTTAGTGTTTCTGAAGTTCCTGAGCCCCCCTGTCGCTCAGCAGAAACCTAACGCCTCGAAGCGCAGTGTCTCCTCCATAGCAGGGCCTCCGCTTCTGCGCTCTCCCGTTGGTTCAGCCCACAGAACAGCACACACCCCGCTGGCAAAGCAAACACGCTCCACTCAGCTCGCACACAACACACATCCTGCCACTTGGCTGACGGAGAGGAGGCTGGGATACGGCACGGCTTTGATGTACAGAGCTCAGGAGAATGTAGGGAGATGATTTCGAATGAAACATAGGCCACAGGTTGCTGTAGGCTAAAAACCTCCTGCTGTGGATGTGAACCAGTTGGAAGAATAGCATATAGGCTTTTGTTTATGTGTGTAGAAAAGCTCTGTAAACCTGCCTTGCATCCTTTTCACTGATCTGTGAGTTGTATCTTTGCCCGACCTTCCTGAACCGCTGGAATCTAACCTCTGTCTTACCCCGAGCATGAAGAAATGGACTTGCTTTTTCAGTTTGCCGCCTTCCACACATGCCACACACCACCATATCACATGCATAAAGCTGGGCAATATGATGATATCAGTATCATCTCTATCATTTTTATATCTTTGCTTTTAATTCACTGGACCATGTAGTTAACATATTATATTACACTATATTTTGTATACTTATCCTCATTATTTATCTTCATTTTGTTCTGTTTTAAGCGTCTCTAATACCCATGTAGTTACACAGAATCTCTACAGGTTTCTGCAGTTATAATAGTGAGGATATCTGCACTGTTACAGATCGATTACTGATGTAAATACACAAATACACAGGGATTTTAAAGTGCGACATACGTATAGGTAAAAGTATCAAAGTATGTACTTGCTGTCGAATTAGAAATTTCCATTAATCAATCAGATTTTTGGAATTACATCAAAATTAGACTTCTCGAATTAGAAATTGGTCAAATACACTGACATAAGTGTTGCATCTGTTTATAATTTAGTTGTAGGTATAGTTTATAGCTTTAACTACATAGAAATGGGACCAATGGGATTTGTTAGCAAAACCACAGCAGATCTAAATATTGTGTTACATAGCAGTGAGTCCTCACTCATATTGCCTGCTCTCACACTTACACGAACCTTTTTTGTTTTGTTTTGTTTTGTTACCGTAGATCTTTTTGATTATTTCTCAATTTTAGCTTTCTTTCACCAGCTCATTAATAATGATCTCATCATTTGCACAGATAAAACTGCAGTGTATATTTGCATACCTATTAAAGTATTAAAATCTTTAAGCATCGTAGGTCGTAATCGTTTACACTTTTAAAACACCCACCGTATTGCCGAAATTTGCTTTCTCAACTCCCTTTCCCACTCTCTTGAGCAACCGCTCACAAACAAGAGAAATCTGGACAGCGTGCTCGTTCATCAGTGGTTGTCATGGTGGTAGAATTAAAGAAGACAGGAATGCAGCATGCCTCTTTCATCCTGCGCTGACTGGGCTTTTTAAAAAAGCAGCGAATGCTCTGACCTCGGGCCCCGCGGAAGAGGACTGGGCTGACAGCGATTGGTTCTGATACTTATAGCTCGGGTTAACAAGCGTAAGCTGTGTAGCGTATCAGAGAAGCTTTGGGAAGCTGAGGATTCAAACCCAGTGAGTATTGTGCTGCGGTTGTTCCAGGGCAGCTGGCGGGACGAGGAGAGCAGCTTGTTGCCTTGTTTAAGAGGACTGAAACAGGTGGAAGGTTTGAATGCAGCCTCCTGAAGCAGTGCCACAGTTGTTTTTTTTCCCGATAACAGCGAGTGCACAGCGTGAAGCTGAAGTGTCGGCCGGCGAAATTCGATTGTACAGGCGGGTGAAAGTACATTATTAGGTGGTGGATGTTTGGCAAAGCTCTCGCTAAGCTATGTTTTTTTTTTTCGTCAGTGGTCCCAAATTAGATTTATTAGAGCAGACTCATGCACACAACACAGCTGAACAGGGGAAATCCACAAAATAATCGTGGTCAAAAGTCATGTGCTCCGATGAAGTGAATAGGCTACTGTCTGTCTCTCGTCCTCTTCCCCCTGCCCTCCTTTTCTCCTTACAAAATCTCCCCTCCAAGTAGGACAAAGTCCTCTGGTTAATGAGAAGGATTAAAGTGCACGGTGCTCCCCGTATGTGTGTGTGTGTGTGTGTATGTGTGTTTCTGGACCAGGGGTAGCTAACAGTGAAGTGGTTCACCTTGGCTGCGTGTCGGAAGGACAGGCTGATTGAAAAGTGCTCTCTGTCTGCGACATCTGCCGTCCTCCCTGCTGCTCTGTCAGGCTTGATTCATGTGCGCCTCTCTCTCTCCCTCTTGCCATTTCGTTGCTCAGCATGAGCGGATCTGAGAGCAGAGAAGAGGAAGGAGAGATGGCGGGTGCAGATAAGAAAGAGTGAAAAGTGTTAGATGGAATATTTAAGGAAAGCCTCCAAGTGGGAGGGGGTGGGAGGGGCTGCGAATGTGTGCGGGAATCGTTTGAGAAAAGCCACAGCAGCAGAAAGGAGTGACAGATATTAGTATGAATATTAGTAATAGGGACAAAGCAAGAAGAGAGAGAGAGAGAGAGATAAAGGAGGAGGGGATAAGCAGACCGTTAGATCCTTAGAGTGCGATGGAGATAAAAACGAGTGTGATGAATTTGTGAGTATGAAAAAAATAGCAGCTGTTCATAAAAAAATAATTAAAAAAATGCCGAATGCGAATCCACTTTCCCTTCCCAACTCTGTTAAAACTCATAAATCTTCTTGAAGTTATTTAAAGAATGTCAGAGCTTTAAAGGAGAGTTTTGGCCGACGTTGCTCAGTTCTTTCTCTAAGTTTCTGACAAGAACAAGCCGGACGTTTCCTGTCTCAGGCTTAAGCCAGTCAAGCTGAGTGATTCCTGCTGCTTATTTGATTTCCAATCCCTCGCTGGATCCTCAAAAGAAAAAAAAAAGAGCATTACAAATTTACATGATTAAAGTACAACACGCTAATCCCTCGGCTCAATCTGGACCTTCATTGTTCTTCCTGCTTTTGAGATAACAAGGGATATCACTGTTAAACCTGTAATTTAATTCCATGTCCTGTTCAAGAAGCAAAGCCTCTGAGCTCATCTTGATAGCACGCAGTTTTATTAGCAACAGGTTTTTCCTTCTGCAGTCCGTCTCTACGCACAGAGCCAAATATTTTGCCGGTCTCTCGACAAGGACGACTCTAGCCGAAAAATGAATGAGGAGTAATTACAACTCATGATGTGTCGGGTCACTGAAGCTGGCCAAAAAACACCCAGAACACCCTGGTGCTTAATGCGGCTCCACCCCTGCATCATTAATTGATGTTGCCCTATTGGAGAGCTATCACGTCATGTTCAGTTTGCTGTCAGGATTGCACAAGACCCTTTGGGTTTGATCGATGAGGTCCTGCTTGAGTAAAGCCGGGCAATCTAGTGCTCGCGGCTTGGTCAAGACTGATATTTGACACGTTTTGGCTTGAGATAAGTTCACACTGGGATGGAGAAAGGTTCTGGAGACAAATCCAAGTAGTGGGTGTGTGTGTCTGTGGTGGAGAGACTTTCTCTGCGTGTGAGTGTGTTTTCACCTATTCTCCACTCTGGGCCGTCCATCTTCGTTTTCCCCTCCCACGGTCGGCTGCCGAGTTTGACAGCCGCTGACAGACAGTGATGGATGTTTCTGGGGGTCCATCTGATGGAGTCTCTATAGAGGCTATTAACTTAGACCTCTCAAGCACTTCATTTGCTGTTTTTCTCAATCTTTTCTCTCAGCACTGATTCCTTTTTTTGTTGGGGGGGAGGGGGGGATGTGAGCAAAGTGTGAAAATGTAGCCAGTCCCAAAAAAAGTCCCAAGGTGGGATGCTAGTATTCCCCTATCTCGGCTGTTCTTGTCTTTTTTTTTTTTCTCCGCTTCCTTTCTCTTCTCTGCCAGTCGTGCTGAGAAGGCTACACTCATTAGCACTCACAAAGCCTCCAAGTTGGCAGAGCCCATGAGGGTTTGGAAATAGGGAGGTCAGTTTGCCCTCCAAACTTTGGCACCATCTTTGGCACCGTCACGCTGAACAAACGGCGTCATACCGTGTCACACACACATATACACACATATATACGCACACACATATTTACACACCAGTTGCAGCGGATATGAGGCAGCTCTTGGCACCTGACTCGCTCAGCACGGCCGCTCTTCACTACAATTCCAAGACTGGATGAATTCCTCATTACAGATGAAAATGGAGAGGGAGGGACAATAACACAGAGAAAATGAAAAAGCCATCTTTCACATTACGGGACAGCGAAACAAATGTGGGAGAGTTTAGGATTTAACGTTCCTCTTTGTTCTCTCTTCCTCTCTTGGTGTGAAATAACCAAACGTCTAAAGGAAAGGTTGCGTGTTTATATAGCAGGGTTGAATTATTATTTTTTTTGAAAGGATGTTGGGTTTTATACAATTGAGGGTGGAAAAGTAAGATGTACATTATGTTATGATTAATCATTCAATGTCATTTGTAACTATGCTTAATTTTCGGTTTCTTTTCCTCAATAGACATTTGATCTTTGTAAGAATTTATTTCACTACAGTAGTAATCATTTACCTCATAATGTTGCAGTACACTCACTCATACAATTACACAATACAGTACACTTCAGTAGTGATTGGTCCACAGTAGTAGTTTGTGAAGGTTAAAGTGCATTGTGTATGTTTTGCTTTAACATGAAAATCCTCCGAGGTGTCCAGGGCAACTTGGTGTATAAATCTCAAATATGAATAGAATTACAATATCGTTAAAAATGATATTACATAAAGACATTAATCCAAAAGAGGGCGGAAAAGACGTGTGGCAGTTTAACAAGCTTTTGTGTCAGTTGTTACATTCCCCCTTCATTTCAGCTATGAGTATATCTATTGCCCATGTGTTTGTGTTTGTGTTTGTGTGTGTGTGTGTTGGTCACTAAGCCCAGGGCCCCGGATTTGGCCTGACACTATCCTGTGCTTGTGAGTTATGATGCTGACCCGGTCAAAGTCACAAAGTCAGTACACTGCCCTGTCCACCCTCGCTGAATGAATGATCCCCGAGGAGGGGTGTGGATCAAGGGATGACGGAGGGGTCATGATGAAAGAAGAGACATCCAAGTATACGTCTGTTTATTGAATAAGTCCCAGTGTGGTTTAAACCCTTACACCACCCTCTCCCACCCGCAGTCATCCATTCTGTCTAGAGAAGAAAGGATGGAGGAAGTGAAATAGTGAGTGAATTAATGAGTGAAAGCAAACATGGTGAGGAACTGGACACCAAAACACAGCACTCACAGCCCCTAAGGCTTTTTTATTCATTAACCCTATATTCTTTTTCTTTCTCTTGTGGTCTCTTTCGCTTTCTTCGCCCTTTCTCCCCACCCTGATTCTTACCTCTGGTTGACCTTCTCCATTACTCAATGACTTTATTCGCTCCAGTGCTCAGAGCTGAGTGTGCAGGGTTGTCCAGTAAATAAATGGATGTTATGATGTTGTTTACTTGCTTCTTTATGGGATGGCCCCGGATGTTACACATGACCCACATGAACATCCATAGTTTGGCCTAGATTCTGTTGCATTTGTGCTCAGTGAGTGTTTTATCTGAAGTAACCCTTATCTGAACCCCGTGCATTTCTTTAACTTAATATTGCTATTTACAGTGCCTTGCAAAAGTATTGACCCCTTTGAACGTTTCCACATATTGTAGTGCTACAACCTGGATATGAAAAGGATTTAATTGGGATTATATGTCATGAATCTACACAAAATAGCCCTTAATACTGAAATGGGGGAGTATGGGGGGGGGTATCAATACAGTTTGAAAATTATTTACAAATAAAAAAATGTTGTTGTGAGTGCATAAGTATTCATCCCTGTTGGTATAAAACCCACAAATTAGTTGCCATCAGAAGTCAAATAATTAGAAGAATGGAGTCCATGTGTGTTCAGTTACAGGCAGAATTAGTTTGAGAACATATCTAAACATACAGCTTCATGAAGATCAAGGAGCTATTAAAAATGGAAAAAAAAAAAAAAAAAAGTCTGGGACAAAGTTCTGGAAAATGATCAATCAGGGTTTGGTTATAAAGAAAAATTCCAAACTTGAACATCCTGTGGAGCACCATTACATCCATTATTAAACAATTGAAATGGTCACAGGGGTAAATACTTATAGGCATTCAAGGTACTGGAGATGCTGGACTGGAGATTGGACTCTATTAACCATTTCAGTTTTGCCATTTTAGAGTTCATAATTTCTTCAAATTAGTTAAATAATAAGGCACTTATCAACTATTTACACATAGCGCTGCACCATATACTATCCGCTTACTTAAAGTAGCTAAACTTTGACATTAATTAGCAGCACAAGCTCACAGGAAGTCAGCATCAGATCGGTAGAAAGTATTGGTCGATACTCATAGCTCTGATATCGATCTAGTATCGAAAGGGGAAAAGGGGGATTGGTGAACGCTTAATGTATTATAGATCTCAGTGTATTTTCGAGTCTTGAAGCACCTACTGTGCTGCTGGATGGTCAGTGTGACCTGACTATGCTCCTGACCCACATTTTTCCCTGCATCACTCTCCCTCTGGGTGTACGTCTCCACCGGCATGCTATGAAAGCAGGTCCTGACCACAGACAAGCAGGCCTGAGGAGAAGATGTGTGTGTGTTCAGCCCGGGGCTTGGGGCTGCCATGGACAGGGTCCTGCCAATGTATCTCCCGCATTTCCTCTTCCTAATAGTGTTTTACGTCAGTCTTTAATACTATAACAACACCTCTCTTCAGAGCTCTGGGCATGGCCTGGATGGTGATATAACTCTCCTATTAGGTGTCATGGTGGGCTAAATGAAGTGTGTTCTTACAAGAATGGCCAGAGGAATGACTGAAGCTATATAATGATGGATTTCCTTGTTTGATTGTTTTTCTATACTCCAGTTGGACCAGAGCATGGTGGTATATACAGTACAATATATGTATGTATGTATGTGTGTGTGTGTGTATATATATATATATATATATATATATATATATATATATATATAATTGTCTATGGCATTGTAGAGCAGTAAGCAGTGGAAATTTTGTTTAGATATATCATTATATAATATATAGTACTTTTGTTGTATAATTTAATTTAATACAAAAAGACTTCCAATCAGCAGAGTAACAATAAAGTTATTTAGTGTTATAAAAATACTAATGCTAACTGTAATAGCTTCAGAAGAACATGTTGCAGCATAGCAACCTCAATATCCTGTCATCATATTATCCAGTGCACAAAACACAACACAGATTTCTCACAGCTCTGTTTTAATGAAAAATGGTGTTATAACTGGAACTCTGGAAATATTACCCTAATAATCCTTTCAAATACCAATCCTAATCCAATATTATTGTATAAAACAGTGGTGTGGCGTTGTGCTGTGGCAGTTTGAAACACAGAGTTGTGCTGAGGTTGGATCACCCAGGTTAAGGCTGGAGCTAATCTCACCCCGTTTCTCATCATATCCTGCCTGTATGTGACAGATTGATGTTTATCCTGTTCTGTTCACCATGTGTTAAAAAGGTAGATGATGGGACTTCCTTGAGCTCTTGCAGCTGTGTGTGTGTGTGTGTGTGTGCGTGTGCGTGTGTGTAGCCATGAGCAAAGCCACTTGAAGTCGAGTGATCTTAAAAACTCGACTCTGTGCTCATTCAGTAAAACGTATTTCCTTTTAAATGTAAATGTGCGACCATTTTCCCCCTCGGCAGAGCTCCTAATAAATAGTTCAGGCTCTTTTTAAAGGTCTAAATGTGGGATGTAATGGCAGATGAGTGTACTTTATGGTCTAATATTCCATCTGTGCTTCTTAAAAAGCATTGCAGCGTAGTGTTTTGTATTCCAGTAAAGAACACTGACTGGGTATAACTTGACCTCACAGTACAGTGCACAATCCCTTTAATCATTTCATTTAATAATCCTTTATGTTTCTCATAGATGTGATATGAGTACATTAGCACTGGCTGAAACAGCAGAGCTCAAACTACATTCTTTCAGAAAACAAACTCATACAAACCTTTGCAAATAGATGCAGTGTTGTGGCTCCGTCACATGATAGACCGAGTGAAACCCCTCCAGCAAATCTGTCTCTATCTATCTGTCTATCTCTATCTGTCTCTTCTGCTTTGTCTTCTCACTCATTCCTTAAGAAAAGATCCTTCAGTGCAGTATTTAGTCTCATAATTAGCCGTTAATACTTTAACTTCATTAATATGATTGTTCCAAACCTGAGGATCTCTGCGAATTGTAATTAGGTAGGTAATGAAAGCAGGCATGCTGAATCCATCAATGCTAATCATAATTGCTGTTTATGAAAGCATGGGGTGCAGTCTGCTGTGTTGCGCCTGAAAAAAAATCAACTCGGCTCCAAAAATACGTTTCAGGCTGGAAAAGCCACGCTGCCTCTGTGCAGCTGTGCCTTTTTTTCGCCCGGGTGATATTAAAGTTACATGGCTGTGATAAGCATGGAACCACTTTAAGTATCTCCACCCCTCTTTAGCACGCCCACACTCTCTCCACTACCCACTATATGCTTTGCACTCGGTTTAGAAATCGGAAAAGCGGCTAAACTGCCTGGCGATATCTTGCTCTTGGAGTGAAACGTCATCATTAAAATGCAGCTGGACTGCATCATTGTGGAGCTTAAATGAGCAGCTGTCGTGCCACTGATTACAGAGGACACCTTCGAACTTCTCAAACGCAGGTCGAATTGGTCATCGGCATGCCCTCGGAGACGGCGGATGGAGATGGGTGAATTTAATCACTCTGTCGTGCTTCATTCTCACAGCTGCAGTGAAGATGGAGTTCCATCACTCCACTCCCTGTCCATCACAGTAGCACAGTGACAGACAGCGGTGAGGTCCGTATTGAGCTAAGCATAGCTCATGTGTTTTAGAGCCCTTGGACAGATTAGTCAGAAGGTGTGGATTCATTTTCTGTAACATCAGTTCTGACGATCGTGTACTCGTTCTAATACCTTATTATCGTTTCTATAGCAACAGCCCATTTACTGGGGCTTGTATGGAGGACAATGCACATAACAGATTAAAAACTGACTTTGTTCTTTTTTTTTTTAAACAATAAACCTCTAATCATTGATATGGTAAAGCTATAAAGAGACATTTTTGGGAGGTGTCTCCAGTGAGAGCACTTTGTAGCTGTCAGTAAGACAAGAAAGTCTTCAGAACAGAGGACTGGTTTCTCTCTCATGTGACTAGCGTTTTGTCTTTTTATCTTCAAGAGAGAGAAAGTATTGAAGCACACCCCATTGTTTTTATTCCTTATTTATATTGCAGAGATCATGTTGAGGCTAACTTGCACCTCCAGGTTGAGGGTTTGATTCGCGCCTCCACCCTGTGTGTGCAGAGGTTGCATGTTCTCCCCGTGCTACAGGGGTTTCCTCCGGGTTCCTCCCCAGTCCAAAAGACATGCACTGTAGGCTGATTGGCATTTCCAAATTGTCCACGGTGTGTGAATGTGTGTGCGATTGTGACCTGCAATGGGTTGGCACCCTGTCCATGGTGTCCCCTGCCTCGTGCCCTGAGTCCCCTGGGATAGGTTCCAAGTCCCCCAAAACCATGTGTCGGATATACTGTATGGAAAATGGATATGGAAAGTTCTGAAAAGAAATACATAAGAGATATTTTCAAAAATAAGATCAATTGTGATTTTATTCACTATCACATAATAATACGCTTTATTTATATAGCGCCTTTCCACAAGCTCAAGGACAATTTACACTTCAACATATCACATGATATTCATGTCTTGCCATCTCCTGTCAGGAGGATCCCCTGTCAAATATATTAGACATTTCAAGATAAATTTCTTCTTTCTCAGTAGACATGAGGGTTTGATCAATGACAAGTGCAGTAGCTGGACAGTGTGGATCTAAAGCAGACATGTCTGCTCTGGGCTTTTCCAAGGAAAAGTGAAGAAAAAAAATGATCAGATAAATCACAGATCTTTTGCCAGCATTTCAAAGCTAACCTTTGTCTTCTCAGGGTTTGTTCCAGCGGGTAATTTTTTCATTACATTCAGTAAAAGTAAGCCTCACAGTCCTGTTCTGCCTGTCAAATATTGCTTCATAACATTCTGAACTCAAAAGAGATGCTTAAGGCATAATGTTTAGCATAAGTATATGCTTTTTTGACAGCCCAACTCAAGAGAGTTGGCCTGAAAGATTGTTTCAATAAGGTCGCATTACACCTGACCCCCATCAATGGAAATGGGTTAAGTGATCTGTGGAGTTGCATAAGCCAGGAAATTGCCATCGGTGTAATCATATTTCACGTCTTTGGTTGTATTTGCAGGTTTGAATGGCAGTGTTGGGGCTGAGATGGTCTCTCCCTCGCCCCGGGTCTGTGTTATATTGTTAGCCTGTGGTTTATTGTGTCTTCCCAAGGCGAATGTGAGCCAGAGCTAATGTTCTCATTTAACACTTTTGGATTGCCTGCTCTTCAGACCAACCGTCTGGCTAATACATCACAGGGCGCTGAAGCGAAGGTCATGGAGTATTAGATTCTTCCCTTTTCTTTTAATTTCCTATCTGGACTGTCTATTTTCACAACTATCATAGGTATAGGAAGTGCCATAGCTTGGGTCAGTAGGGAGTAGGTGGGTGTGGTTATTGTTTGGTGGGGGGGGGGCTTACTTACGGATGGATAATATGAAATACATAGAGCACAACTGATTTTACTTTTATACACCAAGACGGTGCAATTGCTGCTCAAAAGTTTTATTTCATGTCAGATTCTTTTTTATTTTTGCATGACAGATAACAATTTTGTAATGCACAGTAATGATAGATAGATAGATAGATAGATAGATAGATAGATAGATAGATAGATCACTTTATTATTCACAATGATGATTCACATAATAATGTTCATAAAAGGTCAATGGAGTCATCATCACAATTCTATATTTCTCACAGGATTAACCAGTCAGAATCATGCATTCTTCTGCTTTCTGTTTGTCAGCCAGCTAAATACACTAATAGCATAGCAACATGGAGGGGAATGAAGTACAGGAGGATTCTAGTTTCATGAGATAAAATGTCAGTTTGGGCCTATTGCTAGCATGCTTAGCATGTTTGCCTCACATCTCCGGGGTTGGGGGTTCAAATCCCGCCTCCACCCTGCATGCATGGAGTTTGTATGTTCTCCCCGTGCTTTTCCTCCGCGTACTCTGGTTTCCTCCCCCAGTCCAAAGACATATGATGTAGTCTGATTACCATTTCCAGATTGTCCATAGTGTGTGAATGTGAGTGTGAATAGGCGTGTGCCCTGAAATGGGTTGGGATCCTGTCCAGGGTGTCCTCCACCTTGTGCCCCAGGTTCTCTGGGAGACGCTCCAGGCTCCCCTGCGACCCTGTGTAGGATAATCTGTACAGAAAATGGCTGGATGGATGGATGGAGACTGTGCCTTAAATACTTTAGTATGTCACGCTTATTAATAAAATTGTACAGATCACATGGTGATGTTTTGATCTCCACCTGAAATTAATTCCTGGACACTCTACTGGTTAGAGGAAACATGTGATGTGTTAGGCACTGTGTGTGTGTGTGTGTGTGTGCGTGTGTGTGTGTGTGTGTGTGTGTGTGTTTGTTATTATGCATGTCGGAGCAGCAGACGGTCTGATGGTGTGGTCTATACTGACAACCCAGAGACAAATGGCTATCAGTTTAAGGGCATAGCTGTTGTCCAAGAGGACAGAGGGGAAAACGAGAGAGAAACACATTAAAAGCAGCATGTCTGCTGTGTCCTCTGGGCAAGGAAGCTGAAACATACAAGGCCAGGAGAGTGAAACAGATTTGGCACCAGGAGCAGGTGCACTAGAGTGCTGTCTAGGCTGAAAGATCGCGCCACTCTGTTTTGATGAGATTGCTTGGCTCTTTTGCTGCTGGCCCCAGGGAGCGATTCCTTCTTATAAACCAGGCCTCGTTCCTTGCTTTCACTCAGTAAACGCCTTACGCTCATCATGCAGAAGCTCCTGTACTGAACTACAGCCATGCAGGTGTGTGTGGAAACCTATTAGTTAGATCCGTTTCACATGATGAACTCGGTTTACCAGGAAAGTAACTCTCGTGCCGTAAATGGACCTGCGAACAATCCCATAATGCCTCCCAGATGATCGGTGTCATAACACTTTGATCTGGGTGCGGCTGCAGAACAGCTGAGAATGAAGGAGAGCGGATGTACCAGCTCTCTTCGCACACATTTGAAAGGAATGTGATTGGAATGTTGCTAAAACACTTTTCTGAATATCCTGATCAGCAGCATAAGCCCAGAGGCAATATATCCATCTGCATCTCATTACAGCTGAATCCCAGCTCAGCTTTACAAGGTCCATGTGTGAAGGAGGCTCATGATGTGCTTCGAAATTCACTAAAGGTGCTAGGTTTTGGTGGAGCTGTGAAGATTTGAGCAGTAGTCTTAAAGCAATATGCTTCTTCTGCGTCGGGGTAGTCGTAGTCATGACACTTTGGCTGATTGTTTGGATCGCTATGTGAGAAAATGCAGAGCTTTCTTTAGGCGCGATATATGGCAGCCGTACCAACTGATCTGCTGTGGCGTTCATTTCCTGGGTGCTCAGCAGTATGTGGTGTGAGTGCTTGGGGACCTCATTTGTAGTGTGTGTGTTTATCTCTGTGCATGCGTTTGGGGATGAGGTTGTGCTACAGGGGAATCTCAGAAAGCGTGGAGGGAGAATTATTCGACGAAGCAGAGGAATGAGAACAGAAAAGACAGGCCAGAACAAGATTGATGCTCTCCATCTCGTGCCTGCAGCGCCACCGCTCACTGCTGATGGAGATTTTCCTCACGCTCCGGCGCAGAGAAACTGGATCAGTCTGCCCACTCGGATCAATCTGCCCTCGTCATTCCAGCTTTCCAGGCAGCATGAGGATTTTGGATAGTGAGACAAGAAAAGTTCAGAAAACAGCCTTGCTGATGGACCAAACCGAGCAGTTCAACCTGGAGGGCAAAATCTTAAAGATAATCAGCACATATACTGTAGAAGATCAAAGATGATGCTAGTAATGATGTGTGTGTTTATAATGGCTCCTGTTGTCTTGAAGCATTCTCAATTCATGATTGCTTCAAAGTGAGTGAGACCTGGAGGCTTGTGTGGTGATGCTTTGAAATGCTTTGGAGAACTCCTAAAAGACTGGAACCTTCATGATTTTTCAAAACAGAAGCTATTTACGTCTTACTTTTAAATACGTTAAACAGCAAGTGATGGTGAAAAGCACACACAAACAAAATTGCAGCACACTTCACTTCAATGTTGATGAATCCCACAATATTGCGGAACTGACCTTTACCTTTTCATCATGAGGCATAAAGGACATTTTATTTTTAGTACTTATTGCTCAAGCCATCGGGGGGGGGCATGGGGGG
>JANDJT010000001.1:29058289-29070138 GCA_024331685.1 Stegophilus panzeri | reverse complement strand
CCCCCCCCCTTTGTTTACCCCCCCCCCCCCCACCCCCACTCCACCCCAAACGCCTAATAGGTTCTTTATGGAATCCTTTGCTTGTGCATCTCTTCCCAAAAAAAAGTAGGCTCTGTACTTATCTTGTCATCCCGTCTTCTGCGAGCATCTCCTAAAAGTGCCCTGGAGTAGAAAAGAAACATACGCTTGCAATTGACAGCTCTGCAATTTTCAGAACCACATCAAGCCTGGCAAAGCCAGCAAAAAGGCCAGCTCTTCTTGAATGTTGATGTGCTGATGGCTGGCAGGGAGGGGTAAGAGGATGGATGGATGGATGGGTGGATGGATGGAAGCATGCAGTGATTGCTGGTTGTAATATTATATGCAAGTGCTAAATTTTAATATCTATCAATCAACAGTCAAACTCTTAGGGTTGAGCAATTCTCACTCAATCAATGACAGTAAACAGAAAAGTATGACTCTACAGTCTAGGCTAGAAAGAAATCAGACCCAGCCTTGCTTTTTCATACCATTCTGCATATTTCTTTGTACGATAATCTGATGTTGATGCCAAAAAATAAAACTTTATCTCGATTTCTTTTAAAAAGACCGGGTGGGGAGAGTTCAGCCCTTCTAGCCCATTTATACCAGTCGTCCTTGGATGGATAAATTGATGGAAAGAAGAAGGAATGGATGCTCTCACTATGCCATGCTGAAAGGCAGCTTGATCCTACCTCAGATTTGATTTAGCAGTTTATCACGCTTGTGCTATCTCAGTGGTTTTACGATGGCACCTGTGTCAACACTACTGACTGACTGACTATGCTGTGTGTGTTGAGGGTAGTTTATTCATCATACCCAGTCTGTTCAGTTTTTACGTGCTCCAAGGGCCAGTGGCACAGGTCACATCTGGCAGGGCGGCTCTTTCGATCCCCAACACCTCCATGCCACCGTTACGGTCTTCCAAACAACACACACATACCAGAACCCAAAAAGCAAACACTCTATGTGTTCCCAGTCCCCCTTTATTCTCAAGTGGCACCATCAGCAAGACTGACTAAATGTTATCTCAGCAACTTAATCCTAAAGCATTGTGTTACGTGTGTGTCACTGTGTGTGACTCCATGTTAATGTTCGCTGGAAATTGTGTCCAAATTCTATCTTGCTTATTCACCCATTAACCTTGGTCTGTTTGCCCATAGGGGATGAAATCAGAGGAGGGTATTTGTGTGTGTTTGTATGTATATATGTGTGTGTATGTGTGTAGTTAATTATCCACCCCACAGACATATGGAACATAAACATTGGTGATTACTTCACTGGCCTCAGAAAGCATTTTATCGCTACATCGTTGTTATGCTAATGCAGCTTTCTGTAGCACTCTGTATTCTGTAGCACTCGTTAATACACAGGCTACACCTTTTGCTCTCGTACCTCCAGGGCGCAATTTAAAGTTGATGGCATTCCCATGGTTAAAAAAATGACATCCCTTGTAAAACCTTCTTTTCATTTGTGTTGTTATACTGTATGACAGATTTCTATTATCATTAACCCTCAGAAAACAAAGCAAACACTATAGCATAAGATAAGATCATGTATATTTTTCCTGAAGGAAATTCTTGAATCTCGAAGGAAATTCTTTAAACTTACTAATATCCCATCCCTATTATATTACATTAATGAGCTACCTTGATTTAATATGATCGAGTTGTGTAAGTATCAGTAATCTCAATGGTGTAGTGAAGAGAAAGCCAAAGAAAAAGCAAGCTGTCTATACTTATGTTGAAGCACGTACCACGGCAGCCCCAGCATCGAACTCATTAGAGTAGTTAACATGCTGGAGCTAATTGTACAAAACTCTGAGCAAAAGTTTAGCTAAAGAGGTTAAACTAAACCCACTTTATCATGTGAACCCTCTACCCATGCCATTCCCACAACCCCTGATTGTAAAGACAGGTTACATGCACCAGGAAGTGAGTTGAGCAACTTACTAGCCTGATGACTCATTGAAGAGGAAAACATTAGCAAAACAAAAAGACAAAAACGACAGCATCATGGGTCAAAACTGGCCCAACTGTGAACACAATAGTTTCATGGTGTTTGTAATTTCTTTGGTATGTGGACAAGATAAAGGTGATGAGGTGTGGGCCGACATTCATTTCCTTTCTTTATTGTTAGCTAGCTAACCTGCTAATTTTTCTTTGAGGTGTACAATATTTGTCTGTCAGGCTAAGGTGCATTTTAGCTTTGTTTCCTAGTGAAATGGCTTTTTTTTCCAATGCAATTTAATGAGATTTGGGAAAACCTTGCTAGGTAAACTAACTAGCTTGCAAAGCTAAGCTAAGCAATAAGGATTTAATTGGAGGCTATGTATACCTTCAATTACTGTGCTGTTTGATTTTTCTTTACAATCTGACCATTAAATATCTAATTAAGCACTGTATAATAAACCCAACTGCTCTGCTCTGAGAAAACCACATAAAGATTTGTATTACAGGACATAGGGCTGCAAACAATCTGTTTTAACAAGTTCTACTTGTGGCCTGTAAAATAAACTAAGCAAATTCCTCAGAGATGGAAGCCTGTATAGCCATCACGCGACCAAGTAAATATAATCCTGCGAGAACAAAGCAGTAAAATAATCCTTACAAGTGTTAGCCATTAACGTTGGAATTAGCATTTAGCTGCTGTGAATCCACTTAAGGTTTCTTATTTCACAGGCGACTCACTTCAGTCTTCACATCCTCCCATAAATTCAAATGTTTGCGTAAATCCTGGTCGTGGTTGTTTTTCTGTCTACTTTAGAAAGGTGGGAAGAGAAGGAGAGAAACTGTGTGTGTCTGAGTGAGACAGGAAGAGAGAAAGGAAGAAGATGGGACATGCATGCATGGGCTAGTCTCACAAAGCTTTATTTGTTTCACCAAGGTTTACAAGCTCAGAATTCCTCCTCTCTTTTTTTTTTTGTTGTCATTTTTACCCAGACTGTCTGGTAAGGTTTGTCCCGACTGCTGGCAAACAACTACAACTACAACTGCAACAGGAAACCGCATGATCACCAAATTATATTGTAGTTAACATCTGCATGTCCTTGTCTCTTCACACACACACACACACACACACTGTATTCTCAACAGCAGTGGAGCATTATAAACCCAGACCCAGCTCTGAGATTAAGCACTGGCTAGTGAAGTTCAGACACACTTGATCTCTGCACAGATACACTCATCCATAGGCTAAATTCTCAGATTTGCTATCTTAATCTCTTGCAAGCGATAGTTTTTGTGTGTGTGTGTGTGTGTGTGTATTTTTTACAGCACACAAACATAAAGCCTTGTACTGTCTCCAGCTGTGACCCAAGTGTGTCCCCTAGTGTTCAGTGCCTGAACAAAATGGAAGAGGGGGGAAAAAGAATGGGGTGATAACATGCAATTACTGCCCAGAGAGAGAAAAATGAGGCAAATCTGCAGAGAGAGAGAGAGGGGGGGAGTTGGGGGCAAAGGCAGAGATTGATCTGGTGCAGTGGAAAGACGTATTAGAGAAGTGCTCTTATCTTAACAGCTTTCTCTTTGACACACCAGGCAGTGGCCTTTTTCTTTTTGATTTTGACTGTCAGACATTTTGAGTCTGACTGCCCATAGAGAGGTCTGTGGAGATTTCTAGTTGTATACCTTGGACATTAATGTAAATCCACTCCATTTAAGTTGAGGTGTATTTTGGAGTCTGAAAGAGACACTAAAACCCTTGACATGAAACAATTCAACCGTAGCATACCACCAAGTCAAGCACTCTGTCACAGTTTCCTTCTTTCTAAGCAGTTAATGTAGCGTGAATAGTGGTAAAAGGAGACCCTCAATGCTAAGGCCACTTATGAAGCTTTATGTTTTCAAATGTTTTACTGAAAATGACTTTGGAGGCAAGAATAAGGAGCACAACAAGCGCAAACCTAGTGACACTGCAGGCCACAGGGGTTCATAACTGTATTATGTAAGATCATAACTGTAATGTCCTGCTGTTTCAAGCCCAACTTTTAGCAGGGCACTAAATGTCAACCCACTTTAGACTCAAACTCCAGCACCAGCCATTTGCTTTAGAGGAGGAAAAAACACAGCTAAAGTGGAGCAGTGCGCTGATGGTGCGGTTCGACTGTCGGAGCAAAAGGCCCACAGAAGTGACACAGAGGAACCATTCTCCCACATCCACTTAGGCAGCATGAGACTGCTCGTAACATTGACTAACTCACTCAGTCGCTCTCTCTCTCTCTCTCTCTCTCTCTCTCAGTCTCTGTCCATTCGTTTGTTTCTTTTACTGTAATTTCCTCGGTGTCAGCTTGAGGTGGAATTTTATTTGAGTTGTTTTGCTGTGTTGTCTTTGGTAGGCTATTTATGCTTTATAGACTGTACTGTTTTAAGAAAAACAACGTACCATTTTTAATTCTTATTCTATGGTGTACTCACGGGGGGCATGGTGGCTTAGTGGTTAGTACATTTGCCTCACACCTCCAGGGTTGAGGGTTCGAGTCCCGCTGCGGCCCTGTGTGTACGGAGTTTGCATGTTCTACCCGTGCTTCGGGGGTTTCCTCCGGGTACTCTGGTTTCCTCCCCCAGTACAAAGACATGCATTGTAGGTTGACTGGAATGTCCAAAAATAGTGTCCATAGTGTATGAATGGGTGCATGAATCTGTGTGTGATTGTGCCCTGTGATGGATTAGCACTCGGTCCAGGGTGTCCCCCGCCTTGTGAAGGCCCATGCCTCCTGGGATAGGCTCCAGGCTTCCTGTGACCCAGTAAGGATAAGCAGTACAGAAAATGGATGGAGGGATGGTGTAATCACACTGTACATTCAAGTTATCTTGTCATCTAAGACCAAAGCTTACGATTTATGCTATTTTTCACACTTTATGAAGTAATGTTTGAAAAAACAAACAGTACTAGGCAGTACAAACAGTACTATGGGGCACAAGTGTGTTGAAAGGATGTTCAGTGAGCATGCTGTGAATAAGAGACCTGGGATGAGTACAGCACAGACCATGAATAAAACAGCAGTTCTTAGGTATAAATCGATAGTATCCAGGTGAGACTATCCACTAATTGAGACAGGACACATGGAGGCCAGGGTGGTCAGGTTTTTTTTCTGTCTCAACTTTGATAGATTTGGTGTAATGTGCTATACTCACCTATTAGTTATTATACTATACACTTAGCTCTGGATATAATGGCAAGGCTTGTGGTAGAATTATGAATTAATACAGGCACGTATCGTACCGTACAGTACGTTGTTGCCACAGCTTGATCAAAATGACCTCCATGTGTTACACTGACATGTAAGGAATTCATCCGATTCATTCAGTCAGCTCAACAGAAGATTATTTCCACTGTAATTCAGATCCTGATACTCCACTCAATCACTGTTGCAGATGAAATCTGACTCAATTTTGATGTTTGATTAAGTGTTTTATTTTTATATTTCTCAAGATGTTTTATTTCTTGTACCGTTTTATTTGATGTACAGCACGTTAGTCAATGCAATTTGTTCTAAATGCACTTTAACAATCAATAGCATTTAAGAAAACACGCTCAAATCATACTGTATACTGTATGTCTGGCATTAGAGTGTATGTTGGGTTACTGTATATTCCTCTTTTCGGTCAGTCTAGACAGTCTGGTCAGACTTTTTCATTTCCATTTTCCAAAGAGCTTTGTACTGCTGGATCTCCTCCACCTTGAGAAGAACCACAGAGCTGCCATGCTATTAGGAGTGGCAGTAATATGGTGTTAGTCGTGATGCTGTCAGTGCTACATTACCGTACACTGAGACTGTATTTCTGTACTCGTGTCACCAGTCGTGTGCTTTGTTAAAATATACTGTGTTAATCTGCCGGCTGTGATGTAAACCTAGCGCGATGATGGGAGGTATGTGTGAACTTCAGTGACAACCCACACTGGCAGAAAACTGGGCCTCTAGAGGTGTTTGAGTAAATGTTATGACGTGCCGATATAAAAAAAGTGTGTAAGCGTGTATGTAGAAGGCTTTAATTTTCTTCTCTCGTATGTTAGACAGGCTTGTAATGATGTAGGGGTGGTGTGTTTGGGGGCGCTGCTTTGGAACGCAATCTAACTGCCATGTTTACTTTACAGCTCCCAGAGTCCCATGTTGCTGATTGAAGCCTCTCACTAATCGCTCCGTGCATGCACACACATATATACACTTACACACAGCCTGCCCCCAGATGATACGCTAGAAAGAATGAAAGACTATAATGAGCGATAATCGTTTCCCTTCTCATAAAATCTGTTTTGCTATAATTGTTTTTTCTTTGGATTTAGAAATTCAATCTCATATGAAAACATAAACCATATTCTTTTTTTTTTTTTCTTTTTTTACGTTTTTCTTTTTTTTTAACTTATGCTCCACGCCCATTTCACCCCAAGGCCCGGACCTACATGGTGGCCCCTCATCCGTACACCATAAACAGTGTGGTCATGAAGCTAAACAATATGGACCACCAAGTATTTCCACCACTGTTTACCCACCCCTGGGTTCTTTTTTGTTTTGTGTGAAGAAAACAGCACTAAAATGACTCTTGTCTCTTTCTTCTTTCCCCTCCCCATCCCCCCAATCATCCCCCTTTCAGGTCCAGAATGCTCGAGAAACTTCACTTCTAAGAGCGGGTTCATCAAGTCACCTGGTTTCCCCGAGAAGTACCCCAATAACCTGGACTGCACATTTATGATCTTCGCCCCAAAGATGTCGGAAATTATCCTGGAGTTTGAGAGCTTTGAGCTGGAGCCTGACACACAGCCAACCGCTGGGGTCTTCTGCCGATATGACCGCCTGGAGATCTGGGACGGTTTCCCTGGAGGTAGGAAACTCAATAACCTATAGTTTCTGGGTTTGGTCCAAGCAGCTTGACCGGTCTGAAGCAGAAATGCTCAAATAACATAATATCTGTGATGATCAAATAATGTCACAATCTGAAATACACACAGCCTCACACTCTTTGCATTACTTTGAGTAACTCTTTGCCCTAGTTGTTGTCCCTGCCCATAACACAGCCTTTCTGTCCTTTAGTTAGTGTTTTTTTGGGCTGGATCTGACAAACACAACAGAGATATTGTAGTCTCTCTCTCTAACACTGGACTAGAGGTCAGCAGGGAGACCTTGTCCTTGCAAATATGCACATTTTATCAGTGTGAGTAGATACTATCTCTCGTGAACAATGCACTGTGATTGATCTCTGGGGAAAATGGAAGGAAACTCTGGCCTTAAACTGATGACGCAAAGCAAAGCCCTTCCAAGCTGGGCTTCAGTTCATGTCCCACACACACACACACACACACAAACAAACACTACTTCCACACAGATATAGGACATATTTAACTTCTCAGACATTCTAGGATCATGTTCCCCCTGCAGATACATTTATTTTGAGAACAGATGCATGATCCTTGACGTGTACTCTGCATCTAAGGCACTTGATGAATATTGGCCATTTTCTTCAGCTGTAATGGAGTCGAGTGGCTGCTAGGCTGCTTGAGTGCTCATAAGCAAGGTATCATGTAATGACCTATGTGTGTGTGCTTTTAAAGTGCTTCCATTCTTTTATTTCACATACTGTAAGATTTCCTAAATGGTTGACTCCTAATAATTTGCTCATTAAAAAAAAAATAAAAAATCACATTCACAGCTCTGGAGGCTGTGTTCAGTGTCTGTTGCCTCTGATCTGTGAAAACTCCCGCAAGGTAGAACGAGCAAACTGGCATCCAAACCAAGAGCGAAGACTGCGAATACCTGAAGGCTTGTTCCAGTTTTCACTTTATTATCACTTTATTATTTTTAGAGGTGCAGAAGCTGATGGAAAGGTGGCACATGTGATTTAGAAACAGAGTGAGCTTTCAAGCTTGAATAAATCATTCGATCCACATAGACATTTCTCAGTGTTACGGAGTCGAATGAAGTAAACCATGCTTTGTCATTTCACAATACAGTACTACAAATACAGCTTGGAAATAGTATGTGATAAAACAAAGACAAAACAGATACAGATCAACACACTCTTACCAACCCTGCTGAAAACTCCAGTTTCGGCCAAGCTGATCAAACCAGTTGAAAGGTACTGATAAATAAATCTGTCCTGAGGGAGTCTTGCTAATTACTTTTACAGTTAAATGAGTGCCTGGCTACAAAAAGTTGGAAAACTCCTGCCCTAGAGGTGTGATTAGCAATCGATGCTAAATGTAATTACAGTAATTTTAGTAAACAAGATAATTTTCTTCACACTTTACCAACACATCTGGGAAAATGTTGATATTTTGGACCATTTATTTTTTATAGTTTCTGTTGTTATACTGGCTTTACATATTCATATAAAGTCTCATCATAGCTTAATCATTAACCTCAGTCATAAGCTAGTTTATGCTTGGTGACCGTACTTGCCAGTTGCCTAGCAACAGTTCTCTGTAAGCACCTAAACACTGTAGCTTCCAAAGTCAAAAGGAGCAGATTTTTATATTACATCTAGAAGTACCTCTTATTAACATTTTTGACATTTCAATGTTTTTACACCTTCTAAATATCTAAATAGAAGTATCAGTGTTTGCATTTTATAAATTGCTAAAGAATAATCCATAGCAGTATGCAACTTGAAAGTAGTATCATAGTCTGTACAGTTTGTTCAGTGATGACGATGTGAAGCGCTCAAGTT
The DNA here is from genome assembly GCA_024331685.1 of Stegophilus panzeri. Classification (NCBI taxonomy): domain Eukaryota; kingdom Metazoa; phylum Chordata; class Actinopteri; order Siluriformes; family Trichomycteridae; genus Stegophilus; species Stegophilus panzeri. The sequence goes on along the minus strand of JANDJT010000001.1, from coordinate 29,061,457 downwards.
GTAATGGAAGAAATTAAGGACAAAACAGTCAAAAAAACCTAGGAAAATGACACTAGGAGGTCATGCCAGTGTCCCGTGTGTGTACTGCTGGACAGAACAAAGGGATAAGTGAAGTGGAAAGCATGGGTTTATAGGCAAAGCTGGACGCTTTGGCCTTTAGCTGCTACTTGTCTGCCGGCTCAGACGGCCGCTGCATTACCTGTGGAGCCGCACCGATCAATAGTGCATTAGGGTGGAAAGCACGAGATGGAGCTCCAGAGGGAGAAAGCCGTCCCGGATTCCACGGTTACTCTTAAAGCAGCATGAGCCGGCCTGGCAGATAGAACGATTCCCGACTGCGAAACACAACAGAGTGTAAAACTCATTTGTTGTCACTCGGCTGGATTACTGCAACGCCGTTTTAGCCAGAGTTTCTAAATCCACAATTAACAAATTGCAATATGGTCAAAACTCTGCCGCCAGGATCCTGACGGGGACCAGGAAATGTGAACATATTACTCCTGCTTACATGGCTTGGCTTCGCATTACTTATCTGGTTTATTAATCCCTTACACCCCAAATCGCAGACTGCGTTCCTCACAGTGCAATTTGTTAACTGTTCCACAAATCTGCCTAAAATCTATGGGTGACAGGGCTTTTTCTGTCTATGCTCCTTCACTCTGGAACTCTCTTCCTCCTGAACTCAGGGAAGCTCAGACTTTTGGCATTTTTAATGCTCTACTCAAGACACACTTTTTTAAACTTGCATTTGACTGCTGATGTCTTTTATTATTATTATTATTATTTTATAATAATTATTATTATTATTAACATAGTTGTTGTTCTTATTAACTTTTATATGTTTTATTTTTCTGTGTACTGCTTATTTTGTGTACAGCGCTTTGAGAAGCTGCTTTTAAAGGCGCTTTATAAAAATAAAGTTTATTATTGTTATTATTATTAAAAATTTTGCAAGTTTAAGCTGAAAAAAAGAAAAGAAATTGAGATCATTTTGGTGCTCAGAGCCTGGCCATCTTTGACACTAACCACTCACACACACACACACTTGCACCTGGAGTGTGTTGTTGTAATTTCTATGAAGTCATGGTAAGATTAATCTATTTGGTCCTCGTAAGAACACACACACACACACACACACACACACACACACACATAGCTGACAGCTTTTTCTTTCATCTCTGGAAGTGTGTGTGTAGCATGTGCTGAACGATGCAAGATTCTGTCACTCGCCTCAGATCACAGAGCTGCTAATCAGAGATAAGAACCAGAGAGAGAGTAAAGAAAGAACAAGACAGAGAGGTTTAATGGGGACAGACAACCTGGCTACCTATCTAACCCTCTTTTTCTAATTCTCCTGTTCTTTTTTTTAGCACTCTCTCCATCTGTGTCATCCACTTAAATCTCTTTTAAATACCTTTTCCTCCCCCAACCCCGTCTTTGTTTCTCAAATAAGACACACACATTGGCTCTGCTCAGTGTAACATGTCGTTTACAGCTGCTCTTTCATGCCGTTTCGTTTATCTTATGCCTGTCTTTTCTTCTGGAGAGAGGTTTGGGAAGTCACGGGGCTGTGACCAGCATTGCCCCCAGACCAAATCAGACTCGGCGTTAACAAAGAGCCCAGGAATTTATGACAGTGAAGAAGCATTTGCCTTGTGCTCACCAACACTTTTTCTGTTCTAGCCTTTATAGTACGTTGACAACGGGGTGCGGAAAGTTTGCAGACAGTTTCCTGCATCTGAGCAGGAAGTTAAGGAACGTCAGTTCAGCGTCCTTCGGCTGTTACGGAGTGGCCTTAGCAATACATATTCCTGACTGAATTATCTGCCATTATTATTTACATAGCTCTTTAACCTTAAATAATAAATGTTTCACTATTTCATTATTTATTTGACTGGAATGTGCTTCTAGCTAGATGAACCTTGATAAAAAAAAAGGTTAGAACTAAATCCACCCACTCTTATTTCTTTTTTCTCTGTGTAGTCGGCCCGCACATCGGCCGGTACTGTGGGCAGAACACTCCGGGCCGAATTATCTCCTACACAGGAATACTGGCCTTGACAATCAACACGGACAGCGCTATCGCAAAGGAGGGCTTCTCCGCTAACTTCACCGTGGTAGAGAGGACTGTGCCCGAGAGTGAGTAACCGCAACTCCGACTAATATGTATTTTCTCATTATTAATGTGCTTTTATTTATTCATCTCATGTTATAGAAAAGTAGAGATTAATAGGAAAGTGGCTTTCACAGTTCAGTTCACACACTTAGAAAAACACACACTTCTAAACAAAATGTCAGCATTGCTCTTTACATCATCTATACAGTCCTGTGCACTCGTAGGACATAGCAAAGATGTATAAGCAATATATATGAGAAATTAGCATGTGCTTTACACACACACACACACACACACACACACACACACACACACACGCACACATACACGCTCTTACACATAACGATGAGGCCTCAGAGGAAGTTATTAAATGCTCAACTGCAGCACTCTTTCATTAAGTGAATGTGTAAGAAGTCATGGCCCATCTCCCATGTTTTATGAAGCCTGTCTCACACACACATATTACCAGAACAGCTCCCTGCCGCTATTTTTACTCACTCATTCACCCAGAGAATTCACCTCCTCACCCCAACTGAAGAGATGTTCTGACTAAATAATTGATTTTCATTTCCGAACACACCACCAACGTTTATACATCATGGTGCGTTCATCAATCACTTTCCAGTCTACGCCAACTTTCTCTGTTTTGGCCAAACCTGATCGTTACAGCTTATATCTTTCGAGTCCACCAGCCATGATTTCTCGAACATTACCTTTAATTAAACCCTCTTTACACTGATTATATCGTACAGCTGCAATATGTATATAGTATATAATATCGTGTACAATGTACATATGCGATATGTACAAGAGCTATATGTGTAGTAGGGCTGTACATTGTTGTTTGTTGTATATACTGCTCATATATATATATATATATATATATATATAGTATCTCACAAAAGTGCAACAAAAGTGAGTACACCCCTAAGTGAAAATGTCAAAATTGGGCCCAATTAGCCATTTTCCCTCCCAGATGTCATGTGACTTGTTAGTGTTACAAGGTCTCAGGTGTGAATGGGGAGCAGGTGTGTTAAATTTGGTGTCATCGC
>JANDJT010000001.1:29016303-29058189 GCA_024331685.1 Stegophilus panzeri | reverse complement strand
GTGTCATTTCTTCAGTGTTGTCACATGAAAAGATATAATCAAATATTTACAAAAATGTGAGGGGTGTACTCACTTTTCTGAGATACTGTATATCGTTTGCGCTTATTTTTATACATATTTTATCTTTATTCTATATTTATTCTATTGTATATACTCTATATACTGCTATGACACCCTAATGTCTCCGTCTGCAGATTAATAAAGTATTATTTTATCTTATCTTATCTTTAGTAAATGAGCTACTATAGCCCAATCAACATACATTATTCTGAATAGAATATGAGGTTTATTATAATACTAGTTTATTGAAGGTTTTCTTTTTATTAGTACTGGGACTGAAGCAGCAGCTTTGTCTTTACTGCTTGTTTTCAGCCCTTGCTGGGGAACTATTTCTGTGTCTGCCGAACTGGAGCTGTGAGACGCAGACGCAAGCTATCAATTATTTATCACCTCTATAAATTTGCATTCCACGGGCCTCCTCCTCTCCGCGGTGCCTGAGCAGGGTGCTGTGGAGAATGCGCTCACATAGAGGGAGAAATGGCTGTGGATTAAATGTTCATATGTGAGACGCAGAGAAATGTAACGGGTTTATATGCTCAACGAGGGATTTATATCTTAGTGATTTACATGCTTATTCCATGAGGGAGGCTAAACTATATATAAGAATATGAGTGTATAAATATACATTAGAGAACCTATTGGATATACGTACTGTACAGTATGTAGACGAGGGCAAACATTAACCCTGCTCAAACCCTGCCAAACCTTAACTGTTATCACATTTTCTACAAATTTGCGAATAGTTTAAAATCTGATTGGAAGCTATCCATTGCACGTTTTCAATCTGATTTTTGTAGATTTTTATGATGAATAATCAGCAGTTACATTCAACGATGAATCATGTTTTTTTTTTTCAACTTGCAACTAGTTGCTAAACTGAACTGAACCCACTGAACTAACACGAAAATTGCTTTTTCGTTACACGTTTACTTTTTCGCTCTACGTTCTTCATGTTTACGTCATTCGTGCACCTTCCACAACTCCTCCGAGGACCTCCACTGTGGATTCAAATGCCTTCTGATATTTGCATTTATCCACTTATTGTATTTCCTGTTTTATTTTATTGACAAGATCTATTACGGTTACAGAGTCGGGTCAAAAAAAATCAAACATTTGATACACTCTGCCTTCGATCAGGAGGCGAGAAATGAAATAAGTGTGTGCATTGTTCTATACCAAATGTAGATTCCAGCTTCCCCAAAAATGGCAGACCAGTGCAGAGTAACCATCATCATAACTACAGTAGTGTAATGTAATCCTGGCTTCATGATGAGGAAGGGGTTTTTTAAGACAAAGCACGAGTGAGTGTAGGTGGAGTTGATTGTGTGTGTGTGTGTGTGTGTGTGTGTGTGTGTGTGTGTGTGTGATGTGAATACAGATATGCAGTGTGCGAACAGTCAGTGTGCTCAGCTCAAACTGCTGTCTATCAGATAACACAGATGCTCTGTCCATCTGTTACAAGTACCCAGACCAGCGTCTCTGAGCCACGGCGTGTGTGTGTGTGTGTGTGTGTGTGTGTGTGTGTGTGTGTGTGTGCGCGCGCAATCTGAATGCTGGTTTAGCTGCATAGTTAGGCAATGCAAAAATGTTCCCACACTGCATTAATGTATATGTGTGTGTGCGTGTGTGTGTGTGTGTGTGTGTGTGTGTGTGTGGCATGTCTGGGCAGTTAACTGCAGTGTTAATCAGTGATAATAAGTGCATGATTGTGCATATGTATGCAGACTAGTAAATTAGCCTCATCTCTCAGCTCATTCATTTCACCCCCCTTTCTTCAGTCTCTGGGTGTCTGGGCAGTGACCCTTCGGGGTCAGGGGTTGAACTCTGACAGACCTTTTTGTCCCTAGCCACCAAGCCGGCATGTCTCTGGTCGATCGCCCCACAACAACACAAACAGAGTGTGATGCCCACAGTCTGGGTGGCAGGGCGATCAGAGTGATATTTGGTCCTTTCCCTGGCTCCCCATTCCAGCAGCACAAGCTTAAACAAACAGGTTTAATGTTTACCAGATACATAACGTGCCAAGAGGGAAACTTCTCCGACCAGGTGCAGTCGTTCTTCGTGTTCTCCATAACTCGTCTTCCTCCTTCAAGCTTAATCTTGAATGTTTTATGGACAACATTTTATGTGTTAATGTAGTACACTCCTAGAGTGCATCCATTAAAACCATTTTTTCTGTATACTGAAGGAGAGAGAGCTTATGTGTTATTCTGGTCACCAGAGATGGAAAGTGCTGCATGCATGACTGGCCTGGTCCCTAGTGGATGGCTGTGCTTTGAGGTCACATGGGATGTAAGTTTTATTAGGGACTCATCTCTAACTTTTTTTTCTCCATCTCTATCACTTTCAGACTTTGAATGCATGGAGCCGTTGGGTATAGAGTCCGGCGAGATTCCCTCAGAGCAGATTGAGGCCTCGTCGGAGTATAATCCCAGCTGGTCTGCACAGCGTTCCAGACTCAATAACTTTGAAAACGGCTGGACGCCAATGGAGGACTCCAACAAAGAGTGGATTCAGGTAGCTCAGGATTTCACTTATGCAGTAACCAACATTCCTGCTCTGATTAAGTCAAATTTAAAGAATTTCTCCTTGAGAAAAATGTCTGCCAGTGCCTTTTATGATTTTTGTATGTCCTTTTATGTTATACAATTGTAGACCTTCAAATCTTCAGGTTTTTTGTGTGTTTGAGGTATTTCTCTGCTAAATCTGTAGCGGATTTAAAGCTTTTGCTACAGCTTATTGCTTTTGTCAGGCTTTTGTCTATCCATATTAAAGACCATTTTTGTTAGAATAGCCTTTTGTTGACTGCAAATCCCTAAACCCTCTGAATCCTCGAAGGCCACATGATGATCCCCAGGCTCTACATTTTTCTAACCACAAAAGTGTGTGCGTGACACACACCATCTGCTTTGGTCTGAACTCAGTATGAATTCGCTCTAGAACAGGATGCTAGGATATATCTTCTCTCATGCACAACAACTTCTTCCAAAGTACGTTTTTAGATGTTCAGGAAGGGATCATTGTGTCATATCAGGGTACATCCTTTTTTTCTGCAAGTTTCTGTTTTGCTATAACTCATGGCCCACAGGCATCGTCAAAACCTACACTTATTTATTTTACAATCTTCACTTCTCCGGAAAGTTTTAGGCTTCATTCCTCAGGGGGCTAATATCCAAGCCGGCCCTCAGTCAAATATTTGCTGGGGGAGGTCTACAAACAGTCCATAAAAGATCTTTTCCTTATTGCTATCAAAATATTGTCCTGGAGGCCCCATGTTCTAACTTGCAGACTAATTGAATCAATAGAATGGGCTTTTGGTCCAGCAGGGAGGAGGAACCATGGTGTTTCAGGCTGCTTCTGATTCAGGAAGTGGCTTTCGAGTGCTTCCTATGAGGCAGAAGTTTTGTCCTGAGGCCACCATGTCAAGAAGGGGAATTCCTTCATGTCATATAGGGAGAGAGAAGAAAAGAGAGAGCGCGAGAGAGCCTCTAGGGTACAATGTGAAGGCTAGACAAGAAGAGGACTGTCTGCAGTTCTTCTGATTCCATCACTTCTCTCGATCCTATCACTAGCTGTCATTCTTCCAGGTTCTTCCCCTATTAAAAATGTCTGCCATGAAAGACTCCTCATCCTTGTGGTTTACTGGGTCCTTTCAATATGACATTGATTGGGTCTTCAGTCTTACAAAATGGACTACACTTTACACTACTGTTCCACTAAGATGTCCTCAGAAAGACAATCAATAATTGGCTCTGCTTGCTTTAAAGACCGCAACTAAAGGATCTAAATATCTGTCCGATTACAGCGTGCATTTTGCGGCTGGTTTGCAGCGTTATGCTAAAAACTAGACTTGCAGATCTATAGCCACTAAGATATGAAACGTATCTAAGTGCAGAAGAGATCTGAAATGTCAAACAATTTATTCTCTACATTGGCTGTAAATGGGTTCCATTAAAGCATAGCTGTGAGAGAAAAATAGAGGCGGGGGGAAAAAATGGTTGCCGCTTTCAATCAGCGTCTCGGTTCCACACCGTTTCACACTTGCCATTTCATATTTTATCTAGTGTAATTAAGCAGCCCTCTCTACTTACTGGAACTTGTTTAGTCATTTCAGATTTTAATGAAATTCTAAATGGACTATCTCCCGCCGAGTACAAGAGGCAAAATCCAGCAGCCGCTTCAAATCCTCTGAAGAGTATTGATTAGAGGGGGTACATTTTGGCAGCAAAATTTCAGGCAAATCAAACGTATTCTGTTTCAAGCCCTGATCTGATATTCCCATGCTACTCCCTCTTGGCCAATCAGATGTCAAAGTTTAGCCCCGCGCATCTGTTTCCAAGGGAACAAAGCTGGAGGACTGCTGAGAATGAGTGAGGTTGAGTGATTTATAATTTAAAGAAACCCCCCCTCCTCTCTCTCTCTCTCTCTCTCTCTCTCTCTCTCTCTCTCACTCCCTTTCTGTCTCTTTTCAACCTGCACTTGTGAAGTGGTTTAATTATAAGCCTTATTAAGGGAGACGAATTCTTCATTATGCCTTCATTAAGCTTGCTGGTGAGCCACAACAACAATCTCTCGCCCTCTAATGGTGCAATCCACTCGGCATGCACAAATCACCCACTCCTCCCTGCTTCACCTCTCCTCACTTATATCAGCAGTTCATTGTTTATTTCATTAATGCTTCCCAGTACAACTTGCAGCATATTCCTATATTATTCATGGAAGTCAGACTGGGATTCTTGCATCTATTTTTCTTTCACTTTATGCATATTTTGAGCTTTATTTGAAATTCCATCAAGCACACATCACAGATGTTTTTTTTTGTTTGTTTTTTTTTTCACAACAAAAACATTCAGGAAAGGTTTCCACATTTCTCTACCAAAAGGGCTGCGTTTCTGATTTTAATGGCACATTTTTCTAAAACATGACAGAGGCCGAGGAGGCACCTGCATGTGTATAGCCCATTAAGATTCTCCAAGGAGAAAGTTTGAGAGACTTTGACACACTACATCCCAAAAACCAAAGAACCGTTTTTGCAAAGCTACAGGAAAGACAATTTCCCGTCCCTCGAGAATGCCGAGTAATGAGAAATTGGTTTTGTCAAGCAGCAAATATTCCTGCTGGAACAAAGACCTGAGTGCTGGTGCAAAAGCAGTCTGAGATCTTAAGTCCGACTAGTTCGCTCCGACAGTCGCCATTGATCAGAGTGGAAGCATGAATAATGCATTTTATCTGGGAAAAAGTCAACTGTCAATACTTGAAAGCTTCTCCAGTGACTAGCTCCTAATGGTACGACGGAGTGAATAGCTTGTTTTGTTCCATTAATCAAAACCTTTTAACCATCCCTGTCCATATCACCATATTAGCATATATAAGCTTGCCTTTTGAATACGCAGCGGTTTATTTATTTAAATGACACCCCGCTGTTGTCATGAGTGATTTGATCAGAAGAGAAGTCAAAAGCCATATTCGTCATGAAACGAGAAGAGCACAATCCCACAGACTGATTAAAGGGTATCTCTACTGGTATAAACAAATGAGCAGTTGTATTACTGTCTGTTCTTTAATCATCTGTTAGATGTTACCAAATAAATCATAAATATAATATTCAAAGCGCCAACCCATATATAACGGCATAAACACCAACGTTCCTGGGAAAAACAACTCTATAGAAATGTAGCATCAATGTAACTGCTACGTAAAAATGAAAAGATATCATCCTAAGACCGTAACCCTGTCCAAGTGAGGCTAAAGAGACTTTTCAGAGCCCTACTGGAAAATGTTTGGCTATCAGAAACAAATCAGAAAGAAGGTAATGCGCTGAAAAGAATCAAGGCTATATGTTTTGACATAGGCTTCTCGTATTTTCCTGAATTAGATCGCTAACCAGGGTTATCAGCAGGAAGCCAGCACTGCTTGATTGATGGAACTGAAGAGAGAATGTGCCAGGTCCAGAGATGGAAACGATGACTGAGTGACCCTTCTACCCAGCCATTATGCTATCATCCTGAGCCCCGGACTTATTTTGCTTAAAAAAAACACAAAAAAAGACCAAGATTCCAGAAAAGGCCTCTGAAACAGGCACTAATTACAGACTTCCCTCGAAGAAAACATTCCGCACAGGCTGTTGAGCAGTCGTTTATCTCGAAACGGCTGGAGAGAGAGGGAGGGCACAGAGTGTGAGCCGGTGTAACAAATCCAGTCGACCGTATCCTGTTTTTCTTTCCTTCTGTCCAAATGTGCTTCCAGTTAGCCGCAGTCAGCCGAGCGCCGCTATGTCCATTCTCCATTGTTTTGCTTAGCTTTTTCACTCATCAATTAAAGCTGCTTCTATATTGAGCCAGGACCTGTCCTCTTGCCAGCTCATGAGTAATTACACAATGTGCTTGTAATTAACATAAGAATCTCTGATGATGAAGCCTGTGGAGCTAATGTCAGACTGAGTCCCCCTGCTAGCACCACACCTGTGCTAATCACATTCTGTTACTCTTATAGCGGTAGCTAATGTGGTGTTGTAGTGGTTACTTATCATACTGGTAACAAATGAACAAGGAACACTTTACAGTAAGGTTCTTTAATACGCCAGTAACTCTGCAAGAGCAAATCATTAACAAATATAGTATCTATTTGAATTGAATAAGGAATGATTTACTACTTTATTATAGGGGTGCAAATACTATTAACTGGTAGTGACGGGTTAGTATTAAGAATTTTTGCACACTTGCTTAAGTTTCTGTAGTTACCTCTTGGAAATGACATCAGTGCCAACAAAAGGCAACACTGGGAATTTTTCTGTCAGATAGTCTAAGAATTCTAGTTTATATAATACAACTTGGCTAGCAGTTAGGATGCTAATATACAAGTTATCACTGTTATCCTTGTACAACAGCCAGTGGAAACAGATTGGTTGGAGTCATTCTATCAATTTAGAGGTCGCAAGAGCTTTTAGGCATCAAGATGACAGGTTTACGATCCAGATGGGAGCAGAAGTCTGTACATAATACCAATAATACCAATAATACAAGAAGTATCACACTGCTCATACCAAGAGCCGCCAGACTGCTCAGTTATTCATCAATTGTGCTTGGATACTGAAGCAAGTACGATCTGAGCACTAACCGTGTAATAGTGTTCACTGAGCCAAAGACGGTATTTAGAAAAGAAATGCCTAAACCTCACAATATTAACTGATGGCTTCATATTTCAGCTAATCACGTCGGCAAACCTCCCAGCGTGGATACTGCCCATTGAAACACACTTCTCTGCAAAGTGAAAATCATTTTTATTAGTATTATTTTTTCATGCTCAGGCCACAAGTGTGTATAACTTTGAGCCTATTAACCAGAACCTTATCATTCCTCACTGTGTCAGAAATAGATGATCATCTCACAGGAAAATATGTATAATTTAATGCTATTAAAAAGAGGCACGATGGTGCTAAAAATAACACAGGCTAATTCCGGCAGGTAGATTCAGTGATGAATGGAATTGCCTATTGTTCTTGCAGTGCGCGCTAATACAATTTTCATGAAAATGCGAATTAATTATACCTGTAGTTAATGGAATTTTAGAGCAGTCTGTCATGACAGCCAGGTGGTAACGGGCCAAGCGAGAAAAGGAGAAGCACGGCTTGAAGGATGAACTGATCTTTGCCACATGGTAGCTGCCAGGCCAGGTTTGTGTTTGCTTTACTGAAGCATTTTGGTGCCCTGCCCTTCAATTCTTCTTCAATAACTGCTCTTGTCTGACCCCTGCCAGATGGTATTTGTATCTGAGACACATAAGACAATCTGTAATTATACTGATCAACTACTGTATGCTGAGATTTTTCTCTTTTTTTCCTGCCATGTTAGTGGGAAAAAATGCAAATATGGAGAATGAAACTAACAGAAAATCACCGTATAATTTACAATATAATTATGCATTCAGATTACATTCGCACAAGCTGCTAGTTTTCCTCGACATCATTTTCAAACAGCTTTCCAGCGAATGAAACTCCCTCCCACAAGTCCTATTAGCAGAGAAATAACAGTTGGAATCAACTTTTGAAGCACCATGGCCCTTTAAATTCCCCAGATTAAACCGCCATGGCAGACGTGAAAGAACAGCATGACCTGCTAGACCAGAAAGAGTCTGCATAATGCCACACGCTCACCATGAAGGAGTAACGAGTGTGTGGTGGGGTCGTGACGAAAGTTTAATAAGGGTAAGACAGGGTTAAAGGAGGATTACAACATATTCATCTTATCCACTACCAACAGAGTAGTCTCATCAAACACGGATACACACAACCCACTCCTCACACGCCCTCAATGTGGTGAAAACACACTCTCCTTGTTAATCTAATTGCACACTAGACTTAACTGGCAGCCTACAAAGCAAACCCAGGCTAATTCTGTTCCCACTTTTTTGGCTTTTATTTAGCAGTGTAATGACTGCAGTCTCTTGTTATTCTGCATGTGGAAGCAGATGTAGCTTTTAAGCATTCGTTCTGTGCTAGATCTAGTCCTTGCATCTTAGATGATGTACTCAGGATTGGAAAATGAACTTCTGATCCAAAATCAGAACCTGTACTGTATCAGCCATGGAAAGCTAGTGTTCTAGACACAGATGAATCCAGAGTTAGCCTTGACATACATTACACGTTCGTTGGGAATTCTCCAATGTAAGTCTAAGAATAAGGGACCTTTGATAGCTTTTCCAGCTGCCTAACTGTATTCATTTAGATATGAAAAGATAACAACTGATCCATGACCAGGCATTTTTATATTGAGAAGATGACATAGTATATACCCTGTGGCGAAATGACATTTCTAGCCAATTAGATTATGAGAGGTTGCCTGTGGTCATGCATGCCCTCTTATTAGATAATTAATGAGAAAAAAATAAGATTTTTCCCCACAGAACAGTCATGGAAATGCTATAAATCATACGTAGGGTCATAAACACATTTGCGGCTTCACTCTTATAGGAGTCATGGCGTGCTTAGTTTTTTTTTTTTCTATTTGAGTTGAACACCAATGTGTTTAATGAAAAGGCTTGATATTATATTACACTCGAATCTTATATCGTGCTAGCTTGTAAGCCTAATGATTGGCATTTCAGCAGCTTTCCATCTTGCTCAAGTGCCTCAAATCTGAAGAAAGAGAATAGAAAATGATGAAAGAAGAAAATAGGTGCGAGACTGAAACGGCACAATTCTCAGTGGACTTCAGGGGTTCAAGTCGCACACAATGGTTACAGCCGCTAGCAATTCTTAGTCGTGTCCATAAATCCATTCTGTTTAACAAAACACACTTTCACCGATGATTGATGTTTTTACTCAATGGCAGTCTGGAATGTTTGACCTGACGTTTCCCAGGCTGTAGACTGTAGAGTGCATGTCCAGATATAGAGACATACAAGTGTGGTCATGGTGTTCTCTGTGAAAAAGGTCAGGGTCAGGGAAATGTGCAATACATGACCCTTTCCTTTTAAGGTACTGTTGTAGTCTTTTGGAAAGCTTCCAGTGCATTCACGCCAACATCTGGGAGGTTGTGTGTTATAGTTAATTAGGGCTTTTCAGTTGTGCTAATGCTGCTCTTTGCTCTCTATATAGCCAGGGCAGACAATGTGATGTTGGGAAATCTGATGCAGATTTTGTTCCTGTTCTCCAACTCCAGCCACTTTTCTCAAAACCCATATATTGTGGTGAAGAAATATTGTAGATAAACAAGGAAAATTATGGATTAACGCCAGCTAAACCAGATAAACCATCCTCCAGTTCATGTTCAAAACAAACGTCTCGTGTGTTCAGAGTCTTTTGCACTAGTCAAAAGTGATAACGTAAAGCTCCAGAGAGAAACAAAGCATTACCACTTCCAAAGAAGTGTCTTATTTATAGGTATGTACTAAATCTCAATGGTTAAGCATTAAAAAGTTATCACCAGTCATGTTCATTGCTTACCCTTTTGTAAGCAAGGAATTTTATGTAGATGGACCTTCACAAATTTGACTTGAATACCTCTGCATAGCCAAATAGAAAATGCCTAGATTGAATCATTTCTGAAAGGAAAATGTGGCTATAGTTCTGTCCTAACTGGAATCTCAAGGCCACACAGACTTCATCCAGGCACACATCTACTCAAATAGACAACTCACAACCCACTCTGGTGTTTCTATGTGTTTGTTTCCACTCTTATTAAAAATAAATACTTTAAACCAGAGGATTATATTCACTCTAATTTTATGCAGCAGAAGAAATGTAAGACAGCAGCAACAGCGGATCTGGTTCGATTTCTTTAAATGTACATTATATCCTCTGAAATGAGGCATTAAAAAAAGCGAACTAGACGGTTCGTGCACATTTCCATCTGTTTTTCTTCTTAGCTTGGATGTCTTGGACGTTACAGTAGAATGAGTGTTTAATATGAAATGAAAGCCATGTCAAGAAAAACAGCCAGCAATATTCTTCCTAAACTCAGCCAGGATTTTAATGTGCAGTTACCATGGCTGCTGTGTGGAGACTACAGCATTTCCACAGCTCCGTGAGCCTGATGTTTGAAACAGGTTTTGAAAAGTACTGGAAGCTTTTGGTGCTAATTTTGAACTCAAAATAGTGACTGTTTTAATGGTTCACATCTCTTGGCTGGCTAATTCAGATTAGTGGTTTTCACACTCAGGACCAGTGTGTTAGACTAGCTAGCTAGCTAATTTTGCTAGTATTGGTCATGAAAATCCTGTCATAGCATATTTTGACAGGTTCATTCACAGGCTACAATGTAAATTAAGATTAATACTGAAATATACCTGTAAATGCAAAGTACTGTAGTTTACTAGCCGCTAGCGTTTATAGGATGACAGAATGATATGGGGGCTTTAACAGATTGTATTTTCATGTAAATGCATAAATTTAATGATGTTACGGTTGTAATGATGTTCCTAGGCCACTTTCAGTAGATTCTTTATTAGTTTATTGAGCATAAAGAGAAACGTATTACTGTATGTGCTACTACCAAGCTGACAAACCTTTCCCCTGCAGGCTAGTAGGTTCCTAAATAGCCTCTAGTCCAGTTCATCCCCTGTTTCCAGTGTCACTGAGTCACTTTACGTTGCCCATTGACTGTCAGATTGTAAGTCACTTTATACCCTACTTATTAGGGCACAGTGCAGTATTTTGTGTAGTTTTTGTGTTCTGTGACTTATAATGTTATATATGTGCAATTAATTAACCTGAACCTTTCCACAAGCACTTCCCTGTGTCTGTGTGTACATTATATATATATATGCCTTGACATAGTGTGCAAGTGTTAAATAAATTTCCTGGTCTGAGGTGTTGCCACAACTTCCTGATGATGAAATATGATGGAAGTGATGGCCCTTTGCTGTATCCTTTTCCCATATATTTAGTAAAGAAATATCTCCCTCACACTATTTTTGCTTTTTCTGCCCCTTTTTCTCCATGTACAATTAATTGTACATGTAACTGTAATATCAGTAATGTTATTGGGGTGGAGGAAATCACCATACAGTCAAGAAAAAAGTTTAATCCCAGCAATCAGACAGAGCCAAGAGCACAAACTGCAAAATCAATCCCTTTTATATGAGTGGGTAAAAGGGTCATGTACAGTCTAGTCTAGTCCATCTGTGTCGACAGGGAGTGAGACAGGACAGGGAAGACGGGATGTGTTTTTCATGGATATAATGAAAACGCATGTACTGTAATATCATAAAGCACATATATAGTGAGAGTCTGTCTGTGTCACTAATTTAACAGACGTGCTCCTGCTTGAATCTGAGAAACTGCAAAGTCTGCAAAACTAGACGTTTGCTAACAAAAACACATATACACCCTCTCTTCCTGTACATTCAGTCTTTGCCGGTAAAACATAGTCTCTTTCTCTCTCTCTCTCTCTCTCTCTCTCTCTCTACTGGTATCCCTCTATAATGATAATAGTGCTCATGATTCATTTATGAAGCATTCATCTTTTCATAAAGCACACATCTGAAAAGCTCTCCTATTTTATGCATTTTTACTGCTTTAGTCACTTAGCCAGACAAGTCCCATATCTCCCAGTTATCCAATAAGCTCCTGTGTCTTATCACAGGAAATTAAATCGTCACCACCGCCACCCTTTATTAAACTCAGCTTCATTAAATCAATCATACCTTATAGGTACCTGACATGGTTATGAAAGCGTCACACGTTAGACGTGTTTTACAGTAGTCTTCTTCTTTTATTCTATCATTCTGTTAACTGTACAGCTCTTTCCTTCTTCACTCAGGTTGATCTGGGTTTCCTGCGCTTCGTCTCAGCCATCGGGATTCAGGGCGCCATCTCTCAGGAGACCAACAAAAAGTACTTTGTTAAGTCCTACAAGGTGGACGTGAGCTCCAACGGGGAAGACTGGATCACACTGAAGGAAGGCTCCAAACAGAAGGTACGAGCTCTTTATTAACACTATAGATCATCTTATACCACAGTGCTTTTGAATTCTCTAATCTGCTTGGTCAGAAGGTGTTGGTTAATTTTTAAATAACAGCAGCTCTGACTGCAGTTCCAGCAAAGTTTATCTTAACCCTCCAGTGTCAGTGCTTTGTCACGGTCAGCGGAAAAGCAGTCGCTCCAGGATTTCACGATTTTGCCATCGCAGAAATGAACGCAAAATCAAGCAAACTTCGCAATATTCCGAGGATCTTGCAATTTCTCAAAATGACTGTAGACTTGCCGCACATTTGGGCCAAGACGTGTCATGTGACGTCATCACAACACGCATTCGATCAAAGCTCTCTTCGATTCGCATGCATCGAACATGAGTACAGCCTGTAAAAGGTCTCATTTACAGACAAACATCACTGTGAAAGACCATGCAGGACAATCCTGTGCAGTTGCATTGTTCACGAAAAACTCTGCAAATTGCATTTTTCATATTTCATATTTCATATGAACTTTCCTTTACTTTCACACTATCCGTTGTTACCCAGATGAGGACAGGTTCCCTTCTGAGTCTGGTTCCTCTCAAGGTTTCTTCCTCATATCGTCTGAGGGAGTTTTTCCTCGCCACCGTCGCCACCGGCTCCCTCAATAGGGATAAATTCACACTTCTAAAATCTGTATCCTGTGTTTATATGTTTCTGTAAAGCTGCTTTGAGACAATGTCCATTGTAAAAAGCACTACACAAATAAAATTGAATTGAATTGAATTGCATTGCAAATTGCATACACGAAAAACTGCGAAATCCTGTATAGACTACCTTAAGGCTTTAGGACAAAGGGCTTTGTTGTTTCTCTGTAACATGACAAGCTGTGTATTTTCCCTTAATAACTTCAAAAGAGAGAAAAAGACAGGCTGGTGAAGGCATGACTCTTTATAGCAGCTATAACATAAGTGATAACAGGAGCTAACTTGTTTTACAGTCTTTCCATAACATTATACATAGCTACAAACAGATAAAAGGCACAGTGAGTTGTTCTTTAATGAGTAAAAAATTTTAATTATTGGCAAATTTCTGTTGTATAACAGGAATAAAACACTTGCTGTTATGAGCATTCTGTCGGAATCGTCAGCTTCAAGGTGGTAACAGTATGCTACGTACTCGGCCACATCACATCAGCCTGTCATTGATTATTTTCCAATAACAGCACTCCTCATCAAGTTTTATTCCCTACATACTTACTGTATCAGGTAATTAGATATGTGAAGATATTATCCAGGCAGGCGTCTTGTTTTAATGCTCTTTCATCTTCTTATTTAAAGGCAGGCTGAAATCAAAACTGATCTTTTTATTTTACCTTGATAGTTCACGTTGCAGGTTGTATTGTGCGTGATTCATCAATATAAATCTGAACCCATTTTCACAGTACACTTGCGTTCCATTCCGTCGGTGAAATGGAAATGGACTGTCATTTTTCAATCAGTACAAACGAATGAATTGCTTTATTGCCGCAAGTCTGTTATAAGATTAGTGAGGACACTGTTGGGTTTCTGTGCGTTGAGTATCGTGTCTCAAGTGTGTTTAGCTGCTGGTGAGTAGGGCAATGAGAAAGGGGCGGGGTGTGAGCCCCCTGCTGGGCAAACAATTCACAGCTCTCCACAATAACACTGGTACAGAGATAAGATGGACAGCACAGCTCAAGCATTTTTGATAGTAAAACACAGAGTAAAACTGCCACAATATAATGATGATTTAAACTTAAAGCCCTGAGTATCTACTTTCATATGAGCCATTACTGTTGAGTGTGACATCACAAATAAATTCAATGTTGAACATGGGCACAGCCAAAACAGGCGGAAATTTTGTTGTTTTGGTCTCTGGTAAAAAGAGTTAAGAAACAAAAGATAAATTCTTGTTCGTCGGTCAAAATACAATGAACTTTGCTCACATTTATGTCTTTGGATATTTGACTGCATCATCATGCACATGTGGTGGAGGAAAAAAAATCTATTTCTAACATTTTACCCAATTCAGTCGTTCCATATCTAGCTCAGAAATACGTCACGCTACAGAAGAAGAATGCCTTTAGAGTTCTACTTCACATTTTTAACCCGGAGACTTCACATCTCAAGCTCTCAGCACTCCAGTGAGACAACTGCTATATAAAATGTGCATTGAAACTATGACTCTAAATCATGCTGATGATTTTTGCACATCTATCGTGCAGCCTGGTATAGATATTAATTCAGAACAGACTTCACTGTATCATTTTATGCCTATTTGTCAGTGTCAGTGCCAACAGACGACTTGTGTGTATCCAAGTATCCATGACGTATCCGTCTCCAAAAAGACCACCATGCTAACTCGCGTCTCTCAGACGCCATTATTCCCCCAGCCTGGAATGCTAACGCTTTCTGAGATTGAATGAATTTACAAGCGCAGTAAAAAAACAAAAAACAAAAAAAAACACATGAAAAACAACTCCAAAACAACCACAGAAGCCAGTCAGGCTGAGGGAGGGTTTTTTTTTTTTGTTTTGTTCTTTTTGTGAGTGTTGAATGATGTCAACATTTGTGGTGGGGATTTCATCACTTAAGAATGAAACCAAACAACAAAGGGATTAATAAACAGAAGCTTTTGGATGGAAGGACTGAGGGAAAGAGTTGTGTGTTTGTGTGTGTTTGAGCAGCTGGTCCTCCCTCTGTATTAGGATTCCATGGTCAAATAGATATTAGGTGTAGGTGTGCATCTTTCTGCCTTCTTTTGTCTTATATTAAGACGGAAAGTGTTTAAATAGACTAAAGTTGTGTGTGTGAAGATGTGTATTGTTGTGTGTAATCCCTAAGGCCCAATTTCTTTCTTGACCCCCCATTAAAATCACAATTCCCTTTTTATAAAGCCTTCACTGTAGAGTTAAGAGCATTCTCTCTCTCTCTCTCTCTCTCTCTCTCTCTCTCTCTCTCTCTCTCTCTCTCTCTCTCTCTGTTTGGATGCTCTAAAGTGCTTTAGTGAGAATGGGGCCCATTTGCAGACTGCTGAGGTTGCAGTTTGCCTTTGTGGTTGCTGCATGCTCTCCAAAAAAGGCTTTTAATAGCATGTGCAATTGGATGGAGCTTCGGTGTGACATTTAAAGCAAGCCCCTTGTGTTCTTCTCTGCCTCACACACATATGACAAGCTGCACCCAGAGACCTGAGATAGCAGTGAAAATAAAGAATAGTGTCGTAGACTATAGGTAGACTGCACATGCTGTGGTCTCACTGCTTCAGACATCCATAAGTTCTGTACATCTAAGCACATTAGTATATACAAATAGACAGATTAAAGTGCTCTGCGTGTGTAGGGATGGATCACGCAGCCACATCTCATCATATTTATCTCAATCAAATAACAACATGCTGAAAGGTCAAACGCGTTCAAGTCAATATGGCAAGGTTGGATAAATACGCTCAGGGAGTTCATCAGAATAAGGCATGAACTCGGAGACATTTCCGTGCTCTTGAGTATATTCAGTGACGTGCAGACTGAGAAGTGTGTAATGTTTTGAGAGAGGAAAAACAAGGCTTTTCCCTCCAAACCCTTTTCCTTTCGTCTGGCATGTAGGATTTCCCTCCCCTGTTGAACACACTTTAGCTGTCAGTTCAAACTAGATCTGGGAGATGTAACGATATCTGACAAAGCCACTAAATGAGCTGTACTTAGCACAGTGACCACATGGACAGAACCATAATTGGACAGAGTTTGAACTTTAACTGTGGTCTTTGAACCACTGACGGGTAGAACAAAGCCTCCCTGTGTATTTCTCCACAGACGGCGATGTTGGGAGCTGAATTCATAACCAGCACTAAATTATGGAGCTGTGTTAAATTCAATATTGTTGAAACTTTTATTGTAGATGCTAATATATTTTGCATGCAAACAGTCCCTCTGTTTCTTTCTTTGCCTACCAGCAGCCTATCGGAGCAAGACGCTGGCTAGAAATGACTCATACAAACAGAGAATGCAGCATGTACAGGATGTACAGTTCAATAAATGAACAGAAGTGGTTAGCTTTCATGCTGACTGAACCTCTTGTTCCTGTTTAATCCATCAATATAGTTGTGTTTAATGTGTTTATTTTAATTTTAAGTGCTCACTTGGACAAAAGCATAAATATAAACACCCTTCCGTACTAATATTGTAATAATGTAAGTATTCAACAGGTTCTGAGAAGGGTAAGCTTCAATGTTCCAGAAATAATTTGCCTGAAGTGATCTAGAAGATGGTTTGCTCTTACAAGACTCTATGTGTGTTGTTAGACGAAAATAATCAGCAACCCATAACCAAGTTCATTATTTTCTTATAACAGCAAATCCTGAAGTGGTTTATCCCTCTTATACCACAGTAATTTACCAGTGATAACTTAATGGATGATATTTTGTATTTTTATCCATTTATAGTCACATTTAATATTATGGAACTTGTGGTGAAACACCACTGGGACCTCCTTCCATACATATGAAATAAATGTCTCCTTACAGCTTATTTGTTAAACTTTGTATATTTGTTTGTTATTAGTCGTATTAGATTATGTGGAGCGTCCACCACACAAGTCATACAAGTCGTTACTACAGAATGTAACAATAACGTATTACAACAAGCGCCTTAGTATCAACTTGTGATTTGCCTTGTAGCTGGAACTACTGTCTTAGCTGTTGTTATAGAAAATTAAATCAACACCAAAAAATAACTTGTTAGTGTAAACTCAAAATGTTGAAGGAAAATGGTGTGTTTTTCTTCCAGAAATTTGTTCTTGGAACTTTTATTAAAAAAAATGTTATGTAAAAGTTAAAATGGAAAAAGCTTCACATTCAGAGCCAGATATTGAATATTCTTGGATCCAAAATGTTCTGCCAGTCTGCTTTTGTTAACTGGTTTGGATAAAGCAGGTTTGTCAACAAGTTGTTGTTGTTGTTTTTCTAACTATCATTATATAATAAACACATTGAGATTGAGGTATTTTGCCCAAATGTTTATTGTAATTATTATCATATTTACTGCATCATCTCCCAGTATAATGTGCTGAATATAATCCAGTCCAGTTGCTATGTTTATATGATAGAAAGCTACACAATCTCCAGGCTTCTGCGGACTGTCCTTGATGAATCCGCTCCAGAAAGCGTGTTAATAATGAATGAGGGATTTGTTGCTTCTCTGGCAGGTTTTCCTGGGCAACACCAACCCCACAGATGTCGTGAAGACCTTGCTGCCCAAACCCACGCTGACACGCTACATCCGGATACGACCCTACTCATGGGAGACGGGCATTGCTCTGCGCTTTGAAGTGTATGGCTGTAAGATCTCAGGTAGGTTTCCGGACTGTTAAACAGTGTCCAAACTTCAGAGCCTATCGATTTACCTCAGTTTACGCAGCTGCGATTTGTCAAACATATTGTTTACGTGTAAGAATTTAAATCTGATTAGCGTACAAGACAGAAGCCGTGCTTGGTGCATGTTCTTCTCTAAAGGTCTATAAAACTCTCATCTACATTGTTTGCATTTTTTGCACACTCCTGGCATGTGTGAGGAGAAGTGTTTATTCGTTGTGCTGAAAGATTTGTGCAAGAGTTTGCTGTTTTTCTTTTATTAACCATAGGATGTGGGGGTTGCTTCTGCATTATAGATGAGCCAACGTGTGCTAAAGAGGCTTATGGAGTCGAAACTCTTATGTTTGGATGTTCTTCATTTAAAATGAATGGCATCCACAGTAGACATGGTTACTTCTCCTCTGAGAGAGTATAACATTCTCACTTCTGCTCTCTCCCCTCTGAACCTACTAACCCTCCCCAGAGCTTCAGCCTTTCCACCAGACACACTCACACACGCATGTTACATTCTTATTATAAATGCATGGCTCCTCATCACCAGTCGCACAGTCCCAGCTGGCTCGGCTCTCATTTGCATGCTCATCTGCATGTTTTGGCATGGCTCCACCCTCAGCAGGGTTTTGATTATGAAGCCTTTCATGTCATGTGCGAATCCCTGCTGAGAGGACGTGTGTGTACTATCAATCTAATATACATCCTACATTCAGTGCCTCTATTTTTATCCTCTGTATACTCTTGGGTAAATTTAGTGTTGGTTGCATGTGCGTGCATGTGTGTGTGTGTATGTGTGTGTGTGTGTGTGTGTGTGCTCGGTTTGATGAAATGCCAGAGTCCAGCTGTGGCAGACATGTTAGGGTGGATAAGTGCACCACATTTTAAACACATCACAAGAGCTCAGGCTTCCTTGTGACATCATCAGTGTGCTGCGGGTTCCCTCTGATGATGCGGCCACCTTGGAAAGCTGGGCGTTCACAAACCTTAAAAAAAAATTGGAAAAATCATTTAAAGCATAGAATATAGAGTATATGAATTGCCTTTATACTAAATGGGATGTTGAATTTTATACATTTTATTCACATATAATGTCTATATATATATATATATATATAGAGAGAGAGAGAGACATTATATATATAATTATATATATAAGCTCTACATAATGGTTCATTCATATGTAATTAATACTTGTAGGTATAAGGGTGTATGAAATGTATTTAAAATCATTTAAATGTGTCCATTTACGAGTCAATAAAAGTATATATTTATTTACTTTCATTTTAAAAAGCTGATATTATACAGTATGACAGTGTAAACCTTTGACCTTTCAGTTCAACTCTGGGGAAATTGTTTCTAGTTTCAGTACACTTTACACAATAATCCAACCATACCGAGTTGATGGCCCTGCATGTGAAAGTGTATAACCCAAGCATGGTTATCACTGTATATAACACTGGAGTGGTGTGTGTTAAAGTGCAGGAGCAGACTGTGGTGTGTTGGTGAGCATGCTCAGTAGATGTCATGTGTTACAGGCGTTCCACATCCACACAGCCCTTAATAAACTTCCTCTGATTGTTTGTAAATAAGGCCATCTGTGCGTGCCGCCAGCCTGCTCTACACACCAAACCCGATCTCTGCAGCTGGACCGGCAACTCACGCAATGACACATACACACACACACACACACACACACACACACACACACACACACACGTGTACCCGCAGTTCATCAACATCCCAAAAAGCACTTCCAAAAGAAACTCCATAAATGTGTCTACAAGACCAAATAAGTCGATTGGTTCAAAGGGATTCATTCGGCACCATGAGTCAGGGTGTCTGTAGGTCCTTAAAACGTTCTAATTTTTCCGAAATAATCCGAATTGTCCAAATGACAAACTTTTATAAGTCTAAATAGTGTCTTTAAAACACATTGACATTTATAATGTGGTGTACAAACATTCTTAATCACACTGGATAATAAAATGGAAAACAAACATTTCTGTAGCTGTAGATTTCTATTTAAAAGACAATGTCCCCTATTAACCCATATATGTGTTATTTTAAAGTGTTTCTTTATTATTATTTCTATTTGGTGTTGATTAAGTGTCTATAAAAGCAGCTTTGACAGATTGCAATTTCTGATCACAGGATTATATTAATACACTCGCTCTAATACAGGGTCTAAATCCAGCTTCATAGGATTACTGTATATATATATATATATATATATATTTTTTTTTTTATAGACCAAGCTGTATCTGAGTAAGAATGAATGAATCCGAATAATTCTCGTCTTGGTGGACATATTGAGCAAGTTCCGTAAATAAACGCTTTTGTTTTACAGTCATTTTTCTTTCTTTTTCTCCTATGATGCTGGACTTATGGGACACCCTGTACATTATCGTTTCTATAGTAACAACTTACAACGTTACAGTGAAACTAAACAATGTGCGGTTGTGAAAGCCAGGGATAAATATTCAACTTGATTCTGAGAGTAAATTCCAACATAATTGTAATTCTAGTTTCTTTGACCAATAATACTGTATCCCACTATCATTTTACAATTTTTTTTGCACTCTGAAGCTCACACTGGAGCACATCTGAACATGGTAGGGAACCGTGTTTATCCGTTCCAGAGCTGCACAGGCAGCATTGGTATTTCACACTGCATTAAGTCCATCTGTGACACATCTCAAAGTGTTTCTGATGCTTTCCTGATTCACAGGAACTGAACTGATTTTAGATTATAATGTTGTGACAGGTCATGAATTTAAAAAGCCTTTTTTTTTGGTTAAAGGGTGGCTTATGTGTTTATCCATGCATATAGAGTCTATGTGACTGGAAATTTCCCTTTAAATACAAACAAATACATCAATACTCACTCAAGGCTCCATACATTCTGCAAAGATTGTAAACTTAAGACTCTCCTATGGATGATACCACATGGATGTCCTAAAGATTTGCACTTCCCAAAAGACTCATAGTGGATCATTTCACTTGGATTGGGTAGACTGTTCCTAAGAACTGCTGCTGTAATCAAAGTGAACATCCCTTTTCCCAAACATCGCACTTGCTTTCCCTCACTACAACATCTGTATACTGAATGTTTGATAATCAGATGTTTCATTAGTCAGGTTTCTCTCTCATGTCGTCTCAGGGAGTTTTACCTTGCCACTGAAACATGCTCATTAGGGATCTAAATCTGCATCCAGATGTCCAATTTGTGACAATGTCTATTATGAAAAATCACTATACAGATCAAATTGAACTGAACTGAAACATGGAGACAGATACACCACACGAAGGTGCTATAGTGTTAAAGACAGAAGAAGAAAAAATAAAAGAACAAGCCAAATGGGAGTGCAGAATATCAAAGACAAAAGAAAGGGGTTGGAGGAGGGGAGAGAAACTTGGTGCATGAAAACTAGAAGCTCAGATGTGAAAGGTAGAAGAGCCAGAGGAGAGGGGAGTTTTAATTAGATACCTGGAGACAAACACCGCAGGCGGGTAAGTTAATATGCAAGGGGTCAGAACAGAGAGAGAGGAGAGAGGATGGAGGAGGTTGACTGCTTATCTGTGCATGCTGTTTCTTCATTTTCTCTTGGGTGCTGTCTCTTTGCTCTCTTTCTCATGTTTCCATCTCTGGAGGTGCCCTTCTGTGCTCCATCCAGAGCTCCATCCAAGATTTTTTGTTTCTCCAAAGCTCTCTGAGACAGCTGTAGACAGCCAATAATACATCCTCTCTCCATAGTTCATCTCATTCCTTCATCGCTTTTCATCAGCTGCGAACATTGTTGTGCCCATGTTCCTCATTGTGTGCCTCCACCTGTGTCTTACTTCCCTCCTTCTTCTTTATCTCCATACAGAATACCCATGTTCAGGCATGCTGGGAATGGTCTCAGGCCTGATCACCGATGACCAGATCACCGCTTCCTCACACACAGACCGCAACTGGGTGCCGGAGAACGCTCGGCTACTGACCAGCCGCTCAGGATGGACTCTACTGCCCCAACCTCAGTCATACATGGATGAATGGCTTCAGGTGGACCTGGGTCAGGAGAAACTCGTGCGCGGTCTGATCATCCAGGGAGGGAAGCACCGCGAGAACAAGGTCTTTATGAAGAAGTTCCGTCTGGGCTACAGCAATAACGGCTCTGACTGGAAGATGGTGATGGAGGCCAACAGTAACAAGCCCAAGGTGAGAAGAATAGCTGCTGAGGTTTAGTTATATATAAAAGAAAGGTATATCTTGATTGTTATTAGTGTATTCTGATGATGACAAAATGCCCAAACTCATAATTATCAAATATGATCTTGATTATTGTGATGTATTACGAACATTGTAAGTATAGCCAGGTGTTAGTGCTGGTATAACACTTACTACTTCCTGTGTTACAAGAATAGTCATGCCAAGATCTATTTTTTGTATCAGTTTTCTACTTAATGTTTTTTTTTTGTTTTTTTTAAATAAATGTCTTTCATATTTCTTAAGAGGTGGCATTGCCTAACAACCCTAAATATCATGGTACAGTGAAGTGAAGTGAAGTACCCTTGGTACCCTTCATGAAAATGTACCATTGAAGTACCCTTGGTACCCTTCACGGCTTATTCGTGCTCGTATTGATAGTATAACGTTAAACACATGAGTACACATGTAAAGTTTTATTTTAACACAGTTCTTTTCTAAACATAAAAGGCTTCTCAAGGAGTGCATTTTTTTTTTTTTTACCTTGTTAAATTATTGGCATCCCCAACAATTTATATTTTTTAAATCCCTCCCTAGAGGAAATATACAGCACTAGGTCTTACAAGGTTGAAAGGTTGGAGACACAATTTTGGACCATTTCCCCATTTTTCCATGCAGTAGATTTTAATCTCCTTTATGTTTTAAATTATTCATGTGGCGTGGCCTTTTCATATCAGACCACTGATATGATAGGATTCAGATCTCAGTTACTATAAATATAACAAAAAAAAAAATATTACGGTATGCTGACTTAAATTACCTTCAAAATTTTTGCCCCTTTCCACTCACTGTAGATTCCTGCATAAAATGCCTTGCAGTTCTGGTAAATAGGATGGATGGGGGGGTGGGGTGGGGTGGGGGAGATGAGGAAGGAGGTTTTGCAGCAGCTGACTGTAAATGTGTTAATGCCTCATTGGTATGCATTGTGCATGCTGTTCAGCCACGCTGCCCTCAGGAAGAGCGAAGAGAAGAAACACCTCATGCCTGTCAGAATACACCAGCAGAGATCTAGCATAAGGGCCTCTGTAGCTGATTTAAAAGTCCTAGTTATACAGTACCTCCTTTCTATTCTCTCTCATCTTCTACTCTGTCCTTCTATCCGAGCTTGAAGGAGACGGGAAAAGTTAACAGTGAAGCCCATTAATTCTCTTTCATGGCGTTACTGTTGTAGACCTTTCTCATTACCGGAGCATTCGTCTCTCCTTCTCTTTAATTCTCTCCCTCTGTTTCTCATTCTCTTGTGGTATTGCACTGTGGAGAAAGAGTCTGCTGAAACTGAAGTGAAAGGCAATAGGAGATTTCCCTGAGCGAGGCACCCTGCTGTTTTGGTAGCTAGCAGGCTTTACCTCTAATGTTCACTTCAGATGTCAGTCACTGACTGGTTTAAGGCTTTTGGTTGTTTTATTCCCAGTTCTGTGCCACTGCTTCCTCTTTTCACTGAGATAAAGAAAGCGCTGAAATGTACATTATGGCTGAATTCACATGTACTGTATACTCGATATTATAATGACTCTCTGCCTCTCGTGCTGTTTCCCTCGGTCCTTTTGCAGCTTTTCGAGGGGAATATGAACTACGATACACCGGTATTAAGGACAGTGGAGCCCATCTTGACACGCTTTATTCGAGTATATCCAGACAGAGCTACACCAACAGGCATGGGTTTGAGACTAGAACTGCTGGGCTGTGAGTTTAAAGGTAGGTCTACATACAGTATACTCTCTCGATCTCTATCTCTCTTTTACCTGTCTATGTCACTCTCTCATCCTTGCTAATGTCCTACTTTCTATGGGAAAAGCAAACAAATCAGTGGCAAACTAAAGGGATTTCAAATGAAATAAAAACAGCTGAAATTCCCACTGTGTGGTCCCTCGCCATGGAGGAATAAATACAGATGCTGCTTGGCTGAACTTGAGCAGATCCACTCGAGAGGGTAGAAAGTGAAGCCCCGGGGTACGGATTTTTTCAGGATTAGTGCAGTTGTCCCACACATGCACCATCAAAGGATTTCTTTTGCCTAAATAAGCATCAGCGTATGGCCCTCTCTAATGACAGGGACCCTCTAAAGAGCAGAGAGGATATACAGTCCATCCTCCGCAAATCCCGTCCTTATGTTTTAACGGAAAACTCCACCCTGAAAGACATTAAACATGTTTTTGTTATATATGTGACATGTTTAGTGGCTGTATTTATGTTATTGCCACGAGAAGTTAGCAGGAGTGTGTCGCACTGATGTCACGGGGGACATTGCTCACAGGTACAATAGTGTTACATAATGGACAACAGTCAAGATTCAACAAAAGATCGAGAACGTCACCATTTTCCAGTGATGTTCAATGTCATGTTATTGAAAATTCAGCTGTAGGAGTAGGAGAGACAGCAAATGGCGTTCCCAGAATGCAGTGCAGCTGTACAATGCAGTTATGCTGGGTTATGCCAGATACTCAGCTTGGCTAGTTAGCAAGCTACAAGATAACAAGCGTGATGGTATTAGCATAAATGCTGAAGCTTTGGATGCTGATATGTTTGAGCAAAGTGTACTGATGAGGAGGTTAGGGAGCTGGACAGACCGAAGTATTAAAGCGCTGCTGCATCGCTCTCGTTTGGTAGAGTTGAAGCAAAGTCCTTCTGCACCACTATCAGCCGGTAGTTGAAGTAATGTAGGAAACCATTAGGTAAAATGAAAATAGACTAGCATAAGAGTCAACTCAGAATAGCATTATAAAATAATCAATCTTGGACACCACTCAAGATCACATGATAACTATAAATAAAAAAAGAATTCATTTGTGAATTCATTAAGTGTGGATGCAGGTCTGTCCTTTGTTAATCCTTCGCTTTTCTCTCCTTTCTTTCCGGCACGCTACACCCCTTGCTCTCTCTTTCACCCTCACTCTTTGAGCTCATTTAGGTTTGTTAAGAGAACATTCTCTGTTGAGACAGCATTAAGTGGATTTACATATTGGCTTTCTTGGAATCACTGAAGCTGGCTTATGTAAGCTACGGTGTCCCACTGTGGGCTTTAGCTGGATGATAGATTGTTTTCACTGGTAAAGCCAATACACACACTCACGCACCACACACATACAGACAATTCACAACAGTTTATATATACTCCTCCATTGTCTCTTTGTGAGAGTATAGTATATCATGAAATACACTATCCACACCTGTACGAATAACAGCAGGGTGCTAGAATGTAATCAGAACAGATTTATGTGTTTGAATATTATTCAGACCTCTGTGATTGTATACAAATATGTAGGAATGGAACATATAATGTTCCTCGCACCACTTTTAGTCAACTCATAAATCTATAGAAATAAAAGGTCCCACAACTGCTTATTGCCTGGTTGCTTTATTTAAAAGGCATTTACTTTTAGCGCTTTTTTTCATGTAATTAACTTATTGGGGTCTCTTGTTTAGAATGCCATTAACTCTTTTTACCAGAGGTTTTTGAATTTATTTGTGATGTCACATTTCACATTAGCGGTTAATGGCTCATATGAAAGTAAACACTCAGGGTTTTTAGAATTTGCATAATTATTTCTAAGTATTAGTATTAGGATTATTTCCCATTGTCCTGCTTACCAGCACCTAAACACAGAGTCACGATACTCTACATACAGTAACCCAACAGTGTCCTGACTAATCTTATAACAGACTTGCGACGATGAAATAATTCCTTTTCGTTTATAATGATCGAAAATGTCCGATAAGTTGATTTCCAGTGTACTGCCAGTGTACTGTGAGAAAGGTATAAGTTACACCCTATGTAGTTAACGTACAATATATAGCAAATAGGAAGTCTTTTACACAGAGAAATGTAAAAATCTAACTACATACTCTGGCTAAATAAATGAAAGCAAATCTGAAGGAATTTAGAGAAAGAAACCATCCCAAACTTCACACTCAAATCAAACCCAGCATTCAAAACATTCCACGTATGCAAACATTTTTTTTATACCATAATTCCAGTGACTCCAGTGACTAATTTATTTAGCAGAAGGCAGCTCATTAAAAAAAGAAAATGTTTTCACAGACCTTCATATATTCATAGTGTCTGATTAGTCTTTCATAGAGTCTGATTAGTGAATGTCTGTTACAAAAAACAAACCCAGAACATTTCAAGGTGATTAGATAGACAAGTATGCATTTATTACCCACTTCAAGTTGTTTCATCTGTTCTTCTGTTGAGTCCTTCACAAATTCTAGTTGAACACCCCTGACATGTGGATTATATCGTACGAAATATCCGCTCTGTTTCTTGCAGTATAACGTTATTGGCTACTTCTAATCATTCGAATCAATATGAACAGATAAACTTTTAAACTTGTGTTTATGGACAAATCCAACAGCAGGATATTTTGACCCGGCAAACTTTCCGTAATCACGTCTAATCACATCTCCTCTCTACGTTCATTTCCCCTCTCTCTCTCTCTCTCTCTCTCTCTCTCTCTCTCGCTCTAACGTGCTGAAAGCCTGGCAGGCTCAGGAGCCTCTCATTATAAGTTGTGAGTAAACAGAGGGAATCCAGCTGTGAGCATAAGCAGGCAGAGCCACAAGGAGCAGGACACACGTCTGACTAATGAGAGACCCGAGTCTGCCTCACACTCACACACAGACCGAGCCCTGGGTGGAGCTGCTCAGGCTGCCAGGACCCACAGGAGCAGAGCCAAACCTCAGCACCCAGACACACGCCACACACTGGCGCATATGACATACATACACTCAAGGCTCAGGAGTAGTAACTAGTGTATGATTTGTGTGTTTCATCATGTCATGATTTTTCTTCATTTAATAATGCCTTTCTCTCTCTTTTTCTCTAGCACCCACAGTGCCGCCCACCCTGCCCGTCCCCCCAACCACACCATCCGACGAGTGTGACGATGAGCAAGCCAACTGTCACAGTGGAACAGGTGATGACTACGAACAGACAGGTGCTAACAGCAGAGCCTGCGCCCTTCCTTACTACACCTTGCATGCTAACTACACACCCTAAACTAGCTTTTTAAAAAAAAAAAAAAAAAACTAGCCTTTCCTTACTTACTTACATTCTGGCTAAGCATGTTGCCCTTTTCACATTTTCCACATACCCCATGCACGCAGGCTTATTTGAGCACATTCATGGGTCATTGCTTCTATTATATCCCCTATCACCTGACTCAACTTTATGCTAACTGAACAAACCCTCATTTTAGACACTTAAATGTGATTTCAGCTGCTGTTTATATGCCATCACTGCCTTGTTTGCAGCAGCTTCACAGTGTTGTGTTATGCGTAGTTTATGATATTAAAGGGAGGCAGATTTTTGTTAAGCTGTATTGCTAGCATTAATCTAAAAATCCCTTCTAAAATTAAAGGTGCAGTTTGTAATTTTGTAGGTTGTCATTTTTCATTCACTTCTAGACTAATGAGAGGCCCATTAACATGCCTCACATGTTAATCCAATGTTAGTCCAAACATCATTTGTAAAGTTAAAGGTGCAGTTTGTACATTTTTCATTATTTTCTAGACCAATGAAAAACGTCATTTCAATACTACTTTGGAAACATGTTAAATGCATCACTGTTATATGCGTTGCAGTAGATAGAAACTGACTCATTTCGTCATTTCAGGCTTCTGTGTAAATTTTTCCAGCCCGTAAATTAGACCCATCCCCGGTTAAAGCTGCAGTACTGAACTTATGCCTGTCTATCGCCATCTCAGTTTGAAACATAAAACTGCGAGTCACTTGTGGAGTTATTACTTTTAACGTGGGTTGTGCTTCGGCACTGCTCCTCTGCGCGTATGAATCTAATGGTTTGAGGTATTCGTATGGGTTGTATATTAGCTGCAATACTTGGCAACAGAGGTGACGGCAGATACGGTTTTCTTGGAGTAGAGGTGAATTGCTCTCTCTCTCTCTTATAGTTAGCAGAAAATAAGTGCAATTTATCACACTGACCATAGCAAAAAAAAAAAAACAACAACATAGGAAACTTGATACCTAGCTGAAGTGAACAAGTGCGTTAATGTTAGCTAGCTAACTATTGAGCCACTGGAATGTCTTACCTGTTCAGCAGAAAAAAAGCCATCTCTGCGTCAGTCTTCAGTCCCTTCAGATCTCTGGGTTTTCGCCAGCTCTCAAAAGACACGACGATATTTATTCTCATTTAACACGGGCTCTGTCGATTGTGATCACCCTTTTTGACTGTAGGCTCGTTCGAGGCCTCTTGGTTATAACAACAGCTGATTCCCCAGATCTCAATGATGATTGTGTTTAGAACTATCCAAATTAAAAGCAGTCATCTAGATGGCAAGTTTAAATTCTAAGCAACTCTTGTAAGGATAAGCATCAAACATGCCACCATCCTCAACCCCCACACACGCGATGTAGTGGCCGGGTTTCATTCTTTCTGTTTACAGGCGTGACGTAACCGCGCAAAGGCACGGTGACGTCAATGGCCACGCAAATGACGTCAAACTGACGTTTCCCGTGAAATCCGACCAGACAGCTCGAATTATAAATCATTATTATAAGCTTACCGTTGCGAATCAGGGTAGGGT
This sequence comes from Stegophilus panzeri, assembly GCA_024331685.1. Taxonomy (NCBI): domain Eukaryota; kingdom Metazoa; phylum Chordata; class Actinopteri; order Siluriformes; family Trichomycteridae; genus Stegophilus; species Stegophilus panzeri. The sequence continues at coordinate 29,029,565 of JANDJT010000001.1, read as the reverse complement.
AAGGAGACACTTTTGAACACTGATTTTTTTTGTACATATTTGCTCAATAATTTATTTTTTGTTCATTTTTACCCCAAAAACGTTCTATACTTCAGCTTTAAGCACTGTGCATTTTTTTAAAAACTCAGAGGAATGAGGAATGACGGTTAATGTTTTCACCGTGATTGCAGAGGGCTCTAAAATTACATACTGCTCCTTTAATCAATTAACAGGAACTTGTTACTTAAGTTACTAACTTCAATTTAGCTGTGCAAGTTGTTAAGGTGTTTTGAGTCGGATCCATATCCGGCTGTGTGTCTGATTTCACTTTGTCACTGGCGCAGGTGGCACTACTCTTCCCGAGACCACTACAGAGATGAGCCCCATTCCAGGTGAGACAGCTTAACAGTTATATGGGCTTTCACATTTTTTATTTCTTTCTGTCCTTCCATTATACGGTACTCATTTCCTTTATTTTATCTTAGCTGTAAGTAGATATTGAACATTTATGAGTTGCATAATTGTTAATGACTGCTGTTATAATTCAGCTGGTTCAGCATTAACACAGATAAAAGTGCATGCTAATGGACAAAAACCTGAGTGGGAGGACAGAACAATCCAGCTCTCTCTAATTAGCTTGTATTTTTGTTGTGTGTTGGTGTGACATGTTTTTTGTTTTTTGTTGTTGTTGATTTTTTTTATCTTGGTGGGGACCAGATGTCCTCATAAGGATAGAAATATTTGAATGTTGAATGTTTTGACTCTGAAGGGACGTTTAGCTGTTCCCCACAAGGAAATTTTATTAGTTTGTTTTACAAAAACAAAAGTGTGTGTGTGTTCTGGATGTGTTAATATTGACCAGGTCTGTCTATTCCATTTTGAATGTGGTTTATTTGCTATGCGAAGGATTTTGGACTTCTGGTAAAACATGTTCATGCCCAATGCCTTCCGCTGCTATAGTCCAAATCCTCTCGAGATGGAAAAAGAGAAATAACTTTTAATTGGATAGCAGTATTTTCTGAGGAACAGTGGCAGGGAGCCTTAGCTGTGGCTTTTAATGGAAAATTTTTTCCTCTTCACTGGGCAAATACTCTGCAGAAGCCACTCTGAATCCTCACGTTATTGCATTTCATACTGTCTGAAGAAAGAAAGGCGACGACATCGTTTGTCTTTTATATCCGTTTTTTTTTTTTTTTCTCTTGTCTGGATTTTACACTCCTCTGTTCTCTTGTCTTCCTTCCTGTCTTCCGTCCTGTCACACAGAGGAAAATGTGCCCTGTATTAAACAGCCTCGATTTCACACCTACTGCCTGTTTCATCAATATTATGCACATATAAATATCACTCACAAGATCTTGCATCCGCATAATCAGTGACAGTTTTTTGCATTTTTTAAAAGATGCTGGTTTTTTTTTGTTTGTTTTTTTTTTTTTTTTTTTTAAAGAATCAGTTTAATTTTAATTTGTAACAAGGTATTCTACTGCCCCCTAATGGTGTAGCTTTCAATACTGCAGTTTCAAAACGGCTGTTTCTTCAGTATTACATGTTAAAACGTAATGGAAATCATTAAAGTAAATCAGTTACTACAAATATAACTAAAGCAAATGACAGAATCTGAACAGATGATATAAGGTTGTCTTGGTAATTCTAAGCATTTGTGTTTGTGTATTTATAGCTTTCTTGTGGTTTGCGTGTGACTTTGGCTGGGCGAATAACCCCTCGTTCTGTGGCTGGACGTCTGAGGGGGGCAGCTACAGGTGGCAGATTCAGTCCAGTGGCACGCCCACATTAAACACCGGCCCCAACATGGACCACACAGGTAACACGCAAAGGCACTCGCGATTAATAAAAAGTACAATAACACAAACCAAAGCACACAATTTTAGCACAGATTTTGAAATCTCTTTCCTTAAACTATGGTTCAAGTAGTGTAATCATCATTCCCTGACCCTCATATTCGTTCTCTTCAGGTGGCTCTGGAAACTTCATTTACACCCTAGCGACTGGAGCGCAGAAGAAAGAAGTGGCGCAGCTCGTAAGTCCGGCTGTTTTGGGTCAGGACTCAGATCTGTGCCTCTCCTTCTGGTACCACATGTTTGGCTCACACATCGGCACTCTGCACATCAAGCAGCGTCACGAGAGCGGCCGTGAAACAGCCGATGTGCTGCTCTGGACCGTCAGCGGACATCAGGGCAACCGCTGGAGGGAGGCCCGTGTGCTGATCCCACATTCAAGCAAACCCTACCAGGTGTGTGTATGAGAGAGTGTACCGGATCAACGTACCACAAATCATATCAGTGTGTAAGAAATGTGATGGCCAGATGTTTTACACTGGATTTGTGACAAGCTAGCAAGATTTGTGCGCAGAGGAGATATTGTAGAGTAATGTACAGTATACACTTCCACAGAACTGAAATCTCTCAAATGTTTCATTTTTTGTGTTCATCAGGTGGTGATAGAGGGTGTAGTGGAGGGACAGAGTTTGGGAGACATCGCTGTGGACGACATTAAAATCCTGGAAATCAACATGGTGGACTGCAAAGGTGAGTCAGCCGTAAAGCTCATGAAGATTAGTAAGCAGCCTGCATGTTGATTTGTCAGTCAAATAGACTTAAATGCATATAAAATGTTGCATTTGAGTTAAGCTAGATAGTTTTCGTTCAAGTGCCAAATGATTGCCTATATGTCCGTGAATATAACTGTCTTCTGTGTTGTGTGTGTGTGTGTGTAGACCCAGATGTCCCTACAGAACCCATGCTACCTGAAGACTTTGGTAAATTCCGTAAGTCTCACATACCACATATAGACATAATGGTATTATTAAAAAGGAAAAAAAAAAGTGTTATCCATTTAAGGTACAAAAAAAGCTGCTGTAAGTGGTGTTGATGTAGTAATGAAAATTTCCACCACCTCCCTCCCTTCAAACCCCAGTCCCACATCCTCCATCCAAACACACACACACACACACACGAAATAAATACCTTTCAAGCAAAAAAAAAAAATTAAAACACCAGTTGTCAAGCCCTTCATAGCGCTCAGGACTCTCGGGCAGTTCATTTTCTCAAGTTGTTTCATAGTGTATTGGAACTTTTGGTCAAACCTTTTTGGTCTTGTCTGCCTTTGCTTCAACAATATATCTGACTAATCTGCTCATTTCTTACTTCGTCATGCTTCACTAGCACCTAACTTCCTGTTTATTTACTGCATAGCCTTATATGGCCTGTCCATGCATGTAAAATAGAATTAACATTTCCTGATTGGTTCATACACTAGGACTGTGTATTACTCAGTTGCTGATTATAGAGCCTGGGATAGTCACAAATACATTTCCTATTTTAGATCATTTGTTTTTGAGATCTATCATGGTGTCAAAGGTTTTGCTGACATTTGATTTCTATTGAAATCATTTATAGCAGCTTTAATTATATTTTCACATTAAGTACAATCAATTATTCAATCAGAGTATGACTTTTGGATTGACTTAAATCTCTCAACAATTTCCCAGATCATTATCTCTAGTTGTCAGTTAGTGAATCTTTACCCAAGCAGCCATCTTTGTCTATAAATTATATTCTACGGTCTCCCTTCTTTAGCTGTAGACATCACCAACTTCCCGAAGACCGAGGAGAACAAAGAGATCAGCGGAACAGGGAACATGCTGAATACTCTGGACCCCATCCTGATCACCATCATCGCCATGAGCGCGCTGGGCGTCTTCCTGGGAGCAATCTGCGGCGTGGTGCTCTACTGCGCCTGCTCACATGGCTCCATGGCCGACAGGAACTTATCCGCTCTGGAGAACTATAACTTCGAGCTGGTGGATGGCGTCAAGCTAAAGAAGGACAAGCTCAACTCACAGAACTCATACTCAGAAGCATGAGGCGCCAACTAATTAGAGTACACCTCTCCTCAGGGAGGCGGGCTTAAAAAAAATAAACAGACTGACGGCGCTCTCCCATTGGACGAGGACAAGGCTCAGAGGTTCTCAGAACCAATGGGAGGAGAACTGGGACTGAGCCGTGCTTTTCTCAGGAGCTGCAGTGAACAGAACCTACCAGTAGGGGACACTGTGTACAAAAACATTGAATCAGCGGTTGAAGGAGATGGGGGAAAAAACAAACAAATAAAAAAAGAATATGTACAGATGATTTAGATGATTATTTTAATTTTTTTATTTTATTATTTTTTATTATTTTTTCGTTGCTCATTTTTACAATCGGATGCTGGTGTTGAGACCAATATATGAAAATGTTATACATATTTATCTTTTTTTTTCTTTGTCTGGGAGGAAAAAACATTTCTTTTTAAAGGTTTTTTTTTGTTTGTTTGTTTTTTTTTTGCGTTTAAAGGAGATGTGTAAAAAAAAAATTCCAAAATGAACCATGTCTGATAACCCATAATGGGACACGTATCTGAGGGTGTGGTTCAGTCAGTGCCTTTGGTACATCTTTCTTGGCCTCATTTGTTGATTTGTGAATTTTTCTTTCATCCCTTTAGTTCTAGAACAAAGACAAACACACAAAAACAAGGAAGAAAAAGAAAAAGAAAAAAAAACAAATATGTTGGTCACATGACCCTGCAAACATGACCTGGTTTATTCATGTTGAGAGCCCACATATTGTACATACAGTAAGTTTTAATATATTTTATTGCCCTTTTCAAAGAAAATGAGTAAAAAGAAGCTGCAGTATCCCTTTTTTCTTTGGTGTTGTAAATACAATCGTCTGGCTGTTTCGTGAAGGTGAAAATGTGTGCTATTTCCGTCCTGTTTGGTTACTTTATCACATTTCCCAGAAATGCAGCTAATATGTTATACGCTGGTGGTTCACACACACAGAAACACAAATACAATCACACACACACACACACACACTGACACTCATTCTCCGACAAGTTACACGCTCCACGGATCATCAATGAGGCTCCATAAGTGCTTACGCTTTGTACTTACACTACACCTAGATCTCACTGACATTTACAATTCACATCTGTCCACATGTCCATGTGATCATCCTTAAGGCTGAAGGCTTAAGGGGCAAAACAAATTAGGTGTATCCCCATCTCTTTTTTTTTGTTTCTCTTTATAGCTATGTTCTGAATGTCAGAAAAGAGCAAATGAACATCGTCGTCATCACCTCAACCATTTCTCCTGCATTTTAAATCGTCCTCTCGCCTCGAATGCACTTTGTCGTCATCTGTCTCACGTACAGTAAGACTTGTGAATGGGATGTGTTTAAGAATGGTGCTATTGTCTTTGTGTTTGGCCAATCACCGTAGCGCGTCTTCTGGACTGTACTCATTCTCGTCGTCCTCGCTGATGTTACACATGGGTGGCTGGTGTGACGATAATGCTGTCATCACATAAGCATGACATTTGCCATGTGAATGATTTGATATAGGAATCATCACTTTGGCTTTTGCGTCTGTACCAAAGGACTGTTGCCTCAAATCACACAGGGCCGCATACACCATACAGAAGACGTGCATCGGCTCGGCTTTGGATAAGGCACTGGATTTAAAAAGAGAACAGCATATGAAGGACTGACTCAAAACATAAAACATGAAATGATGGCTTGTCATTCAACATCACGCAACAATATAAAACCTAAGAACTTCATATCACATGTAGTATAACCCAGAGCACTCCACCTCACTCCCTTTCTCTCTCTCTCTCTCTCTCTCTCTCTCTCTCTCTCACACACACACACACATACACACACATGTACACACCTAAACTGACTCATATTTTAAAGGTTTCTTGGTATGTTTCTGTGCTGTGCAGTGTTCTGTGGCAAACACGTTCTCTATTCATTTATCTCCAGTAGTTTGCAATGCCATGACCCCGTTTCTCAATGCTACGTGTGTGTTAGCTGAAGCTAAAGGCGGACTAGCTTCAGTAAGGTTTAATGAAGAAAGCATACTGTAGCATCAAGAAAAAAAAAAAAAGAAACAATGTTGCACTGATAGATATATTTAAAGAGGTTTATGTGTTTATAGCATTCATTTGTAAAAAAAAAAAAAAAAAAAAAATCTTCATAAAAAAAAAAGGACAGTGTTCATTTTTATAGTTTCAGAATATGTAAATAATTCTGAAATATATGGTTATTGAGATGTTTTCATTATTGAAAAAGGTATACAAATTTCCTATAGTAAAGTTCCCATTTACCTGATTGATTATCTTTGGTTTTGTATTGTCATTCAAAATTTGTGCTAATTTGTTTTTCTTCGTTTGTTTTTTTTTGTTTGTTTTTTTACACAAGAAGAAGGGGAGAAACTTTTATTTTAAATACTGATTCTGTAATTGCTGTTGTAGGAAGAAGAACCTGAATAAAACAGCAAGGCCTTAAAAAAACTCTCAATCAATGTTTTGTATTTCAACATTCTGCATCATGAAAAGAAAATCACCAATGTCTACTGTCTCTCATCAACTTAGCTCAACGTACATTCCAAAGATTCAGATACAATAAAGGTTTTCCTAAGACATGCTGGATGCGGTTGGCTTATTATTTCCTATACATAGTGCCCTAAATATCGAGTACTTCTATACATAGTAAGCAAAAGTCTTTAAAAATTTAGTTTGCCTTGCACCTCCAGGGTTCGAATCCTGCCTCCGCCCTGTACGCCAAGTTTGCATGTTGTCCCTGTGCTTCACAGTGCTCTGGTTTCCTCCCAGAGTCCAAAGACATGTGTTGGCATTTGCAAATTGTCCGTAGTGTGTGAATGTGTGTGTGATTTTGCCCTGCGAAGGGTTGTCCGCCGTCTTGTGCCCCGAGTTCCCATGGTCAATTCAATTCAATTCAATTTTATTTGTATAGCGCTTTTAACAATGGACATTGTCTCAGAGCAGCTTTACAGAAATATATAAACACAGGATACAGATTTTAAGTGTGTGAATTTATCCCTATTGAGCGAGACGGTGGCGAGGATAAACTCCCTAAGATGAAATGAGGAAGAAACCTTGAGAGGAACCGGACTCATCTGGGTAACAACGGATAGTGTGAAAATAAAAGAAAGTTCGTTATGGTTTTTATATGAAGTCTGTTTGTTGAACTAGTCCACTGTTCACTAAAGGTGACCTGAGTGCAAAACTGCATGTGGTAAAAAAAAAAAAACTGCCAAGCGATCCTAAGCAATCTCCAGGCTGTAGCCTCCAGTTGATGAAACCTCCATCCAGAGGTAGGGCATCAGGATGGATCAGGAAGGTCCAGGCTCCCCTGTGATCCTATGCAGGATAAGCGGTATGGAGAATGGATGGACGGATGTTTATGTGATGTGGTCTGTAATGAACAGGGATGCAAATAGAGGTTTATTCATGAAACAGACCAATACAAAGGGCAAAGACAGAGTCAAATTCGAAGAGTTCAGGCTATCAATAAACCATTTCCAATTTCATTTGTATAGTGCTTTCAGCAACAGACATTGCTACAAAGCAGCTTAACAGAAATCCAGATGTAGAGAGAAAGCCAGAGGCAACAGTGGCAAGGAAAAACATGAGGAAGAAATCATAAGAGGAGCCAGTCTCAGAGAGGAATTCATCCTATAAGTGACACCAGACAGTAGGATTATAGATCATTACAGTACACATGTGTAGTAGAAACAAACCATACTAATATGTATATATGTATATATAAATATATAAATGTACATATAAAACATTTTGCACATTAGTGTTCCTTAGACTTAGAAGTCCAAATGTGATGCTCAAGATTGCTCACAGTTCCACATTTAGGGTCAATTTATAATATTAAGGCTTTGCGTCTCAGTCTTAATTTATTTTTAGGGGGTACCTAGGTAGGTATAGTGTGCATGCAGAACATTTCAGGTTTGAGACTTCTCTTTTTTATGGGGGTGAGAATAAATTTCCCTCACTTTCTGATTGAATATCTCTGGTGGGGGACAAGATACAAGTCTGACATTTTAACAGAAATACAGTGTCCTGTATAGTAGCATTCTGGTGTTATTTTCCTGTGATAAAAGCAGTAATTGACTACAGCTCAGAAGTCCCTTACTGCTTTTATCACAGGAAAAACAACACCACAGCTCTGTTCATTTGTAAAACACCCATCTGCACACTGTACTTCCATTTTTCGATCAAATCTATTCACGCATACCAACTGTACACCTGTACCAATATGATAGACCAGGCTGGTTCTTCAAATCTGGCCCACGAGGTCACCTGTCCTGCAGAGTTTACCTTCAATTTCAAACTCAAATTTTTTTACAGCAGAATGCTACTATAGAGGACTTATTTCTGTGAAAATTTGGGGTTCGTATCTGGTTCCCCACCAGAGATATTCTGAAACTGAAAGTGAGCTAAAATATTTTTTTAATTGCACTTTCTCGTGCCCATAAAAATAAGAGAAGTCTCAAACCTGAAATGTTCTGCATGCACACTATACTTACCTAATTACCCACTTAAAAAATTAAGACTAACACTCAAACCCTTCCCATTATAAATTGGCCCTAAATGTGGTTTACATACGTACATATACCTTGTAATGTGCTCTAGAGATCAGTTTTTGTTCCATGGAGTTAGGATCATCCTGAGCTGAGATATTCAGGTTTATGTAAACAGCTAGTATAACCAAAATGTGTTGTGTGCCATGGCACAAAAATAGCCATAGTAGTTAAATCAAGTAAAATTAAAAAATAATAATAAATGGTGATTTTGCAATGCCAATACATAGAGGTAATCACTAAAGAAATCAACCAACTTTGCAATTATTGGACCACTTGAGATGGAATGACACTATATTGTATATTACCTTTTGGAAGCTATAGCATTATTTCACTCTTACCCTAAGCTTTTTGATTACTTTGTGGAGATTTTGAAGCCACTTAAAAGGTCAACTGATTAAATGTTTTGTAATTGGTTACCTTTGCATTTCATACTTTGAATCAATTCATATCATTGGAAAATATTCTTGGAAGTTAATACCTTCCCTAAACACCAGAGGCTGCTCATGTTCACTCTCTCTCTCTGACCTGTTTATTAAAGCATATTTACTATTCGACATATTTTAATTATTGCATGTAAAATAAACATGCACATATGGCCTCCGGTAACTGCTGAAAAATCTAATAACTGCAATGAATAATTAAGCAGGTTGAATTTGCTCTAAGATGAGTGTGGCAGGAGGATGTTTGCATTGGATGATCAAAAAAATAAAAACTGATCTAAAACTGAAATAAGAGGTGTAGAAGGTGTAGAAGTGCCTCATCAAATTTAGAAATGTACAAGTTGGACAGAGACATACTTTATTTAGAAATTGTTCTGCTACAGCAGCCAAACAGAACCGCATGCATATAAAACGCAGCATTAATAATGACCTGTCAAAATAAGTCTCATCCAGGTTGTCTTCTTGCTCCAGATCCACTGTGACCCTGACCAGAATAAAGTAATTACTGAAGATGAATGAGAAAAATACATATAAATGAGATTATAGAACTCCTTGCTACACCAATTTGGCAAGTTTACATTTTTTCATTAGAGCGGGTGGAATATATTAAATAAAATAAATAAATAAAAAGTATAATGTCAAGTAATATTGAGAAATATGTCTAATTGCTGATACGAAGTTACCTCACAAGTACACTCCTTGTTTAATTTATATTTAGCTGGATTATAAACATAAAGCACATTACAGGCTAAATCTTTCAAAGCAATAGTGTAAAACAGTGCAAAGGATTAATATTTCATATATTTTCTATAGAAAAAAAGTGGTTTTTAATTTGTTTTCCAATGTACATTTTAAATAGTATTGTACAGTTTTATTGAAATTGTAATCAAATAAACCTGATTCTTACATTCAGATGCCCCTGAAGAATTTTTACATTCATTATAAACCATCTTAGGGAGTGTTAACAACCAAATCCATGACAGCTTTTCCTTTTAATACTCTAGAGTAAAAGTACATCATTGCAAATCAATGGTGTGTTTAGAGAAAAAAAAATATTTTGTTAAAATAAGCTTATAATAATAATAATAATAATAATAATAATAATAATAATAATAATAATAACAATATAAACTTGGTAAATCTTGTTATGTTGAGTAGCTTGGTGTAAATTTCCCTAATGGTGGAATATTTGTTCAACTTAATTGAATATTTGCTGAATATTTTCTAAACAGTAAAATCACTTAACATGCTGTTTTATACTCATACAGAACCATGTTTTAAATCTGAAATTGGTTAAGTCTGCATAGAAAATGTGGACTTATACAATATACACTGACGGCTAGCAGGCAAATATGAGGTTTTACTTTCCAAACCAAGCAACAACAACAAAAAAGTGAATTAATTACAACCCTACAGTTAAAACCAAACCAGTTTCCACATATAAAGAATGAACATATAAAGAAGAATCAACTCATTTTCCTCGATGTTGTACCCAAATCTGTCTTTTAAAATGGAGCAACACTGTTGCTGTTTAGAGCACTACACATTTATCAGAAGATCTCCCAATACTTCCAATTCTTGGAAAGCTGTCATATTTAAAAGAGTGCACAATTAAGTGGGGGGTATATACAGTCTATACAGTATACAGTATATATCTGCATACTTAATAAAACTAAAAATCTAGTTTTTGCATGATGATAGAATTAAAATGTTTATTTTACTGTTTAGACAAACTTCAGGAAAAAAAAACATTTACAGGAATAGTTTTTGTTTAATGAAGGAAATATTGTGTGCTATTAGGAACAATTGTTTTGTTAATTTTTCTTTCTAACAAAATCCAACAACTATCAGGAGTTTGAGAAATTATAAAGAAAATCGAAAAGTATGTCATAAAGACATGATTGTTTGACATTCTGACAACCTTTTCACGGATATACTGTAGTATGATATGAGGTGATTATGTTTAAACTACCAGAGTTTGACAGACATGAGTCTGTGCTTGAAGATTAAATGAAAATACAGACTCTTGTGTTTCCCAGTAATAAATGTCACTCCAGGTCCATTTAGACGACTGCATCACTGTGAGGATGATTCTGTGAGGCTTGTCAGTTTCTTTGTACACCGGCCTCCTCTGTACCATGTGAGAGTGTTTTCTAAGGCAGGGAAAGTACTGTCAAAGAGGAGATATAGACTCAGCCCCTACACTGTCAAACAGATCTTATTTCTCAATAAAAATAATTTAAAATTCTTTGTCACCTTTCTGTCATTCCCACAGTTACACAAGCACTATCACTGCCAACTCTCATAAGCAAATTTAATACCCACATGATCCCATCCCATAATGTCCTTATTTAAATTTTAATCCCACACTTCGTATGAATGGATCATTTTGTCCATGTCAAAATTAATGATTTTCATTTAAACTTATTCAATTACCTTTTTAATTACCCAGTCATACAAATAATATGAAGAATAATACATAATAATACATAATAACACAATAAATAATTTCAGGCAAAATACTTGCCATATTCAACTCTGTTAGTCATATATGTGAAATGTCTATGTTAGTCATATCTATGTTAGTCAAATGTCTATGTTAGTCATATCTATGAAATGTGTGGAGCTTCTTCCACAGGCTTTTGGCTGCTTTATTGTTTACCAACCACCAGATGGCGCTGTTTTCTACACTATCGAAGCTTTGAATCTTTTCCTAGAAAAGTCAGGGGAAAGCATCAATGCTTTATGAGGCTTCATTTCCCCATCCCTAACCTCTATATTATCGAGTCAGTACAAAAACATTTTAGATTCCTTTGAAAGGGAACTCAACGTTGCGTGAGCTGCACGCTGTGGGAAGGGCCCTCGCACGTGACCAGTATCTAAAGTGTGTGTAATATCATGACTAATTAGGCCAGTCGTGATCAGATGACGTGGCAATTAAGCGTGTCACGTGATATAAAAACGGCACCAGTGAACCGTGTCATCAGCATTATTATCTTCAGCGAGACTGCTCATCGGTCGTTTGTGTAACACTCACAAAAAGACTCTTCATTTCCTCTATCTTTAAAAAAAAACTCTTTATTTTTCTGCCCCTTTAAAAAAAAGAGAAAGAGAGAAAAGTATGAGTGAGAGAATTCAGGAAGTGTGTTACGCCATGCTCCCGTTTCATCACGAGGTGAAGTATCTAGGGTTGGAGCACGCCAGGGCAGCTCTCGAGAGGTCTGACTGTGTGCATTGTGAATGAATTAGGCTGCTCCGCTCATGACTCACTCTCTTCTCGGCTGAAGGGAGTTGGGTTTCAGAGCCTCGTAGATCTGGGCCGGCTCAAGACCTGGGGATCTCGTATGGATCTGGAAGAGGAGCTGGAGACGAGCGCCACTCTATCTCTTGCTCTGTCTTCTGTGTCTGGCTCTCCACCAGATTTCGGAGCTCGCATTTTGCCATTTTGCCATTTTGGCCAGCCACGCCCCTATTGACGGCGTGTCTGTGGGGCAACATCCTCTAACATTGTGGTTTATGTGTGGTGTCATGCATACCTTCCGGGGACCTTCTGTGGTCCTGGAAGGTCTGTCAGGTGCCCCATTTGAGCCCTTAGAGTCAGCTTCAACTTCTGACTCTAAAGGTAGCTCTTCTGCTGGCCCTGACATCTCTCAAGCGAGTAGGAGATCTACAAGTTCTCTCTGTTGCCTCTTCCTGCCTTGACTTTGCCCCTGGATTAGCAAGACCGTTCTCTATCCTAGGCTGGATTATATTCATAAAGTGCCTACATCTGCTGCCCAGCCGGTAGTGTTGCAGGCTTTCTGTCCTCCTTTATTCCTCACACTAGAACAAGAGAAATTGCACCTACTGTGTCCAGTAAGGGCTCTCTGTAATTATGTCCAGCCCTCCGGCCAGTGGCATAAGTCTGAGCAGCTGCTGGTCTGCTTTTGCGGTGACAGTAGAGGTGATGCTGTGTTGAAGCAGCGTATATCTAATTGGATAGTGGAAGCAATCTCCATCGCTTATGAGGCGTGTGGTCTCACTACGCCTCTGGGCATATGGGTCCATCACACTACAGGGGTCGCCTCCTCAAAGGCTTTGTCCAAAAGGGGTACCCTTACAGGATGTGTGTGCTACGGTGGGGTAGTCTATGCCACACATATTCATTCAACATTACAGCCTGGATATACATTCCACCCTGGGATCGAGTGTCTTGCAGTGACCCTCAGGCTCAGATCTTTTTATACAGGCCATACCCTCAGTATGACAAAGTGGGTATTGTCGTTCCCACAGCGTGAAGCTCAGGCAACGTTGAGTTCCCTTTTAAAAATGGTCTGCACTTATATAGCACTTTTATCCAAAGCGCTTTACACTGTGTCTCATTCACCCATTCACACACACACT
>JANDJT010000001.1:28991948-29006632 GCA_024331685.1 Stegophilus panzeri | reverse complement strand
CCACTGGCGACTGGCAGAAAAAACATGGTCGCAAAATTAAAAAGTTAGTCGCATTGGCGACCATTTTAGTCGCCATCCGGAGCCCTGACACTCACTAGCTAAGTCTCCCCACTTACATGATGGCTACCAAAGTAATTTTTTATTAGCATGTAAACCTCAGGCTTCCATGCAATGCAATGCAATACAATACAATATGACTTTCATTCATAAATGATTACATATTTTTGATTATACCAATGATTCCCTTACGATATGATTTAGTAGATATGTGGCCAACTGGGGTAGGTCGTCTGTTAATTTGTGAATGACAGTGACCTAGAGAATATAGTCACACACACACTAGGCCTGGGCGATATAGACTTAAAACTATATCACGATATTTCACTGTATTTTTTGCTGTAACAAACTTTAAAGACAGGAAAGGAAGAAGCGGGAACCAGCTGAACATAAACATAATGTTTAATAATCAACAGAACTCAAACATAACGTAAAACACACACATGTAAGCCAAAAATAAAGAACATGTGGGTCTCTCTCTCTCCCTGGGGCTTCCAGACGCTTCGTTATCTCTTTCTCTCTCCCACTGATTAGCCGATCAGTGCCAGGTGTGCATCCTCACAACCTGGCTTCTCCCTCCTCCTCCTCGTCACACAATATAAACGACTATACGAAAACAGTAACATTCAACACATCACATCTTTCTGGCTACAAGTCACATCAGCATACAGTCTATGGAGAAGTGTGCAAACCCAAACATTGATTCAAAAAAAGTAAAACGTAATCCTGACCATCTTCAAATGCTAACCTATGCTAAATAAGCTGACTAAAAAATAGAATATGAATTTCATTCACAAATTAAAGTTGCAAACACCAATACTTGCAGGATTCATAATCTAACCAATGGAAAAACAAATGGAAATGTTGTAATAATACTTTTCTTCTGTAAAAGTGCATATAACGTTTAAATAGTGCAAACTTAAATCTTAGACTGTGCCGCATAACAGTACATAAGCACAATGTATCTGAACCGCTTCCATATTTTGGAAGAAGCTCCTTTTTTGGGGATTACTACTTCTTCCTTATCTAGGGTTGGAACTCCGGCTTTGTGGCACGTAAACACGTTATCAACTATATCTCGGGATGGCTAATTCTTATCTCAGGGAGGAATTGTACTAGTATATCATGGACGATACAATATGGCACAACCCTAACACGCACACCTGTAATTAGCTAGAATTGCTTAAATCCAGTGGGTCTTAAAGTGAGGGCCAGAGACCCCCAGACCACCCATGACTTTTTTAAAAAATTGTTATTTTAACATAGTTATCTGTATTATTGAGTTTTTATTTATTTACTGTCATTTAGTCCATCTGACTGGCTACTTGAACTGAATGGGTTTTAATCCAAATCCTTTATTCAGGAACCCATTCAAACATGATAACTCAAAAACAAATAAATAACTTGGACCAAATGTTTTGTTGGTGTAAAGCTCAGGAAGCTCGAATAGACAAAATATTATTATAGATATTTAAATAATGAGCCTAATATTTCAGTAGTTTATGGTTGTTGTTGTTGTTGTTGTTGTTGGTTTTTTTTTTGTTTTTTTTAATTCTTTATGGAATTCTTTTTATTTTACAGTTAATGCAGTCTATGGCTGTTTGAGAACCCCTGCTGTGATTAACAAAAGAGAAAGTACTCTATATCTTTCCTGCCCAGTCAGCAGGACTACATAGGCCTGGCCACAGATGTCTCGCAGTGTCTTGATCATTGGGTGTAGACTTTTGCCCTGCTTGGGAGTCTAAATATAGACTTATCTTGTGAAATTATTTAAGTTGGGAAACAGTACAAAGCTGTTTTTCACGAACTTTTTGAGCTTGGCATTCCACCACGGTAGGTGGAATTGTTTAAAAGAGCAATATTGACACATTTCACAGCAGCAGATACAAGCAAACACTCATTTGGGTATCTAATTATGGAGTGTATTATGAATAGCCATAGTAAAGCCAGAGTATGTCCACTGAGCTGGAATCACCCCTATTATTCAGGAGAACAGAAACCATGTTTCAGAGAGAACCGGCAAACCATAGAAACAGTGTTTTGATGGAAATAGAGAACGGTATTCAAAAAAAAAAAATTAAATTGTGTTGTACATTGAGCGTAATCACTGATAGACTGCAAAATAATGCTTTGTAATGATGCATGTATCACTTACGTGCATGTATCACGCCTTACGCTTGCAAACATATATACACAATCAGATGAGGCTGACACATGTACATATACACATGTCCAGGTGAGGCTTTTGCTGAGGTTTTATGGTAGCTATGATTACCATAAAACATAGCAAAATGAACATGTTTTGCTTGTTACATGTCAGATAAAATTTATTCCAAAAATGGTCCGTGTTTAAAACCACTGAGTGAGACCGTCCATGCTATAATAATTCTGTTTCTAATTTTAAAACATTTGAAACCTTTTGAGTCAGCTGTCCCAGGCCACAAAGACTTCTAGATTGAAACGATCTTCATTTTTGTGGCTCTGGTTTGTATTTTTTTTTTTCTGCCTTGCTTGCTTGAATTATGATGGAGCTTTGTATGGGATGCTCTTGTAAACAACATTCTCTGGAGTTTCTGGAAAAACTCTTAAAGATGTTCAACTCAGTATGCCTGTTGTTTCTTGTTGTATTGTTTATAACAAACCTTAATAGTTCTGATTACTTTGTATGTCCTGAAAAACCCTGTTGGTTGTGACATATTCTTAATTTTGACATTTTGGTTATTTTTGTATAAATGTCCTAAATGCTGGCCTTTATATAATTGTAACTAATTGTTCCTAGCTAATGGATGGTTTTAACCAAAGCGAAAATATGAATATTATAAAACCTCATTTTGCAGCTCTCCCTCACTTTCTCCCATTTTTTAAAAATCTTTACAGATACCACAAAAGTAGATTGCGCAAAAATTGTTTAGGAAGTTTAACAACTGCTATGATATCTAGGAAGTGTCTCCGCTCGTGATAAGTGAAGATTCCCCATTTTGTGTAATTACTGAATGCTACATGTTATTCTTAATGGAAATAGATAACCCATCGGTCAGGGTCAGTGTTATCACAGATTTCCTCTTCTCTGCTTCTTCTCACACTCAACTGCAGCTTCAGAGACATTCCTGTGGGGGAAAAATGACATCCTACACACATATAGAAAAGACCGTTGTCGTTCACAATGTGGCTTGTGTTCACGCAGGTCAGAAGCACGTCGCAGATGGAATTAGCTTGAAATTGGTTTGAGTTGGTCAGTGCTCTGCTGTCTACTTTCTTATTTGAAATGCTGCTTCCACCCAAATACCGTACATAGCAAGGTCTGAACGCAGTGGATAATAGAGACTTTGTTGCTTCCAAATGTTCACTGCGATCTCCAAAAAAACACGTTTTTTTTAAACACTCTAACTAGCCTAGTGTGCTAGTTTAGATAACAGTATAAAATGTGCTGCACTGAGATAATGAAGACCTAAAGTCAGTCAAGTCTGAGAGCCATTATCATTTCAGCAGGCAGCTTTGTGCCTTTCATCTAAACACAGTTGACTGAAGGGTGTCTTTAATGAGCTCCTCATGTCCATGGGGAAGAAGATTAGATGGGACAAATTACCGTAAAACTTTAACCACTTATTTAAAGGAACAATTACGAATACAAACTAGAGAATCAAAATGTACTTATTTGATGGTTCTCATTGGTCAAAAGAGACTTTTTGCCCAATGTTTATATTTATTGGCATTCAGTTCTTGCTTTCCTGTGTGCCACTTTGTATTGTGAATCTTTGGCACCAGAACCGAATAAAGAACATTATAATATGCATTTAGGGTCATATTTAGAGTTGTCAACTTTAGAGCTGCACAAATAAATATCATATTAAGCTTGTGATGCAGATTAATATTTCAATGTGATTTGTTTCATTAAATATTGCATTAAACAGAAACAGCAAAAAAAAAAAAAAAAAGAAAACTGACACGCTGTTTTGTCAAAATCTGCCCTGCAGTTTGAATAGCTAACAATCACATTCAATTTTATAGACTTTTACCTGTATCTTGTACCCTTTACCAATCAATACACCAACCAGTTTCTTTGATACGATCATTTTTTACAGAAAGACATTTCATTTCCTGCCTTACGTACGGCACTTAGGTCAGTGCAGATGTGTTGCTGTGTTAGATGACCTCACCTCACAGTTTAAATCATTCACTCATCATAAATCATTACAAAACACGTGATAACAGATTCAATCCGGCTGCCATATCACGAACAGATTTCTTGCTTGGTTCTCATGCCATGCTAAATTTCCTCTCGGAGAGTGCTGGATATCTCTTTCCATGTCCTCTCCTGTCTTCAGCAGTATAAATCAGTGAACTAACATAATAACAGGGACAGATGGGTGTGTGGCTGTGTCATTTGTTTCCCAGACTGTAAATCATAAAAGCAGCTTCAGCTACGTTCACGTCTCAGATTTATTCAGGTCAAGATGCTAGTCACAAACACCCCTTTATCAGGTCTTGTTGTTTTTATTTGTGCTCCAGCAGTATCTCCAAACCAAATGGTTAGATGGAGGTAGAGGCTGTAGGTTTTGAAAAGGGCTGCATTTCAGATTAACACTCTGCTCATAGAAAACCTCATAGAGAAGAATTCTGGGCTGTTCGCCAGCATGTGAGCTGGTCTCATCTCTGAACCAGCGAAAAAAGTCAACTCAGCAGTTTCATAGCAGCCAGCACACAACCATGCTTACACAATCAGTTCTGAATGAGGGATAAGGTCAGCTTGCGTTTTGTTCAGGATCATTTTGTTAATGATTAAATAATATGCAAATAAAGAATAAATTTTTAAAAAACCCACTGCATCATGTTAAAGATGAGCTTGCTTCATTCATTCATTCATTCACCTGAAGTAACCGCTTTATCCTGGTCATAGTTGTAGTGAGCTTTATATTTGACACTCTCTACATGGAGAGAAGATTTAAAAATGAGCAGCAGGCTAACCGAATACATGCCTGTGTTTTGATATAAGCCACATTTCATTAATAGTAAACTGATTTGCTTGTGCGATTGGAGCTTATTTGTGACCAATGAACAACTATTCCATAGACTGTTTTTTTTTGGTTGTTTGTGCTGATTTTGTCCTCACTATGCTTTTAGGTACTCTTGATAATATCAAAATTATGAAATTATGAACAAATTATAGTTCATGTGATCAGCTCTCATTTAGCCGATCAGCCGGATTTGTTCCGTCTGCAGTTTTATTTAAAGTCATGAGGAACTTGTGTCTGCTGCTTAGCTCTATGTAAAGTATTTACAATGGCATTCAAGCAGTGTTTATTCCTGTCCTGGTGACCCCTTGCCTAGGTCAGGTCTTGATTTAAACCTTTGACTCTATACAAACCAGTGTTTACAGTGCATGCACAGAGATGTGGAGATTCTTCGCTGGAGGTTCTTAAAGTGGGGTCTGTGAGGCATGATTTTATTATGATTTTAATATGATGCATTTTTATTTTATTCACATTACACTGGTGGATACTGTGGAATTGTCCACTATCAGTTATCACTGATCTTGTTTTAGTTATTATTTATTTATTGCAGCCTGAATGGCTGGTCACATGAATTAAACTCAGGTAAGTGCTGTTAATACAGTGCAAAATGTTTACATCCATATTTTAGCATGATGCAATCGGTTTGGGTTTTATGGGTGGAGGGTTCCGGAAAAATAAAGCTCTAATGAATCTAACTAATGTGTAGTGGTTTGGGAAAACCCATCAGGTGTTGCTGTGGCTGAATGTTTGGCAAATATGGAGAAAGTTTAGGTTTTAAACAAAATATATATTTTTCATGTTAATAATACTAGAATATAGCCTAAATGAATAAGGTGTAAAGACATGCACAGTTTGATGCATGGTGATATTGATTATTTTTGTATCTTATTTATTGCATGTTAAATTAAATGCCAACTAATATATAGCAGTTGCTTTAGGTAGTCTGTGTTGTTGGTATCTTTAAATGCAGTTTTTCCTCCATTAAAAAAAAAATTGAATGAGATAAAGGATTTATTATTTAGTACTGGCCACTTTGCTAGGATCCCTTCTGTACCCCTTCACATTCGTGCAATTCAGCCTATCATGTGGCAGTTGTGCAATGCATAAAATGATTAAAACTCAAAATATATAATATTTTGTTTCCCTGAATTTCCCTGTTAAATAATACATTTTTGTTGCCATTAAATAAAAGTAGCCTTGAGCTAAGTTTTTCAGTTGTGTTTTTTTTTTTAAATGCACCACTACTGTTTCATGGGCAATTTAACATATCCATATATCTTGATGCCCATAATATATCATAAAAATGTCATGAATTTATATTTTTGTCATATCACCCATCCTTCTTCAAAACACTCTTCAGAGTAGTCGCACTCTGACTGTACATGATGGCGAATACATGAGCTGCTCATGTGCAGAATTAAAAACATGACATGTGGTTTGTATTTGAGCGTCTAACTCTTTCTAATGTGTGACCTTTTGTGGAATGAAAATGAGAATCATATTTAGAAAGACGCAGCATGGAAACAGAAGCTCTGAGGGAGTTGGAGAGAGGAAAGGCTGTATCTTGAGTCTGTGGACAACTTTGGGGTTGTTGTTTTTTTTTGTTTTTTTTTTTGTTGTTTTTTTTTTGTTTTTTTTGTTTTTTCTTAATGTTCTTTTTATTATTATTATTAGTAGTAGTAGTAATGGAAATCGTTCCAAATTCCCCCAGGTTAAAGTGGGTGTTATGTCATGCTTGTGTTGGCTCTCTATTCATTCAGGAGGATGAACAGGGTGTTTGTGCGGCTGTTCTGGTTCCTCTTTCTCAGGGAGGTCACTACTGAAACAGTGGGTTTTTCATTCTCCAGAACAGAAGGGTTTGATTTCAGTGTCCTTCAGTGAAAAGAACGCCTCCCTTTCCTGTTCTTCCTCCCTTTTTTTTTCTCCTTTTCCTTCTTTCCATACTCTGCAGTGCTGCTCTGACTATCCTCAGGCTGAGCATCTGGCTCTCATCCCTGCTTATTCCATGACTCTTTCCAAGTTAATTACTGTAGATTTGAATGTGGACTGCACTGCTGAGTAAGGGGAATCTCACTGCTCTCTCATCACTGTAATAAAGTATATTCTTGAGGAAAGATGGGCTTCATTTCATTCTTTTTTTTTTATTATTCCAATTCAGCTCCTTTAAAGAATGTTTCTTAGTGGTCTCAATTACTCAATTCTTCCTAGAGTGTACACATTAATATGTTGTGATAGTGATTTGTTTCTCTTGAAGAATAAAGATTCTTTCTCTTAAGTCAGAAGCCCAAAAGATATATAGGCAGATATATAGATAGAGATATATAGGCAGCCTGCAAGAACACTTAGTTAAATGTCAAAAAAATGGGTTGAAGTTTACCCAAAGGTGTTAAACTTCATTCTACTCTGGAATCAATAACTGTAAGAAATGGGTATAAGGTAGATTAGGGTTAGGGTTAAGATTTCCTGATAGAGAAAAGAATTTATGATTCCATCAATCACAGCAAATCGCCTTGGTTCTGAAGCAGCAAATCATCCACACAACATCGCACTACCACCACCATGTTTCACCGGTGGTATAATGTTCTCATTGTGGAATGCTGTTAGCTTTTACAGCAAATTTAGACCTATGTCTTCCAAAAAGGTCCCCATTTATTATCCGCAAAATAGAAGCAATTAGAAAATGGGCAAATATGTTTTTACAGCCCTATACAGTTGATACTACTGTAACACTGTCTAATATTAACTTTAAGACAAATCCAGGCTTACAGTAGCTCTTCACCAAACAAATGCACTTGTCTTTAATTCGTCACTCATTTAGAGTCCTGTTCTTCACTAAATATATGTAACAAATTGTAATAAGACAAAAAACTGCAAACCTCCACATGTCCAAAAACTTTAGACTGGAAGTTAGCAGTTCTGTATTTTTTATTTTATTTGTATAGCACTTTTTCTAATTCTTTTGAATGGAGTTTTACTTTTCCTGAAGAAAACAAAAAAAAAATTTGTAATACCGGTTACCTCTTACTGTCGAAATAACACTAAGCACGGTAGGTGATATTCCTAAAAATGTTTTCACTTTGCTAGATTTATTTTTGTCTTATCCACACTGGCCCATATGCATCTTATACCTTGTTGATGGATAGCTGGACAGATGAACGATGTTCTCAGACCAGAATTTAGTCTACATTCCTTCCTCTCTCCAGCTGCTAAGCCACACCGAAAGACAAGCAGTTGTTTCTTTTTTTTTTTTTCCCCTGAAATTGATGCCTTCCTGGTGTTTTACAAGCATAGCGGAAATTAAAGTACTTAATACCGAACCCGGAGCTGGTGGGTCCTTGTTAGGCTCGGTCCTAATTAACTGATGTTTACTTATTCGGCTGTGGAGTTAACTGACATGAGATTGAGGGTAAAACATTCAATAGAGCTTGAAGGCTGTTTATTAATGTTAATTTACGCTTGTATATTTTACAATATTTCCACAGCATTGTCTTGCAAATACAGTTTGTGTTGGTTTTGGTTGCTTTGTTCCTAATAGTTTAGTTGTAGTGCAGGTTTAGGTTTCCAGCAGATAATTAATTATTACACTATATTGCAATATTCAGTATGCAAGATATTGTAATTATAGCCAGTTTAAATTATCATCACTCCTGCTGTGTTTCATTCAGGATGAAGGTCCCTACTGTACATAGGCAGCATTCATAAGGTCTTTTATTTCGGACAAATTTGAAATGCAGTCCCACAGTTTTTCTGTACTTGCTGCATGAGGATATTTTTTATATAATGTAATATAATATGTCAATATCGTGAACTGGGATAAAAGATTCCATAGTTATTATGATGTGAAAATTTAATTTCAGCACAGGACATGTAGACAGCCAGTGGATTTTTATGCTAGGCAGATGAGAATAGCATCAGCGTAATGTCAGAAAGCTTAGACCTTGTACAGTAACACAGAGATCTGAGTTATTCTGGTCGTACTGACCTGACACGCTGTCTGCCCTTGGTATATATTGGGCTCTGAGCAATGGATCAACCTAACATCCACACACATACACACACGTGTATATATACACACACATACAAAGTAATTGATGCTTTACAGGTTTTATTAATATATAGTTATCTGAAATTCCTGTCAGAAGTCGCTAAAGAACTCATGATGGTGGCTAGTGGTTAATGAGGTGTGTTTTTAATGAGTTATGTATATTTTTGCACTTCAAACTCTGTTAACTTGAGCAACAAGAAGCCTCTTGATACTTCTGTTCACTCATAGTGTGTGTAATTTTGACAGATTTGTGTCTGTGTGTGTATGTATATCCTCTAATCTGTTGTAGCTAGCATGCTAACACAGGAAGGCTAGTGGCTAAAATGTGGTGTTGGTGTATTATTCTGTTCTTTATGCATTTAAAACGTGGTTACATCAGGTGAAAGTGAGTTGTGTGTATTTTCTCTGTTGAACGTTGTAGATATCTTTTTATGTCTTTTAGCTAGCAGAGTAGCTAAACACTAATGGGTGATTTTAGTGTGTTTGTTTTGTACTTTATGCATTTCACACCTGTTGAGGATAATGCAATCAATGTCTTGTCGTTTTACTTTAGTGTGTGTATTTTATCTAGAGATCTGTTTTTATTTTCTGGTCTGTTTTGGCCAGCATGCTAATATCATTAACTTAGCGGCTAATCATGCGTGTTTGGTGTTTCTCTGTACTTTCTACATTTCAAACTTGGTTATGTCAGACAAGGTAGTAGATTGATTAAAAAAATGTAAAAAAGAGAGTTTTTTTGTTCTTGTAATGTGTCTATAAACCTGAGGGGACGACGATAACAGCAATTATCCTCACAAATATTTACCCCACGTCAAAAACCATATTGTATCCTTCTTTAGTGTATATTAGTACGCCATTGGTATCAGTGCTGTTTAGTGCAGAAAAACGTGGTTTAGGTCGCGGCACCGAATTAATCCGCAGGCTTCAGTTTAATCAGAGCAACATAGCACAACCCACGTTCTGAAATATTCTTCCGCAAGTAGCTCGCGATCTCATTCTTTTCACGGCTTCAGTTAATTTTGGTCAACAGTGAAGCACAGTTGTTTTCCCATTGAGCTTGTAAAAAAAGGCACCCTCTGTAGCAGCCATGTTGAAAACAGTAAATCGCTTGTGCATGACTGCAGTGAGTAACGGAGTGAAATTCCTCTGGAGCTGCCTCACCTCTACCCATTGAGTGTTAATGTGAACCACATGTTATGTTCAGTAGGGGAGGAGTGTTTCCAGTCTGACCCCACACACTCCTCCCAGACTCTGAGCTCTATGCTCTTCAGTCAGACCTAGCTTTTAGACTATTTTTTAATTTGTTCCAGCTTTATGCCTGTAGACATGCCATGTAGTTTTGAGGTAGCAAAAGCATACTTCTTACTGTTTACACTCCATCTTCCTGCCATTGTAATGTGGATTTCTCCTCCAATTGTGTGCTGCGAGTTTAAAAAAGGTTTGCATCTTTTCTTTTATATTATTCCTTTGTCTTAGTTTCAGTGGCTTCTGTGGTAAAATGCTGCGCTGATGGACTTCAGAGTGTCTGAAAGACATTTCCTTTGATGAATATTAAATAGGGGTAGATGTGTGAAAAAGGGAAAACCCTTTTGTGTTATGTAAGAATAAGATTCAATTGTATACGTATGAATATAAGGAAGACAGCATTTTGAATTGTTTATGACCATATTCTGAAAAAGTGATGCATTGAATTTATTTCATTCAAATAGCATTTCTGTTTTAATAATATATACAGACCGTACAGGGTTCCACAGAATTTTTTTGTGATTGTTGATTTTGCTCTGGCTTTTTTTTTTTAAATTTGTGTTGCAACTTGCTGAATTTTTTGTGCTTTTTTGCAGAAAACTACTTGAATTGGTGAACAAGTCTTTCACAGTGATATTTGTCGATAAATAAGACCTTTTAGTTGTACTCATGTTTGACGGACGTTAAACTTAAAATCTGGTTGTGCCACTTTTAACAGCAATAACTGCAACCAAACGCTTCTGATAACTGGAGATCAGTGTTTCACTTACTTCTAGGACTAGGACTTACTCCTATGCTTTGGATCATTGTTTTGCTGCGTAATGCAGTTGCGCTTGAGTTTCAACTCAAGACCGGACATTCTCCTTTAGGATTTTTTGGTAGAGAGCAGAATTCATGTTTCCCTCGATTATTGCAAGTTGCCCAGGCTCTGAAGCAGCAAAGCATCCCCACACCATCACACTTCCACCACCAGAGGTGGGTAGTAAAGCTCTACATATACTTCATTGCATTTACTTGAGTAACTTGTCTGAAAAAAGAAAAAAAAAGTTATTTTAAGAGTAGGTTTAACTGGCCATACTTATACTCTTACTCAAGTTCATTTTTAATCACGGAAATGTACTTTTGTTTCGCTACATTCAGTGGCATTCCGCCGTTACTGTTAAATATTAATGAATATATGTAGTTTTAATAATTAGTTTATATCACGTATGATGAGGTCACGAGTCACGTGGCTCAATATTTTAGCAGCTCAGTCCTGGAAGATAATGGCCGAAGAGGGGGAAGAAGCGAGCGTCAGAGGCAGGACACGTGCAGGCACACAAACACCACACACTTTCTCTTCTGTTCTGTTCCATAGTCTGTTCTTGTTCTCTGTTGTCTTGTTTAAATGCAGTAATCAGGCCTGGTTGTGTCTAGTTCAGCTGAACCCCATTATGAATGCAATTTTACAGATTTGGGGAATTAGTAACGACAGGGGCAAATACATTTTCACACAGGCCCAGTTGCTATTGGATAACTTTTTTTTTGCTTCAATACATAACATTATCATTTAAAAACTGTATTTTGTGTTTACACAGATTGCCTTTGTTTTATCTTAGATTTTGTTTTAATTTCTGAAACAATTTAGTATGAGAGATGCACAAAAACAGAAGAAATCAGGATTGGGGCAAATACTTGTTCGCAGCACTGTAGTACATCAGCAAAATTATTGCCAGAAGTTAATTACCAAATAGACGAAATTGTGTTCATATGGATGTACATATGAAGTAAACTCAATGCAACATCACCTGGGCTTTTCCAATCATAAACTTCCTAGTTTCAGTGATTCTGAGATGCTTTTCTGCTCATCACGATTGTAAAGAGTGCTTCTTTGAGTTACAGGAATGCTACGGTTAGCTCAAACCAGTCTGGCCAGTTTCCTTTGACCTCTCTCATCAACAAGGGTCACTGAGTGTTTTTTTTTTTTTTTTTTTTGTTTTGTTTTGTTTTGTTTTTTGTTTTTCACACCATTCTGTATAAACTCTAGAGACTCGTGTGTGAGATACGCAGTTTCTGAAATACTCAAACCAGCCCATCAGGCACCAACAACCACAGCCAGAGTCACTGAGATCACATTTGTTTTTTTCCTCATTCTGATGTTTGATATGAGCATAAACTGAAGCTCTTGACCTGTATCTGCATTATTTCATGCATACAAATGTTCAAGCAGAGTGCTTCTGAGGTGAAACCAGTTAATGTGTATATATAACTCTGGTCTAAGAAGCCTAAAACAGCAAATGAATCAGCCTGCATCATCGCTGTGTCCCGTACGCAGCAGAAATCAATAATCCTTTACCTGGAAGCAGAGCCATCCGTGTATTGAACTCTCAGCCGGTCGGAATGACCGTGTCATCTGAGAAATGGCCGTTGAGCCGTTTGTGTTTAGAAGGCGGGGGTGAGGAAGTAATGGCAAACAGATGTCCCTAATGCACGTGTTTCTAAATTATTTATGGCACAGGGTTCATATGTCCAGTTAAGTGTTTTGGGGCCATGACAGGACTAGTATGATTTTCTACTACACATGCTACATGTTGCATGCTAAAATGAAACTTGATGCAGAACCTTTGAAACATTTAGCAGATTCACAGCAGTGTTTTGCACACATCTGATGTAAACCTGGGTGTTGGGCTAGTAGCTAGTTGTGGTTTGAGTAATGGTATGAGATGTGGAAGTGTGTGTGTGTTATATAGGTGAAAGTTACTAGCAACCACACTTGTAGAGTGTTAAACAATCCTGGAACAATTAGCAAGAATGGAGCAACTTTAACAGCTTTGTCTGTCCTTGTTGGTTTCTGTTACTGCTGCTCTGCTCGACTCGCCCCTCTCCTGTCCCTCTTTCCTTCCTTTTTAGAACCGAAGTGTGAAGCGTTTCTAAAATGGAACAAATATACTTGAGTGGGTATCTTTAAACGCTGAGGCCCAAAGTGTACCTTGTGTATGAGAAACAGCATGTAAATTGATCTTGATCCAACAACAAATGCTATAAAGTCTTGTTATTATTATTTCATGGCTTGCATTATAAAAAGTACACATTCAACATAAATGATGAAAAAAGTTTCAAGTAAGGAGAGACCTGGCACAATATTTTTAGCTCATGGCGAACATATTTGCCAATTTAGGGGATTTAGTAATGTGTGTGTGTGTGTGTGTGTGTGTTTTAACTAGGCTGTAATTAACATATCAGTTGGTGGATAAAATTAGCCAACATAACTTTTGCATTGACTTGTAGACTTCTATGAAGGTGGTACCCTATCAAAAAAAACAGAAATGGAATAAAACTTGTCATTCATTTGTGCTGATTTGGTTTTTGATAAACTATAACAGCTTTATTTTAATGTAAGTCTATGGTTAAGAATGAAGTAGAGATGCAAGAACTAATAGATAAAATCGATAATAATCGATTATGAAAATTGTTGTCAATGAATCTCATTAGCGATTAGTGGGTCTGCGCGCGGCACGGGGGAGATTTACTCATTACGTCACTTCTGTTCCGAAAACACGCTTCGGAGAGTAAATACTAAAGTTGTGTCCCAAATGAAGTACTATACACTATGCACTCTGCACTACCGTCTAGTGTGTGGATTTTAGAAAGGTAATATCATCTCAAATATAACAAAAAAAATAAAATATTAAAAAAAAACAAAAAAAAAAAAAACGGATTTTTTTACTAACCGGAAGTATAAGCCACGACAGTGCATGACATCATACGCACGCTAGCATTAGCAGACACTCAGAGTCACCGATAATGACTTTCTTCAGTTTACTTTCTGTCAGCATTACCTTTTATTCCCAGCATGACCTCAGTCACCATCAGACGGAGGTGAAATCGTCACGTGACTGAGAAAGTAAGTGTGTAACCTCCAAGTCCTCTAAGGGGAGCATTTTAAACACTGTGGAAATCAAACTGATGCACGAGGACAAACTTATGTTTATATCCAAAATGCTCCACTGTGTGTAAGGGTCAGGGGAAACTGGTGCAAGCTACTTAAAAGGTTTAGTTTAATTTAAGTTTATTGTCATTATATGATGTATTTGCGCGCTTGCAGTGTAAATTCTGTCGTTTATTATAACGGAATTGATGTGTTCGTAACGAGGCCGCGTTGCTGATCATGCACTGTGTAGACACGGTGATACAGAGTGGGAGCTCGAGTAAGATCTGTAATGTCTAATTAAAACATTATGATCACAAGTAAAATAATATGTCTATAGGCAGTGAGTAACAGAAACCACAAGGTGCAGTGAAAGTGAGTTTTTATTATTCATTTAGGACTGTAGTTTAATTCTGTG
>JANDJT010000001.1:28968418-28982770 GCA_024331685.1 Stegophilus panzeri | reverse complement strand
CTTTTGGTGAAAATGAAAATTGAACTTAAAGGTGACGTTAATTTAGATTTTTGTAATATTCGGTGATTTTATTCATTCATTCATTTATTTATTTATTTATTTTTGATTAAGCAAAATATATTTCTTTAAAAAAACAAAAACAAACAAAAAAAACAACTAACTCTTGTCTGTATGGTACCACAGATCAACATAAAAGCCAACAGTAAATGAAAAGCTGTTTTTGTTTGCATTTTTGGCAGGTGAAAACAAGTAAATAAATTATAAACATATATGTTTTTCCATTTCCAGACATCAATGAAGAGATCTTGCGCCTGAGTCAGAATACAGGCAGACAAATTCATCAAAAACAAATCTTCATTTATATCCAAAGCAGTACACATGTCTAGACCAGAAAATATCCAGAAATGCATTTGGAGAAACTTAGGTGAATGTGAACAGTAACCAGGGGAGAGTTCAGATCAAAGCTGGAACAGCAGGAAAACAGAAAATAAGAGGAGGCCCTTGTGACATTTAACACATTTGCTTGCTTCTGTTTTTTTCTTTTAAATTACAGCAAAGAGGCTTAGGATGGAAAAACAATATTGATCTTATAATAAAAATGCATCTAATTACCTTGTGGGTGTTATGGTCCGTAATATATAGTCTCTAACTAACTGTTAGCATATAATAGAAATGTATAGGCTCGTATTTACTAAGAAAAGCACTAATTACAGCTATTTTAGTGACCATTTGCTCTGATAATCTACTAACAGCATCCAGATGAATAAACACAGAGGCACCTTACCTAATGAACACATGGTGAGTGCTGAATAAACCTGATCTGTGTAGGTTTCTCTGTCAGCAAACAGGAAAATCTGGGAAATTATCACTAATCGTTTTGTTATTAGAGTTCTCACAAATAAGCGATTTGTGATTTGAATTACAAATAAGCTAATTGTAATTTAATACCTGTTTGAAAACTCTTAACATGTCTCACTAACCATGATTTAATAATAAATCAGTGCTGTGATCATGATTAGCCTTAAGACCTCACCTACTACTATGTATTGGGTTGTAGTCGTCTTCGGCCATGTTTGTAATTTGTGGTGCAGTCTGGGAGATGGAGTTGCTGGTTTGATGTGATACGACACCCGAGTGTAAATGTTCTAAAAATATATATATATATATATTATAATATACGAATGAACATTTGGCCACATTGTGTCCAAAACGTCACTTACTCAATACTAAATTCTTGCTTATAGAACTATTAAAAGCAATATCTGCAGTGAATCACAGCTGCTTCTTTTTAGTATAATACTGATATTCAATATAACGGCAATCTTGTAAGGAAAAACAATGAAACTAACAGGAAACGTTTTGTAGAGAGTGAGGAATGTGAACCGGGATCCAATGAAGGATCCTGGGAGTTTAGATGATTAATTAATGTAAGCCTGGATTAATACTATTTTTGGAGGAAGATCTCCCTAAATGCACTAAGTGCAAAATAAATAAATAAATAAAGATCACTAATTTTATCTTATTTTGGGCACTAAACACGCTTGTATTCGTTTAGAAAATCAATGTTAGTGTATGTAGTACTTGCACTTATTTAATCAACATTTTTGAACATTTAGAGGGTTTTTTGTTGGGGTTTTTTTTTTTTTTTTTTTTTAGATTTTATTACAGTTTTTACTATTTACAATTAAATAAGAAGAAAATGTAATTCATTTCAGTGTTTTATCAAATAGCTAAATCTTTGTGTCTTGGTCGTCTTCTCTCAGATTCTAATGAGACCATAAATGAGAGCATTATTAATAAAAAAAAAAAAAATTTAAAAAAAGTGCACTTTATTGGTGAAAGTTACTGTAAGCTTAAATTACAGTGTTGATTTCATCTTTAAGATAAATGCATGTTGTGTGCTACAAGTGCCTAATTAGAGTGATCCAGATCTGCCTTTCCAGTTAGATGTTTTTCCAATAGAAGAAAGTCACAATGTTCACTTTCACAGATTTAATACTAGGGTATTTAACCCGAACCCAAAATGTACAGTGTATTTAAAAACATTTGACTGACCGTGTATGTGTGTGCTAAATGTTTCATCAGGTCTATTTCTGCATTTCTTTGTCAGGTTTTGGCTCATTTGTGGAGAAGACGGTCATGCCCTACATCAGCACCACCCCTGCCAAGCTTCTGAACCCCTGCACTGGGGACCAGAACTGCACGAGTCCCTTCAGCTACAAGAACGTGCTGAAACTCACCAGCAACGGCAAGCAGTTCAACACACTGGTGGGTCAGCAGCAGATCTCAGGAAATCTGGACTCTCCAGAGGGTGGGTTCGACGCCATCATGCAAGTCGCTGTGTGTGGGGTGAGTGTGGTCTTTGGCCCTAACATTTTTTTTTTCACTAAAAGTCTAAAACTCCCAGACAAAAGTTTTATTAACATGAGTTCAAGTGAAATACTCTAGAATTAGAAAAATCGAATTTGTGACTAATTATTTCATTGATTAAAAATAGATCTAAATGGATTACTTTAATTTGGGACTTGTAACCAGAAATACAAAGATTTAGCTGTTTGATTGAACACATAATTTTTTCTTTACCCAATTTTGGTAGATAAATAAAGTTCAAATACATAATTTAAGAAACCTCTGTGTTCAAAAAAATTTTTAATGTGCAGTGTATGTTTGATGAATGAATAAGTAATTCATTTGGCCGCCAACATGATGAGAAAGAATGATAAACATAGAGATGAATTATAGCTGGTTTGTAGGTTTTGGGAGAGGAAAACGTATTTGATGTTTGTGTGAATATGTTTAATAGAAAAGTTTGTTGGTTTTGAAAGAGATCTCTCAGTAAGAGTCTTGAATAGTGTTGAATAGAACGTTTGCGCAGTGATAAAGTTTTGTTGGATGCACTTTTTTTTATTTTTATTTTTTTGAAACTACATTTCAGTTTCTTTCTCTCTTTCTCAGGACCACATTGGCTGGAGAAATGTCACTCGTTTGCTGGTGTTTTCTACGGATGCAGGTTTCCACTTTGCTGGAGATGGAAAACTGGGTGGAATTGTGCTTCCTAATGATGGCAAATGTCACCTGGAAAACAACATGTACACCATGAGCCACCATTATGTATGTACTGTGTGAAGGATTCATAGCATGCTTGATGATATTCAGATCATTGTGTATTCATTCATTGAGTTATTGGTTTATTGCAGGATTACCCTTCGATAGCACATCTGGTGCAGAAACTGAGTGAAAACAACATCCAGACCATCTTCGCTGTCACAGAGGAATTTCAGCCTGTTTATAAAGTAGGCTTCCTCCTTCTTCCTTCATTCACTAAGCAGTGTGCGTGTGCGTGTGCATGTGCAGTACTGTGCAAAAGTTTTAAGCACCCTATTTTTTTTATTATTTTTTTTTTTTTAGTTTGATTTTTTTATTTTATGACTTCTACATTATCGAGTGAGTACAAAAACATTTTAGATTCTTAAACATTAGTTTTCTGTAAGATTAAATGTTACAGAAAAATGTTTGTATATCAATAAAGAAACCGGTATATTACATAAGAGAGCACATTTCAGACAAAAAACACAATGAAGACTGCTGGGGTTTTGCTGCAAAAATAAGAAGCGAGTACGACATAAAAGTCTCCAGAAGAACCGTGACTGGTTCTGTACGATGCCCAATAAAACTTACATCTCATTTCCTTATAAAACTGCACAAACTGTACCGGAGACTACTATTTTTATTTATTTTTTTGTCACACCAAATATTGCCTTTTGTTTCGTTTGTAAGTCGCTTTGAATAAAAGCATCTGCTAAATGAATAAATGTAAATGTTTCATTTACTACTGTTTATTTCTCTATACTGTGTTTTACTTTAATATAGAATCATTTAATTTCATTATTTTGAAGGCATCTTTGTTCTACAGCATTTCTTTTCATGTGCCTAAAACTTTTGCATAGTACTCTGTGCTTTGTAGATGTTTGATGTTGGTTTATTTTACTTTTCTTCTCCCCCCCGAGTTGAAATCATCATTGGCTTGGGAAAAGTCCATCTTTTTGAAGTTTATAAACGCATGCTTATGACCTCTGTCTGCGTTCTCATGTACTGATGACTTTCTCCCTTGCCGTATTTATGGAATTTACCAAAATTCTGATTAAAAAACTACTCTGTAGTGCTGTATTTTAGATTAAGGTTTCCTTTAGTGGCATTATTTAACACATTAGTTAACATTGACACAATAGGAAACATTAACAACATAAGTAAAACTCGTACTTATTTTTTAATTGATGTAAACTTGTAGTAATTGTGTGTGTGTGTGTGTTTTTTTTTTTTTTGTTTTTTTTTAAAAATAATAAACTAAATATGCCAAATCAACACCAGCATAAATAAGCCATCAGTACAGCCATCACATAACATATCCCATCCGTGAGTAAAATGAAGCCTATAGTGACCAGAAATATAAACCAAAACATCAGAATTAATCAGAGTTAATTAATCAGAACTGAGACTGAAAAGTTCAGTCTCTTACCAAGAGTTCAGTACTTATCAACATTTAGGAACATGCTGTAATATAATTACTGCTAATTTGCTTTATTTGGACTTTATTTTTAGTCATGGATTGGATAAACATTTTTATCCAACGTTTTACAGTGCTGTGAAAAAGTATTTGCCCTGATTGCTTCTGTTTTTGTGTGTCTCTCATACTAAATTGTTTCAGAAGTTAAAACAAAATCTAAGATGAAACAAAGGCAACCTGAGTAAACACAAAATACAGTTTTTAAATGATAGTTATTTATTGAAGCAAAAAAGTTATCCAATAGCAACTGGGCCTGTGTGAAAATGTATTTTCCTCTGCAGTTACTAATTCCCCAACTCTATGAAACTGCATTCATAATGGGGTTCAAATGAACTAGAGGCAACCAGGCCTGATTACTGCAAACCCTGTTCAATCAAATCAACATTTAAATAGAACTTTTTCAACATCATGGAGTTGGTTAAAATGTCTTACCCAGTAACATGGGGTGGCTGTGGATCAGGTGGTAGAGCGGGTTGTCCACTAATCGTAGGGTTGGCGGTTGGAGGTTCGATTCCTGGTCCACATGACTCCACATGCCAAAGTGTCCTTGGGTAAGACACTGAACCCCAAGTTGCTCCCGATGGCAATCTAGCACCTTGCATGGCAGCTCTGCTACCATTGGTGTGTGTGTGTGTGTGTGTGTGTGTGTGTGTGAGAGAGAGAATGGGTGAATGAGAACCAGTGTAAAGTGCTTTGGAACCGCTCAGGTTAAAAAAGCGCTATTTAAGTGCAGACCATTTACCATTTAACAAAAACCATGTACCACTAAAATCACTAAACCACTAAAGCAGTTCTGCAAAGTAGAGTGGGTCAGAATTCCACCACAGCGCTGTGAAAGACTGATCTCCAGTTATCGGAAGAGTTTGGTTGCCGTTATTGCTGCTAAAAGTGGCACAACCAGATTTTAAGTTTAAGGGGGCAATTAGTTTTTCACATGGGTGATTGGTGGATAACTTTTTTTTTTTTTTTTTTTTTTTTGCTTCAATATAAAATAAATAAATAAAAACTATTATGTGTTTCTTCAGGTTTATTTGTGTTTATTTCGTTTGAAGAAACTATTTAGTATGAAATATACACAAAAACAGAAGAAATCAGAAATCAAATACTTTTTCACAGTGCTGTAGGTGTATTTCATTTTGCATTATGCAAACATGCTACTTATTTTGTTACTTCTTACTGTTAACATGGTGTATTAATGCTGAAGATTATAGTATTTTATATAAACCAATGCAGCAAATATTCAATAAGGAAAGCTTAATGTAAAGTATTCGCAAAAACTCATTTATAACGTGCATATCAGATATTCATCTCTAGAGAGAACTGAATTCTCAATGAAGTCTCAAGCAGTGTGAATCTGCCTCTCTTGGTATTTTGCATAGCCATAACTCTGAAAATAGATTCCACCTCAAGAATTGGCTCTTGCCGTGCTCCAAAATCTCCATTTAGAATTCCTGCCTGGAACGTGAAAGTGTCGTTTATAATACAAGCTCTTTTTTATATTTATATATATATATATATATATATCTCTGTCCTAGACTGCAGTGTTTTATATCTGTCTCCATCCTGTGGTTCACTCCCCAACACATTTTTCAGGGTTTTTTTTGTCTTCCGCAGGAATTGAAAAACCTCATTCCAAAGTCTGCAGTGGGAACGTTGTCGGCAAACTCCAGCAACGTGATCAATCTTATTATTGATGCGTACAATGTAAGTATATCAGCTTACTCGTTCTGAATTGTGTCTTTATTCACCTGTAAAGCACTCGGTGACCTTTTCTTTTCATGCCTTTATGTTTTATCTGTCTCCTGTAGTCTTTGTCTTCAGAGGTGATTCTAGAGAACAGCAAGCTGCCTGAAGGAGTCGCCATCACATATCAATCCCGCTGCAAGAATGGAGTAGTGAGTGTCGGAGAGGAGGGACGCAGATGCTCCAACATCTCAATTGGAGATGAGGTAAGACTATAAAAAAAAAATTTAGAAAAGCTCCTGTAGGCCGTTGATGGTCAAGTCAGTGCTTTTTGTTCAATTCCTGGCATCTAGTTATTGTATTATGTAGATTTTGGCTTTGGTTCCAGTGCTGTATTATATATGAGGCAGTCTGAGAAAACACACCATGTAGCTAAGGTTGAAAACAGCCAAAACATACTTTGCTTATAACATACAGTGTGGTCCAAAAGTCTGAGACCACATTGAAAATCTGGGATATATTTTTTTCCATTTAAAATTGGAAATAAACAATGTTAGAATTTTGAAATATTTGAAACAAAGAAAGTAAATGTTCAATATCTTGAATATTTAATATTTAAGATTCTGCACTATTTCTAGGTCCCTATTTAAATGCAAACAAATGTGTGATGTACCGCTTTGTACAAAAGGTCAGATTTTCCTCATGTCTAATCTCTTCTGTTAAAGCATGTGTTCGCACGACACTCCGATGGATTTGATCTAAAATGGATCATACCAACGTACCAAATACTATGAAACTCTGAAATCCATGTAAATATTCCAAAGATTCTACTTTTCACCAAAGTTGTTGTCAGTAATATAATTTGTAATGAAAATTGTTGCAATAAATTAGAAAAGAATGCAACGTAGAAGCATTTTCACTCGTGCTCTCGGATCTTTGGACCCCAGTGTACTTTTGACATCTTTACTTGAAGAAAACATAAATATATTTTAACAAAATGATATAGAGATTTTTTTGGTAACTTTCTAAACTTTCCTCAACTGTTTTCAAAGATTGCATTAGGTAGTGTAGTATAATATTGTGTAGTATACAATAGTATAGTATATATCATAGCATAGTATACTATAAAATTTCAATATTTCATGTGAAAGGTTTTTTTTCCAGGGCCACCACACAAGTACAAGCACAAGTCTTGTGTTCTTCTGTGTTTTTAGTGGATTTTTGTATTTTTTTTTTTTTTTATGTATTTATTATTATCATTTTAATCTTAATTAAAAGATCTAAGTTACTTATTGTCATTTGAATTTTTATCTTTTTGGGTGACAGGTCGCCTTCAGCATAAACATCACAGTTAATGGCTGCCCCAAACAAGGCAAGGCTCAGATCCTAAAGATCAGACCTCTGGGCTTCACTGAGGAAGTTGAGATAAAACTGAGCTTTATCTGTGACTGTGAATGCCAGAAGAAAGGCATCGTGCGCAGTGACCTCTGCCATAACGGCAATGGCACCTTTGAATGTGGCGCCTGCAGGTAACGGTCAATCGACACAAATAATGTAAACTTATTCATAAAGAAATGTTTTTGCGTCTGTATTTGGAGTAGTAGTGAGTCTTTTTGCTCAGAATATTCTTTCTGATCATTTCATTGTTATACCATATATATCTCTCCATATACATACGGACACACACACACACACACACACACACACATACATACATATACACATGTATATGTATGTGTATATATATGTGTGTGTGTGTGTGTGTATTATTAGACTATCAAGAAGATAGTCTGTGGTGATTAAAATGCACTAGATAGAGCGATAGATCGCTTGTTAGATAGATAGATATAGATAGACCAATCAATCTACCTATCTAGTGCATTTTAACCACTATCTTCTTGACATGGAAAATATACTCACTGCCAACTTTATTAGGAACACCGGTACATTAATCGATCCCTGAGGGAAATTGTTCATAAGCATCTATAAGGCACTTTAGAACAATTTAAAATACACATAACAAGTAAACATAACTGGAGATGTGTTTTATAGTCAATCAGGAATAAAGAAAAAATGCTTGATTATAATATAGCACCAATAACCTACAGGTATCTGCTCAATGTTGAGATTATCTTGCTGTTCCCAGGTGTAATAAGGATCGTATTGGCCGAGAGTGTGAGTGCTGGAAAGACGAGGTGTCCAGTGAGGACCTTGAAAAGACCTGCCGCAAGGACAACGGCACCGACCTGTGCAGCAACAACGGTGAGTGTGTGTGCGGCAAGTGCGAGTGTAAGAAGAGGGACAACCCTGAGGAGTACTACAGCGGCGAGTACTGCGAGTGTGACAACTTCAACTGCGACCGCTCCAACAACAAGCTCTGTGGAGGTACTGACTGCTCTCTGACACCATATTTAGAGTTATGAAGAACACGGATTTAACATCAGTGTATGTATTAATCTGTTGTGTCTGTCCCTGTATTATGCTAGGCCATGGCCACTGTGTATGCCGAGCCTGCATTTGTGATGCTAACTACACAGGAAGTGCATGTGACTGCTCCTTGGATACGTCGACATGTCTGGCCTCCAATAATCAGATCTGTAACGGCCGAGGCAATTGTGAATGTGGAACCTGTAGGTGCACTGATCCTAAATTCCAGGGCCCCACGTGTGAGATCTGCCCCACCTGCCCTGGAGTCTGCACTGAACACAAGTAAGCGTAGGAAGCCTCCGTCTAGCTCTTAAGCACTGTCATCCACCAGATTTAAAAGAGAGGTTTTGAGACAGAAATTATTTTATCCAAAGCATTTCATTTGCTTTGGATTGCAAAGGAGACAAAAGCATTTTGGATTAAAAGCATCAACAAGCGTTCCAGTGCTACAAGATACATTTTCTACTAATTAAACGGAAGCAAGTTGAGATCATTCTAGGAATCTTATAAATGGTGCATTGCATATTTATCTGATATAGAATTAAATTTTCACCACAAATGGCCAGCAGATACTTCATTTCAACATTGCTCCATTTCTTCGGAGTTGATTTGAGGCTTTTCCTTCAGTGATTGCTTCACAGAGCTTATATTTTCAAAAGCCACATTTAAGACGGCATCCTCTTTTGCAGTAATATATCAACGTCTACGATGATGCATGCGTGTCATTCTTCCCCTCTGTGTTGTCTGATTACGTTGTTTATTTCTGTAGGGTATTGATCGATGCTGAATTTTGTTCTTTTGAGTTCCCTTCGCTTGAAGTGTTCAAATTTGCTGTCGTTGGTCTTGATGTTGATTTATTTTTAATTTTTTTTATTTTTTCCAATCCAGATTTTGTTGACTGTTTCGAGAAAAAGGTTTTAGGGCTGAGTGCATAAAGTCTTTGATTTCTTTTGCTCCTGTGGTGACTTCCTCTATTCAAGAAAATGGTATCATGTCTGTCATGCTTTGGCATTGAAAGTTGAGTGCAGCTTCTTTTAGGTCTTCTTTTCTTTGACGAGTGTGTCCGTTCTGCCATTAAGAGTTTGTGCGGTGGCGTGTAGTATTGTATTTTAATTTCTTAAGGTGTTGATTTCTGCTTGGCTTCACAATTCTTGTATATCTTTGTGCACTGATTCGAGTAGGTTTAGTTTAATTGGTTTTAATTGGTTGGGTTGTAGTCAGCGTGTCGTCGTCCAATGGCCATTCCTGAGGTTGGCTTGTTCTTTAGATTGTGTAGTCCACGAAGCAGTACTCTATGAACTCTTCGAGGTCTTCCACTTTTCAGGAACGTGTGAATTTCTTAGCTTGATTTCTTTGTTTTAAATGTAATTGGTTGCAGCAGCCAGTTGCGCCTCTTCTCGCGAGATTTGTGAGAATGTCTGTTCACACATCTTACCTCTTCTGACAAAGTTAGTTCCTCCTATCACTTACATTATTCCCGCTGTAAACAAACATTTTCTCACCAGCCTCTCTGTCTCTTTTTCTCTCTCGAAGTTAATATGACAAAAAAGCTTGTCATGTTATAGAATAACTGGGAAGCACGAAGTCCTCTTTCCTGAAGACATTCACTTACTGACAGTCGAGACATCTTCCATAAATATTAAATAAGTCACCATACCAACAGTTGTACATTTTTCTTTGTGAAGTACCAGAATATATAAATACACACACACACGTGTGTATATATATATATATATAAAATATGAGAGAGAGAGACAGATACATATACAGACACTGTATGAGAACAAGCACATTTATGTAAAGATTTATGTATGTGTGTGTGTGTGTGTGTGTGTGTGTGTGTGTGTGTGTATATATATATGAGAGAGAGAGAGACAGATACATATACAGACACTGTATGAGAACAAGCACATTTATGTAAAGATTTATGTTGCATCCGGCACTATATTCATAGCCGTGCTGTTATGGAAAATTAACCCACACCTTCAGATACAAGGATTCACCAACACTGTGGTATAGACGTATATAAAACTAACCACAGATATTCTCATATACAAGTTGATCGATTACATGCTTTTGGTGGAGGAGGTTAGGCATCTTGAGACCTTTTTTTATGAGTATTGGAAAAAAAGAGTGTGAGATTGACTGATCAGATTGAGCCAGCAGTGTTACACTTGCAGTAGTAGTCTGTTGTGGTGAAGCAGGAACTCAGTTTGCAGATGAAGTTCTTTTCTGTGGGTGTGTAGTTACTGATAAAGTCATGAGTACAAGCGGTAGAAATGTTGTTCCTCCCCATGGTTGCTGGTGGCTTAGTCTCTGTGATAGGGTGAGGATCCTGGGGATCCCCATGAGGAGCTGGAATCTATGGTGGAGCATAGACCTAGAGTTTGAACTGACCTTCTTAGTGTGTTGCCATGACAACCCTTGACCAGGAAAAGCGGAAGGAGAATGATTAAATGAATGAATGAAAGTTAATCGCAGTCAGATGCGTAACAAGCAGCATGTTATTTCACAGGGCGTGTGTGCAATGCCGAGCCTTTGGTACAGGAGAGAAGAAGGACACTTGTGAGAGAGACTGCAATTACTTCACTCTGATTAAGATGAAACATACGGACGACCTGCCTCAGCCTGTACAAGCCTTCCCACTCATGCACTGCAAGGAGAGAGACGCTAACGACTGCTGGTTCTACTACACCTACTCCGTCACTAACCACACCGAGGTCCATGTCATCGAGACTTTAGGTACATTTTGAAAATATGATCAAGCTTGACACAACAAACAAAACTGTTTCACGTTATAAATTTCTCTGCCTCGGATTTCCTGTATACTCCGTAGGGCACCTCAGAAGTGTACACTGCCAGGTCAAAATTTTTTGAGCTCCCTGTATTAACATTTTGCTTCAAGTTAATACTCAAAGAAAAGGATATAATAAATGAACTGAGAAATGTGGCTCTATCTAGAAAAGACGTATGTTGTAGCACACAGCACATTAGTTGTTTTACAGTTGATTCTAATAATTATAATAATAATAATAATAATAATAATAATAATGTCTAATATCAATTGTAAGACAAATCTTGGCTTACAGTAAATACATCAAGAAACAAGTGCACTCGCCTTTAATGAAACGCATTACAGTCTGAGAGTGGACGATGAAAACTTTGTTATATGGAGCACTTGTTTAGATCAAATTGACCTAGTTTAAAATGTATTTTTATTTTTAAATAAAGAGTCAACTATAAATAAACTTTGTCTGTCAGGGCCTGTGATTAAACAGGTTGGGACAGTTATATTGAGTGCTCTGGTTTCCATCCTGTTTCCATCAAGTCAGGGATGCATTTGAAGTCGTTTCTATTTATTGATGTATTTACAAAGTTCTTTTCTTCTTTTTTTTTTTTTCAAGCCAAAAAATAATTTTTTATATCCTATAAATGCCTTTAAACTCCCAAATATAATTTCAGATAACATTAGGAACACTCTGTTCCTAGCTCTACAGATGCTTTATAAACCGAGATTAAAACTTAAAGTACTAATTGAAGTACTTGTCCTATTCTTAGTCTGTTTTGATCTTGTTAATTATACATTTTGTGATTTGCAGCATATCCAATAGATTCATAGCTAAATACAGTAACAGGTGTAGATCTCATTAATCACGCATTATATTAAAAAATACTTTTTCATCTTTTACATGTAAAGCATTGAGATTTTGGACTTGAAGTAAAATGTACTATATAAACTTTAAAACAGAGATTACTGTAATTTACATTACAGCAAGACACCTAAAAAAAAAAAAAAAAGTCAACTTTAAATAAAAAAAAAAGAGTTCATTTTAAATAAAAGTCAATTTTAAATAGTCAACTTTATAAAAGAGTGAACTTTATAAAAAGATTTAAAAGGGAACTCGCTTAGCAAATGTATTGTGTAATGTTGGTATGTTTTTTCAAGAACTGAAATGTGTTGGAATGTGCGGTATCATTTTTCCCATAATCCTTTGTTTCCCAGAATGCCCAGCTGGTCCTGATATCATCCCCATTGTGGCTGGAGTGGTGGCAGGAATAGTGCTGATTGGACTAGCTCTTCTGTTAATCTGGAAATTGCTCATGATCATTCATGACCGCCGCGAGTTTGCCAAGTTTGAGAAAGAGAAAATTAATGCCAAATGGGATATGGTAAGAAAACGCCTGTGCTTTTGGTTTTCATCTAAGATTTTATAGGGTATAATTAATTACTTCTGAGATCGGTCATTGTTTAGATTATTGGTATTCAATCCTAATCTTAAAACACCACAGTTCCTTGCTGTAATAAGGCTCTCTTAATTTAGCTAAGTGTCTTTTTCCCGTAGACAATGGGACTACGATTGTGTCTGAAACCCCTTTTCTTCTCCCTACCTCATGTCTCAACCCATTCTGGTCTTTAATTCATGGGAAAGTTACCCCAAGGCCAGCTGGCTCTGAATATATTTTTGGGTTAATACTTCTAGCAGCTGGGAAACAGAACAGAGCCATTTTGGATTTTGTAGGGCTTGGTTCTTCGAGGTGTGGTCTGTATGGAATAGATTTGCGAGGATTGATTAATCAGTGCTGCCCTCTGCAGGTTAGAAATAAAGAAAACGGCTCACTATTTAGTCTTAGACTAGTAAAAAAAAAAAAAAAAAAAAAAACTGTGTAATTTTTGCATTTAGAATACGAAAAAGCTTGTAAAAAATCAACACGTCATGCTTGGATAAGCCTCAAACAAATACTTTGAAACTTTCATAAGCTGTCATTATTTTTTTACAGATTAACATTCACACTTTCAAACAAAAGTGCATTATTTATTGCGTATTAATCTTGAATGTAGGCAGCACAATACATCAAAGCTCTTCTGTAATGTAGGAGTGTGTCTGAGTGACATGGGCAGGGCTGTAAAGGGTCATAAAGCTCTAATTATGGCAATGCAAAGGCTGTGGTGTCAGTTACACTTCAGCCACTTTGTCTGCCAGGCCTG
Organism: Stegophilus panzeri; assembly: GCA_024331685.1. Taxonomy (NCBI): domain Eukaryota; kingdom Metazoa; phylum Chordata; class Actinopteri; order Siluriformes; family Trichomycteridae; genus Stegophilus; species Stegophilus panzeri. The sequence goes on along the minus strand of JANDJT010000001.1, from coordinate 28,969,109 downwards.
TGATTAAATCATCTTCAAAGGCTGTGTGTGGCTTGTGATGAAGGTTGGGACAGTTATATTGAGTGCTCTGGTTTCCATCCTATTTCAAGCCACCACTATTCCAGGGATACATTTGTGGTTGTTTCTGTTTATTGATCTATTTACAAAATTATACATCTTTCTTTTTTTTTTTTTTTTTTTTTTTAAGCCAAAAATATTTTTTATTCTTATATTGCCTTTAAACTCTCAGATATAATTTCAGATAACATTAGGTCCACTCGATGTTCCTAGCTCTATAGATGCTTTATAAAGCAAGATTAAAAACTTCAAGTACCTGTTTGACACTAGTAGTCTGTTTTTATCTTGTTAATTATACATTTTGTGATTTGTAGCATGTCATGTGATTTGTGACGAATGACGTGAAAACCCGATTTCAGTGGTTTCAGCTGTTGTTATAAGAACGGCCTCTGAACCTTCTTTTTTTTCTTTTAATAATGGTGGTGGGTGTGTTCTCTCAGTTGAGTTTGTTGGATGTAGCAGTTCCCAGGACTGCAAAATTCACCTCTACATTTACAAAAAGGAAAGGATATACAGTTGCAATCAAAATTATTCAACCCCCATTGCAAATCAGGTTTATCCCAAGCATACCTCAAATTCCACCAAGGCTTGGTTGCAGAAGTCATCCTGGAAGATTCTACAGGGCCATCACAGT
>JANDJT010000001.1:28956408-28968153 GCA_024331685.1 Stegophilus panzeri | reverse complement strand
TTCATTGCAAACAGCTGAAAGTCTGTAAATTTTGACAATAAACCTGATTTGTAATGGGGGTTGAATAATTTTGATTACAATTGTAGATTTTTACATTAACATTTACAGGGTTTCGCCGACGCCCTTATCCGGAGCGACTTACAGAAATGCTTCATTGTGTCCATCAAACACATCCTCATATTATCAAGCTAAAATCCTGTTAGAGAGGAGTTAGTACAGAGAAAAGAAGAAAGACAAGTCCAGCATGTTTTTCCCTAGTGCTCTTTTAAGTGTTAGATTTTCCATCTTGTAAAGAGCAGTTGCTGTAATGATTGTGAAATAATCAGGAATTTCAAACAAGATCTTTCCAGTAAAATCTTTCCTCTTCCTTTTAGCTCCTCATTATCATCGTTTTTCTTGCTTTTGCGATGTGTTTTTCATCTCCTTTGCCCTTTTCCATCTTGCCTTCAAATTCTTTGTCTTTTTCCTTCCTTAGCAAGATAATCCAATTTACAAGAGTCCTGTTAATAAGTTCCAGAATCCAAACTATGGACATAAAACTGCAGCTTTTTAAGTGTGTATTACTTCCCACTCGCCTCTGCATGGGCTTTTTATTGTCTTGTGTGTGAGATAGTCTGCACTATGGCTTGTGATCTTAGAACTTTAAATTAATCATTAAATCAATCAGTTTAAATATGTTTTTAAACTTTGAAATGCATCATTTTTTTTCTTTTGTATTGTATTATAAACTCATTGTTAGTCTTTAGGAATGTAAGAGCAAAATACTACAATCATATGATTATCACAGTATGATAGTGGTGTGATGAATTGCATCGCAATACACGTTTAAAATCTTTAACAATTGGTTGATTCCCCCCCACCCTTGTTCTAGGTTAAAAAAAACCTTTTAGTAAATGTATGGAAAATCGTGCATCATTTTCAGTGCGTTGTCTTTTTTTTTTTTCTTTTCTTTTTCCCCCCCCCCTCTTGTTTGATTCACCCTTTGGCAAAAAAATATATATTTTAATTAAAAAAAAAATAATAATAAAATTTTAACAACAATTACAATTAACACAACCAAATTTTTGCAAAAACAATTTTTGTGTTTTCTTTTTTTTGTGGCAAACCTCAGCATAACCATTTGTTTATTCCGGTTTTTTTTTGTTTGTTTGTTTTTTTTTTCTTTTTTATGGCACTCTGTTGGGAAAAACTCAGCTAAACCAAATTTTCTGATTTCTATTTTCTTCTTGTTTTTTGATACTCGTTTTAAAACCAAATATTGTTCTACATATTGTGCATCATGAAAATGTTATTAAATATAGAGATTTATTTCACTCACCCCTTCATCCCTACTCCAACTCCTATTCCATGTCCTTGTGTGTGTGTGTGTTTGTGCTTTTATGAACTAATCATCTTACTGAAGCTCGTTGTTGCATCTGTTTCACTCTTTTATTGAGATCCTTAACAAATGAATTTGGGTGTTTTTCTGCATTTTTTGACAGGACTAAACTTAAGAGCACTGCATCTTCAAAAACCCGTTGCTCTGCCTGTTTTCACGTGTTCATGTTTCTGCTTTTCACAGGGCGAAAATCCGATCTACAAGAGTGCGGTTACAACCGTCATCAATCCGAAATATGAAGGCAAATAATGCACATCTCCCATGTGCTCAGAGCGGTATTCTTTTCAGTTTTAAATCTTTTCTTCCCATTTAAATTTCTTTTCATTTTATTTCGTAGAACTACGCGTTTACATTGTAGCACTGCGTTACATAGGACGCGAGCATTTTTTGCCTCCTCTCCTCTGTTTTATTGCGAAACATGTACAGTTTGTAAAGACTTTATCAGCATCTGAAGCTCTTGTTTAGAGTACTGTTTGTATTATTTCCCTTTGTTTCACACATTGATGAGAACATTTACTGCAAATTCGTTGATGCAGAGACGGCTATTAATCCTTCATAAGCGATACATAAGGTATGAAGCGAACCTTTATTACGACAGTTTATTATTATCTATGCTAGTCTTCATTTCTATTGGAGAGAACTAAACAGCGTTATGCAGCAGCATCACTGTGAGTGTGTAACATCTGACATGACAATCTGGAGTACTATTTGTATTGGTGTCTTTTTATTATGCCAACGATTCTAGACATATTTGCTTAGCAAGCATTGAAGGCATGTTATGGGCTTATGTTATTTTATGTTATGTTATATTCCAAAGTTTTGAAACATAGTCTAGAGCAATTTTATGCCACACTCACAGACGCTTTAGGGGCATTTCACTCATAAATGCACATGGCTTTTGGTCAGATTTTCCTTCTCATTCTCAGTCTCTAAGACAAATGATGACAAGCAATTTTGCAACTTTATGTATATCTGACTTCAACCTGTGTCTGTGGAAGAGCATATCCTTTACTGAGAGTTGTTTGTATGTAGTCCTGAAATCAGTATGTCTACTGATGTCTGTAGTTAAAGCCTCTGGCAAAATTGGGAAGGGGGGGTGCAGTATATTTCCCGAATCTGCCAGTAGTAAATTCGGGAAATATTTCCTAAACTGCTATTCAATTATAGTTGAAAGCTACTATAGGAAAACTCCTATTTTCAACTTGATCAAAACATTGTGGGTGTGTCAGAGTGCATTATGATTGACAGTATAGTTACCCCAGCAACACAAATCTATCATTACTTGCTGATTTACTTTATATGTATAAAGTTATTTTAAGTATGAATACTTGCATACATATACAAATCATTTTCTCTGATTTTTATGAGGTTATAAATCTCTCCACTTAAAAAAAAAAAAAAATTAAACCACTGATGCCATTTTTTTTTTTTTTTTTTTTTTTTAACAAAAACTATTAGATTTGTGAAAACATTCATGGTAGATGGTTGTGTGGTTAAATGTTTTTATTCTGTTCTAATGTTTAAGATGATGTGTTTACTTTTAAAACAAAGAAATTGCCATTTTGATGTCTTTGACAACTACCAAGACATATGGAAACTGGAAAATTCTTGATATTTGATGTACAATGCAATATTATATTACCCAAGATGCCTCAAATCCTAGCCCAGTCCTTTATTTTAAAGTGCCTTTTCGACATGTTCACTATTGCCATGCTGTTTTGAATTTATTTATTAAAACCGACTCTTAAAAACAACATGCCTTTGTTTATTAATGAGGATTATCATTACTCTGACGTGAGATGGAAGCTTCTCTACAATCTTGCACAGATCGTGAGCATATGAAGCCTGTGCAGAAGTACATTTGTATTTCATAATTCAGTACAGAGGAAGTGTAGTGGTGCAAGTGGTCCTGTAGAGGGCAGCACTACTTCTAGTTGAGTTACGTTTGTGCATGTTTGTTTGTCTCAGACCAAGGACCTTATTTATTCATACTACCGATCATTTTTCTCCATAAAATAATATTGTCAACTCGTGATTTTAATAACACCTTGGACAGAGGCCTGCTAATAACCACAAACTTTCATTTCTAAAGACTGAATTTCTGACATTTATTGAACTAGAGTGTTTCCTTTTATCTCTCATTGACTTTCTGACAGTTATATCCAAACAAACAAAATAAAAAACACTTTTACGTAATGGAGTCATCGGCTAAAAGCCGCTTTTATCGGCAGTTTCCCGGACAGTTGGCTGTTTGAAAAAAGATGTTTTAAGTATGAATTGGATTAAATCAGTAGATCTTACTAGTATAATGAAACTAATTGAAACTGTGTTTTTAAATAAATAAATAAATAAACTGTGATAAATTATTTTCTTTGGTGAATATGTACTGGAATGTGGGATACCCATTCCATTTTCCATACAGCTTATCCTACACAGGGTCACAGGGCAGCCTGGAGCTCAAGGAACTCGGGGCACAAGGCGGGGGACACCCTGGACTAGGTGCCAACCTTTTTCAGGGCACAATCGCAAACACATTCACACACTACAGACAGTTTGGACATGCCAATCAGCCTACAACGCATGTCTTTGGACTGGGGGAGGAAACCTCAGAAGTATGGGGAGAACATGCAAACTCCGCACACAGGAGAGAGCCGGGATTCGAACCCCCAACCCTGAAGGTGCGAGGCAACCATGCTAACCAAGAGGGATCTACTAAATATTATTAGACTAAAGTTCCTAAAAAGTAGCAACAGTATGGATACAATTAAAAGTACAAATTAAAAGCAACATATTTTACAGAGATATAAATATATAATGGAAATAAAAACACTATAAACACTAGAGTAATGTTTATGCCAGGGTTAAAGATACCTAACAGAAATAGTGAGTGCAGATCATACATTCAGCTAATAGAGTGTATGGAAATCTGTAAGTGTATCCAGTAAGAGTGTATGGAAATCTTTGTGTACCATTTTTACAACCTGAAAAATGAAGTGGAGAGTAAAGGTGTGTGATGAGAACATAAGCTGATGCAATGATTGAAAGAATCGAGACAACAATCATAAATTGGTTATTATCGAGTACAGTTGTGTATAAATCTTTTAGTGAAAAAAGGACAGACACCTTCTATTTTTAAATGTGTAATAGGTGATATCAAAGTGGTTTGCCCATAACTCAAACTTAAAATGGTCCTTCTCAGTGACTACATTTCCATGCACATCAAATTCTATATTCTTAAGGTCTATATTCGGGTTTCAGCCATATTCTGAATACGATGTTTATATGCGTACAGGCATGGAAATATTCCTGTATACATGGTTGTAGTAAGTGTGCCCGAGTTGCTATTCCTAAATACCTAGCCTTCAGCTAAACATCAGTTAGCACCCACGATTCCTTGCGGACTGAGCCTGTGCATATATCTCCTTTCAGTGGATTTTCTGAATAAGGTGTTTACATCAACAGATTTCTGATTAAAACAGGCATATTCCAGGGGTGGGAATCATAATATTGTCTTAATCTGAATCGGACTGCAGCGTTTACATGACTCAGTACTAATTAGAATATCGCCAAATTCCAATTAATAGTGGAATATTGACGTGCATGTATACGTAGTCTCATCATTCACAAATTAACGGTAGGCCAGATTCTGAACAAAGCTAGTCACGTATAGATCGGAGGCTACCAAAATGAACCATATAATAGTATATTGTATATGGATATGATATTGAGTCCAAAATGACTAAAACAGTCATTTCTATCCACAAGTTGGATTAAAAAAAATAAAATAAAGATAAATAAGCCCAGTCTGGCTGGGTTAAATCTGTATTGGACCCAATGTATGTTTCCAAATTGGGTTCTTTTTAGTCTAGCTAATTTTACAGTATGTAACTTGTCCTGTTTGAGTAGCCAAAGCACACTTCCATAACTGTCTATATGCATGATACCATTAATCTTTTAACTTATTGGACCATGCTTTCAACTGTGTTAAATAAATTCAACTGTTATGTTTTTTTTAAGCTTCTGAAAAGAAAATTTTTATTAACAGCAACCTTGGACACAAATATCTCTAACTCAGCTTCACTGAAATATATTTTGCCCGCTCATTTGACTTCTTTTCCTCGCATCTCGGATAACTGTAGTCTGCTCAATGCTTTCCTTTTATTGGCTCGGTCACCACATAAGAGGGCAAATTGGGGTGTCTTCATATGACATATAAACAGAGTTGATATTAAGTTAATAGCACAGCATGGCAATGTTTTGCTTCTTACCTGGAGGGATGTCATAACCGGTCACATGGAGGGGATCCATGCATTCGCTCCACAGGTGTCCCACAAGGCTCAGTGCTCAATCCTCTGTTGTTCTCCTCCTTACACGCTCTCTCTGTGAGATCACATGGTTTTTCATATAACAGTTATGACCCCACCCAACTCCTCCTCTCCTTTTCTCCCTCAGACAGAGTTTCTGCACAGATCTCAGTGTGATCTGGCGGATATCTCATCACGGATGGAGAATCACCACCTGAAACTCTCAGCAAGGCTGAGCTGCTGTACATCTCCAGGGATATACAGAGATCTTCTGATTCCCCTGTAGTACTCATATCACACCTTCTGACAGTGCATGCAACCTTGGGGTAGTTCTGGACAACCAACTATCCTTTACTTATCTTTCTAACCTGACTCGGTCCTTCAGGTTACTCCTGTACATCATCAAGAGAATCTGGCCATTCTTTTCCACAGAGATCACTCATATGCATTTTCAGTTACTTGTCATCTCATGATTGGATTACTCCACCTCACTCCTGGCAGGACTTCCCCTGCATGCCATAAGACACCTGCAACTCAACCAGAAGGCAGACTGATGATTTGTTTTCAATTTCCCCAAGTTCTTCCAAAACTTACCCCACTTCCCTCAACTGTCTTCCTGTACCTGCCCAGGTCAGATTTAAAACATGAACGTGTGCCTAGAAAGCCAAAAAAAAAAAAAAGAAAAAAAAAAAAGACTCTGCTCAGCTTTAGTCAAATGCTGCAAAACCGATAGGACGGCTCTTCACAGTACAGATGGATAATGACCCAAAACATACTGCAAAAGCAACCCAAGAGCTTCTTAACTCAACCCAATCGATCATGCTTTTCACTTAGTTAAGACAAAACTGAAGGCAGAAAGACCCACAAACAAGCAGCAACTGAAGGCGGCTGCAGTAAAGGCCTGGCAAAGCATCTCAAGCGAGGAAACTCAGCATGTGATGTCCATGGGTTCCAGAGTTCAGGCAGTCATTGACTTCAAAGAATTTGCACCCAAATATTAAAAAGAAATATTTGTTAGTTTGTCCAATTACTTTAGAGCCTGCAAAAATCACAGAACTATATAAAAGATGGCTGTAAGTCCTAAACAGTTTGTTAAAGCCCTTGAATTAAAGCTTAAAGTCTACACTTCAATTACACCTTGACTCACACTATAGACACTTTGGACATACCAATCAGCCTACCATGCAGGTCTTTGGACTGGTGGAGGAAACTGGAGAACCCGGAGGAAATGCAAACTCCGCACACACAGGGCCACGGCAGGAATCGAATACACAATTTATTTATTTATTTTAATATCAATTCAATTTAATGTGATTGCTCTAACTGTCTTTGTTCACTCATGATGTACATGTGTCTGTTACTTAGGTCATGATGTTCTGTCCTTGCTCATGTTTTTCTCCTATCTAAACCTTGGGCATTATCTATAAACTACAGTATCGTGATGGTCATCCAGAAAGATTTACAACACAAGCGATGGCGAGACAATTTCAGTACAGTAGCAGTTTGCTATCGATTGTGCCTCATCGATGCTACAAGAACACGGACAACAAGACATACATTGTTGGCATTTCTTTAATAAACATTTGCCAAAAGAACAAAAACATTTTTAGTAAAAAAAAAAAAAAAAAAAAAAAAAAAAAAAAGACATTGCCGCTCCTCTCCTTTTTGAAATCGGATTAAACTGGTCTCTTTGTTCCATTTTACAATGGCTGTAGACAATGGCTGGTGGAACTGGTGAGAAAATACAGCTGTGTTTCATTCAGTTGTTCAGTAGACAAACCAATTTAAAAGGAGCCTAGTCGCTCAAGTGCTGCAAATCTCACTGGAGCGAAATGCTTTTTTAAAAAGCTCGTCCAGTGAAAAATGGACCGGACCCACCAATGTTAAGTCATTAAAGGGGGGGGGGGATGTGAGGGGAAAAAAAAAACAAACCCACATTACTGGTCTTTTCATCTTGTGCAGATACAGCACATCAAAATCATTCCATATCTTAGTTGTTTCCACCTACTTAACTCAGTAGTGCAAAACATTGTAATACTAGTCTGTCCTTATGCAATTAAAGGCGCCATGAAGGTACAGATAATAAAAACACTTACCCAGGCTGGTAAATGCACACTCCAAAAAGGTCAAATTTTATTTAAAAGACAGCAGTTTGATAAGATTACCAAATCATAGAAAGGGGCAACTAATAGAAAAACAGGGTGAGGAGGAAAAGTAATCCCTCTCGTCTCACACCCCTCTAGTTGTAGCTCAAGCCACAATACTCTACTGAAATGTCTGCCTGCATCCATAATTAGAATTATTACAAATTAAGTGTGCCTTTATAGTGCACTCAGTGCTGGCTTGATCGATGGCAACTGCTTCCGTCTTTTACAGTCGTCCTTTTCTGAAGTGTGCGTGTCACCGTGTTGTCCCTCCTGTTTTTGGGAGCCAATCAATATGGGAGTCCCCTCCCTCTTAGTGCTGCAGTGTTCAAATGGGGAACGTACCCAAGAGGAAGGGGTGGAGCCCCGGACTGGGATGGGGAACCCCACACTTGTCCTGGTGGAGGAGGTGGAATAGATGGAGGTGGTGCTCCTGCGTCCTTCTGGCCTATGGCAGGGTTGTAGAGATGAATGCTAGAGGGGTGGGGGGTGCCCTCCACAGGTATGGGACTGTGATTGTACTCAAAGCGATGGTCCTTGTCTCCGCTAAACACCATGCTGCCACTGGCTCCTACAGAAACTCCACTAGCACTGCCACCTGGTGCTGCTCCGTGAGGGAAGGGCACTGGGGCAGAGGATGTGTTATGAGCATGTGCATGAGGGGGTATTCCTCCTCCCATCATGTGGCTGAGGTAGCTTTCTCCGAAGCCTGTAGGAGGAAAGGGTGGAGGGGGCAAGTGGCTTCTTGCTGGAGGAGGAGGAGGAGGAGGATAATCAGGCTCGGGTGGCCGTGCTGCTTCTCCTAGTCCTGCAGAGGTGGAACAGGAAGAGGAGAGGAGAGGCTGGCTCTCAGGGGCCTGCCGGTAGTCCAGGTCTGAACATGGAGGGGGTTCTGGGGGCTCTGGGGGCCTCTGATCAGGAGGCAGGATGGAGAGCGGCTCGGGAGCTCTGGAGGACGATCCGCTCCCCTCGGTCGCTGAAAGAGAAGAGCCAAAAAAAAATAAAATAAATAAAAAAAAAAAAAAAAAAAAAAAATTACTTCATCACCAAGAAACAAACAACTAAAAAGGTCCAACGGTCCAAATCCACCATCTAGAACAGATTATATCATTATTTCATCATTACTAGTTTATTTTCACAAAGTAGACACCCATAAACATCACCTGACCAAGCAACGGCCTCTGGTAGTGCACACTTGTGATTTTGTTGTATTTGTACGCTGTCTAAAAAGTTTGCACTCAAATCATCAATGGCATGTTATATATAAATGGTATTTATTTTCTGTAAATATTCCCACACTTCAGACCAACAATCTCACCATGTCTCCTGCTCAATATGAGCCATATAGGGTACAAACAGTTACAAACAGTAACAGACCATTGATGATTAATAATTTAATGGAAAACATTTTATACACACACACACACACACACACACACATTATAATATATATATATATATATATATATATATACTTCAAGTAGTATCTTACTGGGAGTATTGGGACATACGAACACGTCATGTAACAGAGGAGAACGTTGTTGCCTAGTTACGCATGCTGTCGCCGTGTGCTCAAAGTCACTCCTCGTTGCATTTCAGTTTTTCTTCCTTCATTATATCATTTTTACTACATAACTGAATCCATCATTCCCTTGGTTTATTTTTCCACATTTCATTTTACACCTCTCAAAAACACATCCTACCTTATTGTGAAGCAAACAGTCACAACACTCCTCCTCCCTCACACAAAGGGTTGTGGGCAATATTAGCTGAAAAAGTGTCCACGGCTCCACTTTAAAAAAAATATCGACCGGAAATAGTACGCCATCCGAGCACCTTTGGGATACTCGTTTCAACATACTATGATTTGGGACACACTGATACTAATCTCGGATACTCTGCGAACTGGGACACAGCAATTATTAGTCTTAGATGATGTGAATGTCTGTGTGAATAAACTGTAGAATTACTATAGAAAAGCTAACATTCGAGTGAGTGCATCAGAGAGAGCTGTCAGGAATTTAAATCAACACCTTCTGACCAATCGGTTTTGAGGATTCAATAGCACTGTTGTATAATCATCATATAATGAGTTCAATTTTGAATGCTAGAATTCAGGGACAATTTCTGGAATACGTTTCGTCACCGATTCTTCAAAATGAAAACTGTCGATTCGATTGTCGACACACAAAAATGTTGAGTGAAAGAGGGATTTGGCTTTACCTGGTGAAACGGGGCTCGGCTCTGGTGGCGGTTTTATTTCTGTCGGGAGAAGAGGTGCGGCGGTCGCCCCTGCCGCTGTAGATACGGCTGCATCCGCTCCCTCCGTCCCGAGTGCTTCTGCGCTCTGCTGGACCTTGAGAAACTGAGCGAGCAGCATAGTGACGGCTGTTTGCGTAGCTGTGGCAGAGACATCTCCGTCGAGTTTGCCCTGCTGCTGCGGAGTAGGGGGTGATGGAGGCTTGGGCAGGGGTGGAGTTCTGGGAGCCCCGCTCACTGCTGCGACAGGTTGTGGGGGTTTAGGTGCTTTGGGCTGGGACTGGGAAGCGGCAAGGGGCTCCGGTGGCCTCTCGGACTCAGCTGTTCCTGGGAGAAGAGCCTTAGCAAGGTGCTGCAGTGTTTCAGAGTTTATCTTAAAGCCCATGGCCTGGGAGAGCTGCGCAGAACCCGCTGGGGTGCTTTTAGACTGGAGCAAGTTCAGAAGCACAGCCAGCTGCTCCTGGGTCAGCTGAGTGTTAGGACCTTTGGGGTCTGAGGGAGACAATAGGTTTCTTAGGGCTTCATAAAGCTCAAAATATTTAGCATCAAATTGCTACAATAATTATACAAACTAATTTGAACATCCAATTTGTATTTATGCCTGGCCTCTTAATTATAATCCAATTTATTCATCAAGTGTGAATTTAACAGGCATGCATCTCCTCAAGAAGAATAACATTTAAACACTGAATATATGCTCGACAAGGCAAAGACTGCAAGTGTACAGAGTTTGGAACGAATTCACAAATATTTAGTATGTACACAAAATTTGCATAGGGACAGATCCCTCTGGCTGTTTGAGTATAAGTGATAATACACCGAAACTTTTGTGGTATGTGCGAGTTCTTCAGCAGAGCAGGGGGTTTTTTTATGTTACCCAGCATGGCGGCGGCGGTGGCACCGGGCCCTTTGTGTCCTCCAGCAGAAGGGAAACCCTGAGGCGTGTTACTGCGGCTGTCGTCCAATCCCAGCTCTTTCCGTGGAGCTTTCGGAGCGGTTAGCTCTTCCGGCATCTGCTTCTGCCGCCGCCGTTTTTTACTCCACAGCTCGTGACAATCCTGCCACAGAGGGAGACTGGAGGCATAGAGAACGAGAAGGAGTGTATACATGAGAAACTGATAAGGCAGATAGAGTGCAAGTGAGAGAGAGAGAGAGAGAGAGAGAGTTTCAATATCCGGTGCGACATCGACACGTGTAGTCTATAATCAAGGGTGGACAAATCAGTAATAACTATAGCACGTGTCACTCGTTCTGAATCCCACCTGCTCTGCTACACGCACGGCCGAGGCACGATCTGGTTAAAGATAGAACGGTTTGTATGAGGCAGATTCATCTGCATGCACAGATGAGAATCACATAGGTATGGGGAAACACTGATGAACCTGAACGAAAAGTCCAGCGCAAATGTGTGATGCAGGCTAACCTTCCTACTACAGGTGCATCTCAAAGAATTTGAATATTGTGGAAAAGAACATTTTTTTCCGTAATTTAATTAAAAAAGTGGAACATTCATATATTCTAGATTCATTACACATAAAGTGAAATATTTCAAGCCCTTGTTTGTTTTAATCTCGATGATTACGGCTTACAGCTCATGGAAATCAAAAATCCAGTATCTCAAAATATTAGAACAAAGAATTTATAATACAGAAATGTCGAC
>JANDJT010000001.1:28937528-28956308 GCA_024331685.1 Stegophilus panzeri | reverse complement strand
ATACAGAAATGTCGACCTTCTGAAAAGTATGTTAATTTATGCACTCGATACTTGGTCAGGGCTTTAATCCTTTTGCATGAATTACGGCATCGGTGCGGCGTGGCACGGAGGCAATCAGCCTGTGGCACTGCTGAGGTGTTCTGGACCACCTGAGATTTCATCATGTTACGCAGAACAGTGCGCGATTTAAATCACGGATATTTGCCATACTTCTAGAGTTTTCCATTTCGGTTTTTTTCGGCCGTGAAACCCGTGATAACTGAAACGGCAGATGTGGGGGTTTTACTGGAATATCTTTTATGTGCAAAGTGAAGAGAGAAGACCAGAGATTAGAGCTGTTACAGTTTTCGTTACATGCACAAATTAGAAACCTTTCTAGAAGAGGGTGCTGAGCAAGTACTTGTTTGTTTTCCTTTAGTCTGCATTAATGCAAAATTCATGTATTCGTTTTTAGCCTGGTCAATGAGGTTTCCGGCCAAACGAAACACAGGTAGCACACTGGAGCTTTTACTTGCCCAGTAGGGCTTGCTAATAAATATATGGATTTGTCCACCCTGATAAATCCATTTTTATAGAAAAAGCAAGTGCCTTAAAGAAAATAGAAAAGGACAGAAGAGAAATGATATGGGAGGTTTTTCAGGAACAAATCAGATGGCACTCGTACTCTGGTGGGGGCATCTTAGCCGGGTCCACGTCTCTGAGGAAGTCGCTGCTGAGAGCCTGTTCTGCAGTACAGCGCTTACTGGGGTCCAGAGCCAGCATGTGATCAAACAGGTCCAGGGCCGTCGGAGGAATACTAAACGCGGCAAGAAAAACTCGTTTAGCACCAAGGGAGAAAAACAATGAAATTCCTTCTAAGCAAAGCACCAACAGAATAGATTACTGCGCACCACTTCGTACTCTTACAGTCTACATGCAACAACAACGTCATTGTGTGCAAAATACGTCACACTGATATGCAATCACTGTGCAATGTACATGTTTTCCATGGAGAACAGTCACAGCGTTGTTTCTATACTGCTTGATCTCTTTACTAAAACAATATGTGGTTCTGCATTGACAGACAGAAATACTGAAGCGAATGAAAGACATCTCGGAACATTTAACTCATCACAGAACTAAACCTAAAACGATGTGGATCGTCTCCATCGCATTTCGTTGAGACGCTGCGGCGGTTGTACAATGAGGTGATGGAACGGGTGTCCGATCACAAGCTCTCTGCTGCGGGTGAGAATCTATCAAGCAGAAATGGATTAGATCACAAGTTTCAGGTTGTCCGTGAGGGACACTTATCGCTGTGCCTGTCGACACTTTTACTAGAAATCCACTAACTTTTATGGAAATATTTCGCGAGAGAGCTTTAACGGTATTAAAGATGGCTGAACTTCAGTGCACTTAAATGGACCACTTCACATCAGGAGTTGATTAGGGGTTTGCTCGTAAAGCCTCCAAAAAATAAAGAAGAATTCTCAATTCTGATTGGTCAGCTAATTCCCAGGGGCTTGCATGGCAGACGCCACATACATCGATTGAAAATTTACGTGTGTAAATGCTGTGGTGAAGCTTTCTGTGAGGAGACGTTTCTTTATTTTTTGGAAGGCATCCCTGCCCTTTATAACAGCTTACAGATAATCAGCAGCAAAACCGCTCTGAGCCAGTGAAGTCACCGTTTCTCTACGAGGAGAAGTGCGGTGCTGCTTTGCCGCTGGCTGCGGCGCGCTGGTTTGTGACTACCAAAGCCAGTTTGATCAGTGTTTGCGAACTGGTTTGGACATAGCACCGCCTCAACCTCGCTGTACAAACGCTTATTATTCTCGTATGTGATTCACCTACCTTACCTTAGCGGTGTGTGAAGCACAAAACACTGATTATCTGAATGCAACCTTAGAAGTAAAACTGTTCTTTTAAGTTTTCAGACATAGGAAAGTTTTTCCTGTCAGTTGCTGTGATAACATAAGTGATAACAGGAACTACATTTTTTGAGAATGTTCCAAAAATTACAATGCATCATCCTTTAATAATTTAACAGCCAGAGTCATATCTCCCTGCATTTCTCACCTGGTTTCCCACTAAACCTGAGCAGGGTTGAGCCTGGCCAGTACCTGGATGGGAGACCTCCTGGGGAAAACTAAGGTTCCTGCTGGAAGTGGTATTAGTGAGGTCAGCAGGGGGCACTCACCCTGTGGACTGTGTGGGTCTTAATGCCCCAGTAAAGTGACTGGGGCACTATACTGTAAAAACAGTACTGTATTTCTGATGGTCCTGACTCTCTGTGGTCATTAAACATCCCAGGACAAACATCGTAAAAGGGTAGGGGTATAACCCCGGTGTCCTGGTGAAATTCCCCCATTGGCCCTTCACTATCACGGCCCCCTAATAATCTCCATCTCTGAATTAGCTTAGCTACATCACTCTTTCCTCTCCACTAATAGCTGGTGGGAGTTCTGGTGCACTATGGCTGCCGTCGCATCATCCAGGTGGATGCTACACACTATTGGTGGTTGAGGAGATGATTCCCCGACCCATTATATGTAAAGCGCTTTGAGTGTCTAGAAAAGCTCTATATAAATGTAATCTAATAAATTATAGAAAAATCAACAGGGCTGGCAACTGACTATAAAGATATTCGGTTGGAATGTTGCACTGCACCGCTTTCCATAATAACGTCTTCGAGTCTATTCCCTGTATTAAAACCCCTTGTTACTCACAAAGCAAACTCTTCGCGGAGCCTGCGTCTGTACTGTTTCTTTGGTTTCATGGTGTTGAAGTATGGCAGTTTGATGACGTCGGGCCACACAGCAGGACAGGGACTGCCACAGATACGACTGAAGAGAAAACGAGACGGTGTTAGTTCAGAACGTCATGAATGCCACGTCAAACCGAACGGTGACGCAGACACGTCTTAAACTGTTATGACTCTGTGGGTGAAGATGTGGACGGAGACCGAGTTACCTAATTAGCTCTAACTGCGCCAGCTCTTGGTTGGCTTGGAAAATAGGTTTCTTGGTGAAGAGCTCACCCAGAATGCACCTGGAACAGAAGAAAGCGTAGCGACAGGGAATTGAATTGAAATCCTGGAAACGATAAGGGCTGGCTTGCTATATAGATCTCCACGATAGCGTTCGTCTCTTACCCGCAGCTCCACACATCAATGGCAGGCGTGTACCGCTCTTCACCGAGCAGAAGCTCAGGCGGACGGTACCACAGAGTGATCACCTTATTGGTGTAGGGCCGGCTAAAAACAAATTAAAAAAAGTTACCGTTCTGCAAAATTCCAGAAAGTGTTAGTCTTTAGTCCAATTTGAATCTTATTTAAGCTTAATATGAGAACACCGACCTTTCCTCGGAGTTGTAAAGTCGAGCCAATCCAAAATCCGCCAGCTTTATCTGGCCCCTAAGGAAGCAGGAATACGAATTAAAAGTGTCTCGGTTTGGACGGCGCTATTTGGGGGAACAAAATTCAGCAACGATTTCATACATGAACACAAACTATAACACGCTCGGTCGAGCCAGGAACAAACTGTCTCTCTTATTTTGTATCCTAGACTGGCTGAAGCACACTGACTTGTTATTGAGCAGAATGTTGGAGCACTTTATGTCTCTGTGCAGAAAGTTCTTCTTGTGGCAGTAGTCCAGACCCTCCAGTAACTGCCGCATGAAGGATTTGATGTGGCTCTCGTTGAAATGGACTAGGCCAGACTCCAAAAGCCCCATCAAGTCATGGTCCATATACTCAAACACCAAGTAGAATGCCCCTGTCAGAAAGGGGTCACAATCAATACACAGGCATTGCAATGAGAACAGAAGGTAAGGATCAGTGGAGGACTAGCATGTTTTTCCAACTCATGTACACGACATATGCTGCTTATTATTAGTCTTCGATTATGTGGAACATCCGCCATGTGTCTGAGCTGTTACTATAGAAACAATAGCGTGCTATAACGAGCGTGTCGATATTAACCTGTCGTTCATGTTACAGCCGGAACTACAGTCAAACTAAAATAAATAACGCACACCTTCTGACCAATCAGATTGGAGCATTCACCTGTGCTGTGGTATAAAACATATATCACACAAACACACAACTCCAATTCCAAAAAAAAAAAAAAAAAAAAAAAAGAGAGGCAGACTCTTTCAGACTTCTGCCCATCTTTACTTCTGACAGACTCTGCCTCTCTAAGATACTCTTTTTTTTCTGTTGCTAATTAACCTCCAGCTGTTTCTTTTTAGTAACGCTTTTCCAGCCTTTTGTTGCCCCTGACACAAAGTTTTTGAGACGTGTTGCAGCCATCGAATTCAAAATTACTTTTTTTTTTTTTTAATGTTACATTTCCCCACTTTAAACATTTGATATGTTTTCTATGTTCTATTGTGAATAACATATGGGTTAATGAGATTTGCAAATCACTGAGTTCTGTTTTTATTTACATTTTACACAGCGTCCCAACTTTTTTGGAACCGGAGTTGTGTGTGTGTGTGTGCATATATCAAATATAATAGGATTATATATGATTCTATTAGGATTGATGTGATTCTACTGAAACGTGCTTCTTTTTAAATGTGTTCAGCAAGGAAGCCACAACACCAGGGGTCAGGCCGTAAGACCCAAAAGCCTGAGGCCCTTCTCTTTAGACGAGTTTCAGAGCTAAACGTGTTCCTGACTGATATTCATGATATCTGACAATCCACGGTGAGCCTCGTGAGGTCGATGGTTTAGATTATTTACGCTAAGGTCATATCAAAAGTAAGAAACAGCGGACAGCTGATTTGTTTTCACTGCCTCGTATACACAGCGAATACCTTTATCGTTCTTGAAGTCCAGAGCGTCCTCTTTGTCCGTGACGATCTCCTTCATATTGATGATGCTCTTGTGGTTGAGCTGCCGTAGGATCTTGATCTCCCTGATAGCTGTGATGGGAAAGCCCTCTTTCTCATTGTCTAATCGCACTTTCTTCAGAGCCACCATCTCAGCTTAAATAATGAGAGAGAGAGAGAGAGAGAGAGACAGGAAAGTTAAAGGATTTCAAATGCTAGTCAAGACAACGAACTTGATGCAGCGTCAAAAACAAAGATTCCCGTTTACTACGTGAGCAAGAAGCACTGCTGAGAAACTGAAACTAGACGGTGCTGCAGCGCTCTTCGTTGCGTTAAACCATCCCATGTAAACAGATATTGTGTCAATGAGAAATCTGTTAGTTAGTGAGAAGCTCACCTGTGTCTTTATCCTTGGCTTTGTACACTTGTCCATAGGTACCTTCTCCAGTGATCCCAATGATTTCAAACTTGTCCACGCATCGCTTTCCCCAATCTATCTCAGTCTCCTTAATCTCTCCAAAGCGTGGGCCACATATTCTACACACACACACACACACACACACACACACACACACACAAAGAGAAATGTTAATTTAGCAATACATTTTGGATTTATGGCCAAGAACAAATTTGTTCTTGTGCAAAATAATATAATGTGTAAAATAATCACCCCCCCCCTTTCTTTATTAATCGCAATTCATCTTAAAATCATACGCATATGAAGGAGCACATGGACCTCATCTACAGAATGCCTCTCACACTGCCGGTCAAAAGTTTGTGGACACTCGACTGAAATGTCTCTCATGATGTTAAAAACCTTTTGATCTGAAGGTGTGTGATTAAATGTTTGAACTCGATGTCGTAGACAAAAATATAATTGTTCCGACATGTTCATTTCTTTCATTAGAAAACTAACATTTTATTTACAAATAATTTATTTTTATTTATTTATTTTTTTTAAACGGACGACTCGGAGCGAAATATTCCGAAAAGCAGCTGATAAGTGTCCAGCGTAGGTGGGAACTCCTTTAATACTGTTTAAAAAGCATCTCAGGGGGATTCCTCAGGAAATACATTTCTGGAAATTCTAGACAAAAATTCTACTTGAAGATGCTAAAATACTAAATTATTTTGATTTATTTTGGATTTTTTTTTAATCACAACATAATTCCCATAGTTCCATTTGTGTTACTCCAGAGTTTTGATGACTTTATTATTATTCTACAATGTGGGAAAAAAAGATTAAAAATAAAGAATGAGTGTGTCTGAACTTTTGACCGGTAGTGTAGATCCTTATCCGAAATAAAAATGTCAGGTTAAATAACTAGTGTTCATTTTCAGTTAAAGTGGCACTTTCAAACCAAAAGAAAAACATTATGGTTGTGTGAAATATATTAATTGGCACATTAAGTAGGCTCATGGGGTTAGTGGCAGTTGTTGTTGGGAGGTTGTGAAAATGTTGAAACATGACTCATAGGCCACTTGTCGTGCGTGGACGGGGGAAAAAAGAGAAAGAAAAAGAAGGAAAAAAAAAAAAAAAGTCTAATCGATCTTGGAAAATGTAGATTGTTTTAGCATAATGTGATTTTGATAAGATCTTTAAAATATAAAAACAGAACAGCTACAGGACTTCACTACTCTCAGATTACGCTCTGTCTCAGTCCATCTTTTTTTATTAAGAATATTTTTACGTCAGTTTCAGGTTTTTACAAATCCCATTTAGTAGGACACATAACGTAAGAACATACATATATATATATATATATATATATATATAAATTCAACATCAAATCTGTTCGCACAAACATTTAATAAACTAAGCCGTAGGTGTCTTAATCAGGTTTCAGAAATTCAGAGCGCACCTTTAAGATGCTGATGTTTACATGAACACTTGTGACATGGGAGCTGCTGAAATCAGATGACGCTATTCTGTGTAAATTGCGAATACTGCCTTTGACTACAAACGTTCACACAAACTCCACACTCCACAGGATCATGTGATGTGATGAACACCAGCGCTTACACCCCAGACGTGACAATGGCAAAGGCAGAGCCATGTCTCCCTGCAACTCTCGCCTGGTTTCCCACTGAACCTAAGCGGGGTTGAGCCTGACCAGTACCTGGATAAGAGACCTCCTGAGGAAAACTAAGGTTCCTACTGGAAGTGGTATTAGGGAGGTCAGCAGGGGGCGCTCACTCTGTGGTCTGTGTGGGTCCTAATGCCCCAGTATAGCGGCAGGGACACTATATTGTAAAAACAATACTGTCTTTCGGATGAGGCGTTAAACCGAGGTCCTGACTCTCTGTGGTCATTAAAAATCCCAGAACACTCATCTTAAAAGAGTAGGGGTATAACCCCAGTGTCCTGGTGAAATTCCCCCATTGGCCCTTCTCTGTCATGGCCCCCTAATAATCTCCATCTCTGAATTAGCTACAGCACTCTCTCCTCTCCACTAATAGCTGGTGTGTGGTGGGAGTTCTGGCGCACTATGGCTGCCATCGCATCATCCAGGTGGATGCTACACACTATTGGTGGCTGAGGAGATCCCCCGCCCCCTACTATGTAAAGTGCTTTGAGAGTCTAGAAAACTAACTAACAAAGCGTGTGTGGATGCACTAGAGATTTTCGATAACATACTTTGGTCTCCTTCTTAACATGGCGGCCTTTTTCTCCTCTGCTGGGCTTTGAGGTGAGCCGAGCGTACCGCCGGGGAGTTCGGGAGGGAGCGGGAGGTCAGACAGGAGGTGGCGGGTTTTCTTTTCTGGTTTCTTCTTCCCTGAGAGTGTAGAGTTCTTCAAGCTATATAACAGACACAAAAAAAGGGTTGCTTTCGCCTCTAAACAATACAAATACATTCACGGGCAGAAAAAAAACAACACAGACAAACAGTACAGACCTATCAGTTCCATCAACGTGGTCTATGAGGATGGGCAGAGGCAGAGAGGACAGTGAGGATACCGGAGCATTCACTTTCTCCTTCTCCTTCTCCTTCCCTTGAGCAGCTTGTCCTTTCCTCTTCACCTCCTTCACCCTGCCCGACAGAGGCACCTCTGAACTGCTCTTGGTGGTCTTGTCGACGGGGGACTGCGGCTGGCTCGGCACGGGGCTTCTGGGGCCTTTCTCAGATGCCGGAGGAGGAGACGGGGGCCGTGTTTTTTTCACTGTGTGATTGGTGACGATGATGGGGCTGGGCTGGGGTGCAGTAGAAGAGGAAGACGAGCCCTTGGTTGGGGTCGAAGCGTTGCTGGAGCTCTTGGCGCGTGCGGCCTCGGCGGCCTTGGCTTTCTTTTGCTTGCTGAGCTCGGCGGCCAGGCTGCTCTTGAACGTGAGGGTGCTGGGTGAGAGGCTGGAGGGCCGTGAGCGAGATCGTGAGTGACGGTGACGGCTACGAGAGCGCGAGCGGCGCGATGACGTGTACGGGCTGCGCGAGCGTGATTTCCCTGGACGCCTGGAGCAACAAACGTGACAGTTTAAAAGATGATCATGTTAACATCACACATTTTCTTCACAGCTTAATCGTTAAGCAAATCGTTAAATCTCGACTAAACAATTAGCAAAAACAATCAAAAGGAAACTATAAAAAGGACGGGTTCTGTCTGCGACACAAACAAATACGCTAACGTTAAAAAGATTTTCCACTGTGTATCATGACAGCAAACATCGTGTTTAAACTGATCTTCATATCAAAACTAGTAAAGATAACTCGCTCACACTCGACTCTACACCACAGCTTCAAGCATGTTTTGAATTTCCCCTTGGGCTCAATAAAGTGTTATCTAATCTCATGTGGGGAAAAATACAATGCTGTTTTTAAAGTTGTATCTAAATCAGCAAAGAACCCAAATAACACAAAACTCATAAAAAAATCATACACCCTCACAAAAAAAAAAACCAAAAAAAAACTGATCTCCAAATCCACCGACGCTGTTCGAAGGTTAATCAAACGTAATAGTTTAAAAAGTTTTGATGACATTGATCGAGGGTGCTGTCGGCGCTTGGAAATGAGTCATGTTCTGACTAGCATCGCTTGTAATGCCACAAAATGGGGTCGTACAATGCAAATGAGTTTTACACACACACACACACACACACACAGAGAGAAAACAAGGCTGTGCCTTCAACTAGGTCAAAGTTCAACCATCTCATGACCTCTGTGAAAACTTTATCCAGACTTTAGTCTCTTAAACCAAGGTCAAATTTAAAAAAGATCAGACACGTTGCTCATTAAGAGACAAAGGAGTATAAAATGTGTAACTAAACTCCATAAAGCCAGATTAGACCACAGGACCAGAGGGACGCCCGGCATGTGGGTGGTGAGTTACTGATTAGTCACTGAACTACACCCAGCTTCACACACACAACACTAATGTGGTAGATTTTTTTTGTACAACTCAGAAATGCTAATATTCATCCTACAGCTGAGTTTCAAGCTCACTAGAAGAGAAGTGTGTGAGAATGTGTTGTTGGGGTCACGGGACTACTTCTTTCTAAGCAACAGGTTCAGCTGACCTCTGAGCTGAACATTACAGACCTGACCATACATGACTCATGACTGAACCTGTGTGAATGGATCTGTCTGATCACTGGTCTGATGCTGGAGGGGAAAATGAAGGAACTGAAAGGGGTTAAACAGTGTATGTTAAAGTTATGAAAGGCCCAGGGGGATAGCCTGGGCACTGGGATGAGACTAGAAGATCAGTGGAAGCTCTGGAGCATGCCATGTGGTGACCCCTGCCATCAGAGCTACTTCACATCTTACACCAGGTAGAAGTTAAATGTATACGGCGTTACCTCTGCTCTGGACTGGGGCTGACTGATTTCCTGTACGGGCTCCGGGAGCGTTTTCGGCTGTATGGGCTGGAGGTGTGCTCCCACGCTTCGTACGGACTCGGGGAGCGGCGCCACGCGTACGGGCTTCCCGGGGAGCGCTTCCGTTTACTCGGTGATTTGGATGCGCTGTAGCCGCTGTACTGCTCCGCGTCTCGGCTGTAGTAGGTGGAGCTCGGAGAGGGCCTTTTACTCCCGTAGCTGGAAAACTGGTTGTAGCTGGGAGACTGGTAGCCGTACGGGTACGAGGAGTACGGGCTCTCGGCTTTGTTAAAGCCGGGGCTTCTTCGGTAGGCCCGCAGCTCGTCGCGCTCGTCCCGGTAGGCTTGCGGCGTGTCCCGGTACGCAGACGGAGGCTCCTTGTCCGACTTGGTTCTGCTTTTGGGCCGCTTGGCCTCGCGTTTGTTGTCCGCACTCGACTTCTTGCCGTTGCTGTCGTGGTTTCTCATCCGCTCCCGCGTCTTGGACAGCGCGACCCTCTCACGATTGGGTTTCTGATCTTTGACCTTCAGGTCCCGGTCCTGTCGGCTTGCCGAGGAGTCGGGCTCTCTGCGCGTTCTCCTTCCCGGCGTCACATCGCCGTCTCGGAGCTCGGCTAGCTCGGCCCACTGCTCCGCTCTGGGTGACGGACTGCCCGAGAACCGCTCCGACTGCGAGCTCACGTCGTCGTACTCCACCGCCAGACCGTGCACGTCCCTGTCGAAGCCGTCCGGTTTCTCGGGCGAGCGCCGCGCCTCCCGCTCCCTGCCATGCTTGCGCCTCTTTCGCCGCGACGCCGACGAGCGCCGCTTCCCGTCCCGGTGCCTCTCCCGCCGCACGGCGTTAACGCTAGCACCGGCGCTCCCGGGAGCTTTACTCCGCCTCTCATGTCTGCGGTTCCTTTGTGCCGAGGGGCTCCGGCCCCGACCGTCGTGAGAAATATCCGGATTAGGCATTGATCGAATTTAATATCCCCGTTCTGAAAGGTTTGTTTCCAGGTGACCGGTCCCCGGTAAAAACAAAGCAAAACATTTGAAACAAATATATCTGGTAGCTAGCTCTATAGCTAACCAATCTAGCTAGCTAAAACAGGCAGAATGGTCTCCTCCAGACGCTGGTGTTGTCTCTTCTGCACAAAAGCCAATCCACTGCATCAGTACTGCGAGCAAATAATCTGTCGAAGTATATATGATTTAAATGGTCCAAAACCCGAGACAAGATCTCGATAATCCAGTTACGAGCATTTCAGCATGTGTTAGCCGGCTAACTGGGATTAGCTTGGCAGTTGACTAGCTACCGCTAATTTAGCGAGCCGTCGCATGAAGAGGCTTCTTCTTTTTCTTCAAATCGTCTTCCATGGCTTCATACCGCTCACTGTTTCTCCGTTTTAAACAGGAGCAGTGTTCAGTCCCAGTCGCGCCTTATCGAAAACAAGATTCCTGTGGGGAAAAAAAACCGAAAGAAAAGAATTCGTGTACTCTTTCAGAGTGAAACTTCTTCGGGCTTTTTGCTCTCACACTACTGACTCTCACTAACAAGGAAGTAGCTGCTCAAAGCTAAGCTTCCCCCGCTGGCTAGCGTGCATTCCCCTTCAGCAGATTCAACAATGGAAATATACATTTAAAAACAAAACAAGGAATGCTTTGCTATATTTACGGGAAAATGTCAAATATCGTCTGTTAATTATTTAAGATTTTGTTATTATACAATTTTTTTTATTTTTTTTTCCGAGTGTGTGTCTTTGTGTGGCGAAACTCGCGTTGATAACACGTTTACTACAAGGCCTCTGTGTACTGTAAAGGCCTTCGGTCATGACAGACATACTAGCCGTGGCACTTAACTTCTCTTAACTGCGTAAATCCTGCAGTACATCCCTTCAGCACCAGAGGGCGAGTCCGGCCTACATCTGTGATTAAAGATTCTCTTCTTTTCGCCCCGAACAATCAAAAAATCAAACATTTTATCAAATAAAATGAACATAAGATACATGTTGACTTAGTATTTACTACTCGAATGCTTGTTTGTAGCCACAGAAAGATCTAACACACCATTTCTCATCCAACTAGATACACTATATGGCCAAATGTTTGTGGACACCTGCTCATCACACTCCTAAGTTCTTGTTGAACATCCCATTCCTGATTTAGTTCTCCTCTTTGCTGTTATAATAAGCTCCATTCTTCTAGGAAGGTTTTCCACTAGATTTTGGAGCATGGCTGTACAGATTTATGATCATTCAGTAATAAGAGCATTAGTGAGGTCTGGGGTGAAGGCGGCGTTCCAGTTCACCCCAAATAAAAGGTGTTGAGTGGGGTTGAGTTCAGAGCTCTTCCACTCCAAACTTCACAAATCATGTTTTTATGGAGCTCACTTTGTGCACAGTGGAATCAACATGCTGGGACAGGTTTGGGCTTCTTGGTTTCCAGTGAAGGGAAAACAAAGACAGAGACATATACAACGACATTCTAGACTACTGTATGCGGGCAACTTTGTGGCGACAGTTTGGGAAAGAACCACCTGGGTGTGATGGTCAAATGTCTGCATACTTTCAGCCATATAGTATATACACGACAAGATCACACTCTGGATTTTACTGGTACAACAATGAATAATACATTGTCTTGTCCTTGCTGGGTTTTCTTTACTTTTCCATGTGAGTAGTATGTATGCCTTTATACTAAAACCAGTCTGAATAAACATTTTCTTTAAAAAAAAAAAAAAAAAAAAAAACAATTACCTTCAATTTATTTTTCTTTCCAATGGCTCACAGTACACAAATCAGAAAGACAAGAACACACGGATATGGTTAATGCAACAGCCAAAAAAAAAATATATATATATATATAAAAACAACAACAATGGAATACAATGAATAAATTTGCCTGTAGAGTATCTTCACAGCAACAAGATATGCTTTTAAAATCAGCTGAATGGAGTATGAAATAATTCCATTTTACTGTCGAATGTAATCTTATGAGCAACTATACAGGTGTAAATATTAAACTGTGTAAATGAATATAAATTAATTAACTGATTTAGTTCCTTCATGTTGCAAATCACGTGACAATTTACATACTTTGAATTTTCAAATATTTATTTCAAACAATACAATAGCTGGAATATATAGAGCTGGAGAGTGCAGATGAGTGAGAGTGGGTGGAGCCAGTGAGACAGGGTATGGTCAACTGCTCCAGAGAGCTAGGGGGCGGAGCTAGAGCTAAAAGTTTTCAAGTGATGCAGTTGAATTGATCTAGGCGGTGGTTAGTAAACCAATAAAGTGAGCCATAAAGTGTAAATCATTTGAAAGTGTAAAATTAGAAGCCTATATACAATTAAAAAAAAAAAAATGCATAACGTTACATAAATTGCGATTAGTAAAATAATGATTCTGACTGTGCATTAATGTACAATTAATTTGGACAGAAAATGAATGCTGGAAGAACAGAGCTGTAAACAGATAGGATTAGAAAGATAGATACAAACTAATTAAACATTTTTAAAAAACTGGGAATGTAAAAAAAAAAAAAAAAAAAAAAAGCTTATCTTCACTGCTGCCAGAAATGGAAATGATGGTTCCTGCCAAATATTAGGCAGCTCAGTGTATTACACAAAGAAAACATTTCAAGTTAAAATTCAATGTAATAATTCATATGGACACGTACACCATTCATATCAATTTTAAACAAATCACGCTTGCGCGCGTGCACACACACACACACTCTCACACACACACAAACTGATAAGTTTAAACCATTGCAAATAAGCAAAAATTAGCACCATGACCGCATTAAGTAAGTAAGTAAGTAAACAGGCAAAGCACAGCTTAGTAATTTTGCTACGAAAGCCCACCATGGTTATCTCACATTACCATTCCAACATACAGGATTTCATACTTATTAAGCTTAAATAGCCTAACAGTTCAACATATGATACCATGTTAACTGTAAACTATGGGTCACCATAAATGGCACCATGGTAGTTACTGGTGTAAATATCTCAACTGATTTCCAACAGCATTTTTTACTATCTACAAAATGGTTAGCTTACAATGGCCCAAGTTTCAGACTTGTACAAAACAGTACTAGAGCTCCCCACTTTTTTTTTTTTTTAAATCACACACCCAGCAATGACTGTGTTGTATTAGCTAGAACCCTTAGTCCATAAAAAAAAATAAAATAATAATTGCAGGACACATGCCTGGCTTATTATTATTTTTTGTGTTTGCAGCTGGATTTAGTGAAGAATACAGAGTTATGATTATTATTAACAGCATGTTTCGAAAGCAAGAGCAAACACATCAAGCCTTTACTTCCACTACACTTAAATCTGACCGTTTGGGTAAATGAAGCAATTGGCATGTTAAAGCATTTAGCTAAAAAGCAACAGAAAAGAGGGAGGTATATTAACAAAAATACACATATTTGAACCAAAGAGTACAGTGAAACTAATATTTTACATTTTGAAATGTAAAATTCATTCATACTGTCATCAATAAAAAGAAACAAAATAAAAAGCTTTTAAGCTTTTAAAACATTTTAAAGCATTTAAAACATCCTCATTACCTAATAAGGTTTGTTTTGAATAAAGACGACAAAAAAAAAAAAAAAAAAAAAAAAAAAAAAAGAGGATGTACAGAATAAAGCACACAACAGCCGCCACATACTGCATACAAAAAGACAAACAAACATCGCAGTGGTATTTTACAGGGCTTTAGCATTAGTCATGGCTTTTTTTTTTTTGTAAATTGTGTCTCTGATTTAAAGGCAGAGAACAACTTGCAAAACACCACATTTACAAACTACAGTAAAGCCCTGCACAGTGGTAACAGTTTGAAATCATTTTCTACAAGGAAACTGGCGCTCCCCACAAACTACTGCTCCAATAGGACACGTCATTAAAAGGTTCGATGCGGAGCTTCACATTCACATCTGACATAAAGGCATCAGGAAGTCAAATGGCCCAAAAATGCTTCGCAAAACAGCTTCCTGTTCCTAATTCACATCTCTCATAAGCTTAGCAAAAAAGTATTCAAATTAAATACAGGGGGGAAATTTTAAACATTCACAACCAGTGTTTCATAGTTCATAAGTGTTGGCGTTTACTAACTATTAACCCAATTTCAGATGTTACTGTGATTTAATTTCAATAGCAACAATTAATCACAACTGACAGCCAATCAGTTCACAGCATTTTATCTGTAACAACAATATATTTAAATTTTAATAATAAAAAAAAAAAATGTTTTGACGACAAGGACACACAAGGGTCCTTTAGTGACTTCTTATCATCTGAAGGCAGATCAAGGCCTGTCTGCTGGGTTATTTGACCTCTTTTTCACAAAAGAAGTGAACAAATAGCCCAGACACAATAGATCCAAGTCCAAGGTCATAGGAACCAACTGGTTCCGGTTCAGGATTTTAATCGAGCAGCAGGATCACGGGGTTTGTTCTGAGCCTGGCTGGATTGAGAGGGAAAGACACTCCACAAGATATTGCGGATTTCTGGTACATAATGTAATGATGAACACATGGCGGAAAGTGAAGAAGAGCTCCTAGTAGCTTCATCTGAGGCGAAACTGTAAAGCACTATAAAAGCAGCTCTGGCTCTGACGCACAATCACCGTGACAACGCTGCGAACCCCACACACACACGAAATATGGAACAGACATATTTACATATTTTAAACATAAGGGAAGAGCATGGTAACGATTGTTAAAGAACTTTTTGTACTATAAAATGCAACATCTCTCTCGAATTCGCTTGGCCAGACTTTTCCTCTTCTTCTTCCCGTTCTTCTCCTTGCTGTCTTCCATCTTCCTGGCACGGATTTCTCTCATCAAGTCAAAGAACACCTGAAAAGGTAAGACTGATGAAAAACACCCACGTCACATGAGTGACAGTTCTTTAATTTCCAATAAATACTTGTAATATTTTTCCTTCATGTCTGATTTCATCTACAAATCAACTGACTCATTCAAGGGATTTGATCAAGGTGGAGGGAATCATGACTAGCAGTTCATTTTAGTGCAAAACATTCAGGCGTAGAGGCGCTCACATCTATGCTGTAGGACTGGTAGGATTGGTCTGAGGCATTCACTAGATTTGTCACTGTACCATGTCATAAGTAATTTGCATAGAAGTGAGAAAATTCAATATAATTTGTCACTCTTGAGTTGACTCTTGTGGCTCTGCGTCACATACTTACATTAAAAAATATTTTTTTTAAAAATTAAAAACCCCAAATGAACACCTGCCATTTTTTTCCTTTGCCAGTGTGAAAGCAGGGTTAGTAAGTAATAAAATCCTGCAATCATTTCAATGACATAATGAGAGGAGTTTCATATGCACGAATCTGAACAAACCTAGTGCTAGTGCTAGATCTGAATCGGTTTCTAGAATATTTGAACGAGGCAGAGAAGTTGCATGTGACATTTTTAACATGGTTTTTTCTCTTTTTTCGAATGGGACACAAAATCACTGTCCCTCGAGTCTATACACCGAAGCTGAAATGACTCGCTTGTTCGCCAGCTGCTCTAGAGTCTCAGTTCATGCACCGTCCATCACAGAATACTGACCTTGTCCACGTTGGCGCGGGTTTTGGCGGATGTTTCCACGTAGCACACGCCCCACTGCTCAGCTCTACTCTTGGCCTCGTCTGCGCTCACCTGTCTCCTGTCCTCCAGGTCCGATTTGTTCCCCACCAGAAGGAAGGGAACGTTCTCGTCCTCTTTCACACGCAGGATCTGCTCTCTACGCAGGTAGGTAATGCTCAGCTCTGCCTCAGCATCATCCATATTTAACAGTGTTAAGCAAGCATGCTCAGACACAATGCTACTGTACAATATGTTACTCTACCTGAAGTCAGCAGTTGCAGCAAATGATTCCAGCTCGGTGATGGAGAAGACACAGAGGAAACCCTCTCCACTGCGGAAGTAGTTGTCTCTAATGGCCGCATAGTCTTCTTGTCCAGCTGTGTCCAGAATGTCGATCTGAACCTCCTCTCCATCCAGGACTACCTTCTTCCTGTAGCTGTCAGCTTTCGTAGGCTCATAATCCTCCACAAACTGAGACAACAGGTGGAAAAAAGTACTAGGATGAGTAAAATTAAGTCTTTTGGTGGTTGTGCAATCGCAGATTGTCTAATCTTCAATCAAATTTTTTATTTATTTATTTTTTACAATTTTAAAGGTGCATAAGGCAAAAGGTGTTTTTTTTTTTTTTTTTCCCCCAAGCTTAGGTCTCTAATGGTTAGGTGGGTTCGATATTTGAATAAATCCTGCCCATATTTACAAAGCTCTGCCCCCAGGATCTATGGTGGCTCGTATAGTGTTTATAAAATGACTGACAGGAGGCGTATCCAAAAACAAACATGCATTCTGGACCGGAAGTCAGTTTTCCAAATGGATTTTCTCTGCGATTGCATCCACTTTTGGTAAGTACATTTTTAAATGTATTGTTATGTTCCACATATCTTCCATGGTTATTTGTACAAGTAAGGAATATTTATATTATTTAAAAAAAAATAATAATTAATTAAAAAAAAAAAAAAAAAAAAAAAAAATCAACTATTGCACCTTTAAAATTGACTACTACTGATAGTTCAGGTTTCTGGACAAATGTCTGTTAAGTAATGTCTGTAGTAATGACTCTACAAAGTAGTAGTAATGAAATTACAAAGATGGCTGTATGTTCACATTGTACACTGGATATAAAAAGTCTACACACCCCTGTTAAAACGGCAGGTTTTTGTGATGAAAAAGTGAAACCAAGAACAGAACCGCCCTCAAAAACTGATGAAAGGACAAGACAAAAATTTATCAGCAAGGCTGCCAAGAGACCTATGGCAACATTAAAGGAGCTGTAGGTGTATCTGACAAGTACTGATTGCTCTCTGCATGTAACAACAATACTCGTATTCTTCATGTGTCTGGGGTATGTGGTAGGTTGGCTAGACAGAAGCCCTTTCTCACAAAAAATGCCCACGTTCAACTAAATCACCCCAAACCATGTGACAAATTGTGTTATGGTCTAATGAGACCAATTCCAAAAATGTATAATAATACCATAATTCCAAAAGGTATGTTTGGAGCAAAAAAAAAAAAAAAAAAAAAGGCACATCACCAAAAGATCACCATAGCCATATTGAAGCATGGTGGTGGCAGCATCGTGCTTCAGGGCTGCTTTTCTTCAGCCAGAACTGGGGCTTTTATCAAAGTGGAAGGAATCATGTATGGCTACAAATACCAGTCAATTTTAGTACAAAACCTTCAGGTGTCTGCTAGTAAACTGAAAATGAAATTCACCTTTCAGCACAACAATGACGCAAAGCATACATCCCAATCAACAAAGGAATGACAACCATAAGATCATCAGTGTTTTTGAGTGATCTAGCCCGAGCCCAGACCTGAATCCAAATGAAAATCTGTTGTGTGACCTGAAGCGGGCTGTGCACAGGACGATGCCCTTACAATTTGATGGCTCTAGAATGTTTTTGCAAGAAAAATTGGGAAAATATTGCCAAGTCAAGATGTGCCAGGCTGATAGACTCTTACCCAAAAAGACTGAGTGGTGTAATAATCTCTAAATGTTCTTCAAAAAAGTATTAGTTTACAGTTGTGCACACTTATGCAACCAGGTTATTGTAAGTTTTTTATTTTTATCTTTTTTTTTCCTGATTGTTTTTCACTTTATTTGTATACTTTGCAATTTCACATTAAAGATGGAAAAAGATCTAACATGAATGATCTTTCTTTACGTCACAAAAACCTGCCATTTTAACAGGGGTGTGTAGACTTTCTATAGCCACTGTACACATGGCTGGAACACACAGTTATATGCATGTATACGCTATGTACACCTAATATTAATGCAAACTGTTCTGACCTTTATTATAATTGCTTGGTGTTGGGCTTGTGGCTATGCATTAGCAGGTTCCCATAACATATATGCAGGTTGAACATGTGGTAGGAACCTAAAAACCCTCAAGTGTCCTCAAATGTCGTCAGTAGTTTATTGTTCTGCACTTTCCACCAACCGATACTTCGCTTCAATTTAGTTTCAGCAAGAGGTAGCTAAAACAAGGCAAACTGTTTGTGGGCTTTCTTGTGCATCATCTTTAGAAGAGGCTTCCTTCTGGGACGACAGCCATGCAGACCAAT
>JANDJT010000001.1:28891356-28908054 GCA_024331685.1 Stegophilus panzeri | reverse complement strand
TATATATATATATATATATATATATATATTTGTGAGACATTATAAATGGTTATAATCTCAAATCTGATTGGTCAGACACTGTTGATTCATTTTCTATAACAGGAAGTCAGTAATTCCATCTGCAAGACAAATCACAGCTTTATATTAAACTGCTCATTTTGATACATTATTGTTTCTATAGTAACAACTTACACATGGACTTGGATGTCTGACGCTCCATATTATCCATAATTAATGGATTAAGAAATGTGTTGTCATTTAAAAATAAAAATAAAACTGTGTGATCGTTGATATGGTAAAGCTTTCCGTGAAGAGATGTCTATTTAAGATTTATGGAAGGAATCTCTGAGTGTCAGTTTTCAAGTTTTCCGACACGGGAAAGTCTTCAGGCAAGGGCTTTCTGATTTCTCTGTAACAGGACAAACTGTGTTTTTTTATTGTCTTATTAACTTCAGGAAAGAAAAAACAAGAGCGGCTGGTAAGGAAATGACTATTTATAGCTGCTTTGACATAAGTGATAACAGGAACTAACTTGTTTTATAGACATTCCACAACATTAATAGGATAAACAGTACAACGTGTTATGTATTTAATGTAATTAAATGTAATAGTTGGAAATTAGTGTGGTATAAAATGAATAAAACATGTAGAACATGCTGTAATTGGAAAATAATCAACTTCAGGGTGGTAACAGTAAGTGCACTTGACGCCGGGCAACATCACACCCAATGCACATCCCAAAGACTTGCAGGCAATTGAGAGAAAATCACTCAAACAAAGGTATGTTAACTTCAGATCTGCCAAATAAAGTGAATAAGGACAAACTGTCCTTGTCATTGAGAAGGACTGCTTGTACTGACTCTAAAAATGACTCCATTTAGTAAGGCAGCCTGATGTTTTACCTGAGACAGCTAACAAATCACATCCAAATACAAATATTTTAAGTTCCAGTTTGACCCAAATTCATACGCTGACCCTATATTTCAGCAAAAGGTAACACGCCAATTGCTTGTCAAAACTCGATAAAAGAAGGAGAGAAAATGTAAATCTGATTTATCCATTTCATCTACAGCTAGAAGATCATATGGATCCAATCATGGGTAGAATTTATTATCTACAAATTTAGAAATGTAGCATCTGGCTCACTACTGGAGCATTTCTCAAGACAGTCTTCATGTTAGCCAGAGTGTATTTCAGTTCAATTAGTTACTACAGGAAGGTTAGACTTTAAAGCTGGACAGGATTACAGACATGTATGAGTAACTTGGCTTGCACGTGTATCTCTGCACAATGTGATACCTCATCAAGGGTTTATAAATGCCATTTCTCTCCATCTGTGCCACGAGCATCTGTACTTGAACTCGACCTCGTCTTGAATTTCACTTAGCGAACAAACGCTCCGCAAAGCTCTCTTTGCACCTTACATAAGCATAAGGCAGGAAACTGGTGAAAGTTTTTGACAGGTTGTTTTCCAGAAAAGTAAGCAAACAGATCTCTTGGCCCTGGAGCGTTTCCCAAACCACTTCTGAAGAATGTGTCATTGGCACGTGGTGAGTGTAAGTTAATGGAGGGGGAGACCGCAGTGGTAAACTCTCAAGGGTGTTCTCACGTTCGCATCTCAGTCAGTTGTGTCATGGATGTATCTGCTGGAAAGGTGGGTCGAATAGGAAAATAGGAAGGATTCCACGGAAATAAATCCTTGTCAGTGTTTTTTGGGAAGCAGCCCAGTTTTCTGCATTTTAAACAGGAAGACCAGTGAAATATGACTGTGAAAACAGATCGGGTTTATTCCCGAGTGCAACGATCCCATGAATTTGCTTTAATTAAACAGAATTCAGAAACCACTGACAAAAAAATATACGCAGAAAGTGATTAGGTGTGCCTGTGGTTTCTGTACAGAAGCAGAGTCAAACTTATGCTTCATGAATTCAAGCTGTGTCTGCCTCATTTGATCACCGGAAAATAATTGTCAATGGGTGCTAAGCTCCTGAGTAATGGAATTGCTTGTGCATGTGAATTTTTTACACATCATTTGGAAGATCTAGATATTGGCAAAATAAAGTCCTATTATTAAAGGTTTGCTAATGAAGTGAGACTGATCAAAAGTCTGGTTAAGCCAGTGAAAAGTCTGGCCTTTTGATCAGACAAATGGCCAGACTTTTCACTGGCTTAACTGGACTAAGAGGATAACGTTTAGGTCGATAGGTTTTAGGTTCCAATAAGAGGTTCAACCACTGGGAAGGAAAGGAACCAAGGTGAACGGATTAGACTTGGGATTGATTTTCAGTCCTGCTTATTTCCATGTACATCTGGAATGCTCAATTTTCTATCAAATGAGAATGTATGAAGGTTGCAGGATCGAAAGCTGAGCTGGTCAGTTCTTCAGACCGATC
This sequence comes from Stegophilus panzeri, assembly GCA_024331685.1. NCBI lineage: Eukaryota > Metazoa > Chordata > Actinopteri > Siluriformes > Trichomycteridae > Stegophilus > Stegophilus panzeri. The sequence continues at coordinate 28,905,661 of JANDJT010000001.1, read as the reverse complement.
AATGCACGCGAATGTCTTCTCACCGTTCAGCTCTTATATTTCAGAGATCTGAAATTGCTGTTTATGTAACAGCAAAATGACTGATGATATTCCTATTCCTTCATATTGTGTGAGTGAAACACTTTCACTCACTTACTTGGATGCATAGAGGATAGAGTGATGGACTCCTTTTCCTGCCTCCTTTTCCAGGCATTTCAACATGGAACAAAAACCCACTGGTAGTTAAGAAAGAAAGAGCGATCCATTGAAGTAAATCATTACTTCTTTGAGCTCAATAGGTTAGTCTTGAGCTCTTGATTGAAGACCGGCATGCAAATGATGAAATTTGTTTGAGCCACAGTCAACAAACAGCTGACTACTCAGAATCATATACCGACTACCGTTCTGTAATTTATTACTCTTTTAGGGTTTTATACTTAGCATACATTGGAGCTCATGGTATGTGGTGGAGACAGTAGCACTGTTTGAAAGGAGCACTGTTTTCATGGGCAGTGGTAGCTCAGTGGTTAAGACAGTGGATGCCTGATTGGAAAGTTGTGAGTTCAAATCCCAGCACTACCAACCTGCCACTGTTGGACCCTTGAGCAAGGCCCTTAACCCTCAACTGCTCAGTTGTATAAAATGAGATAAAACTCTGGATAAGGGTGTCTGCCAAATGCCATAAATGTAAATGAAAGAAAATTTCAGACTTCTGTGGTTTCTCTTCTTAATTTCATAGATGGGGGAATGTTGTGTAGCTTTAGTAAACTATATAATTATAACTTTCACATAATAAATTTCACAACTCATTATGAAGCTGTGCAGAATAGAATAACTTGAACAAACAGCTATGCATGTTCATAATTTCAACTAATTGAGGCCATTTGACAACACACAGCAAATTGCATCCACTTGCTTGGTGAGTCACATTTTGGGGCCTGATGTGGAAAACGAAGCAGATGTGCTGGTTCGGTGATTTCACCACATGTCTTTACAATGATAATGATGAAGGGAGCCTGTCTCATGTTAGCCACAATACAACGCTGGTTGGTTTACCAAAGAAGAGATGCTGGAAATGACTGAATTATCATGGGGCATTTGTGTAAGCGTTATCAATATGGTGGGCTTTGCCACACCAGTGATAATATTAGAGGCTTGTTTGAAATTTAGCAAGGTTAATGCTAGTCCCTGTGTGGGTGGTACATGATGGTAATGGTGCAGCAAAGCATTGTGGCTATGTAAAATGTTTGCGTGTTTGTGTGTATAGGTATGCTGAGCACTTGCAGAAAGCGTTTGAAGAAAGGCTTGTTTACGTGGTGAACGCCTTATGTGGAATAAAGGCCCAAGATTTTGCACGAAGCCACTGGTGGTTTGAGTTTATGGCCCACCATAAAACAGGCCCCTCACACACACACACACACGCACACACATTTTTGCCAGTTCTGCATTTGTGGCGCCAGAGTCTTTGCTAAAGCCCTTGATTTAGCTCTTCAATTTGCAGGACAAACATCCATAGATTTGTGTATGTTAAGCGTACTATTCTTAATCCATAAAACTACCCTATTTATGAACAAATAAAGATCAAGAAGCTCTTTTTGTAATCCTAGTAAATGGACTGTTTTCTTCTGAGAGCAGAATGACAGTTGTAATGGTGGACAGTGGAGGCTTAACTATGAGCTAGTGATTAGTGAGCTAGTGAGTTCAAATCTCAGGACTGCCAGAGAACAAGTATTGGACACTGTAACAAGATTCTCATATGTTGAGCTCTATACTTTTTGAATCCACCCATCCATTTTCCATACTGCTTATCCTACACTGGGTCGCAGGGGAGCCTGAAGCCTATCCCAGGGGACTCCCTGGACGGGAGTGCATTACCCATCACAGGGTATACACCCATTCACACAGTATGGACAATTTGGAAATGCCAATCAGCCTACAGTGCATGTCTTTGGACTGAGGGAGGAAGCCGGAGTACCCTCAGGAAACCCCCAAAGCACAGGGAGAACATACAAGCTCTGCACACAGAGGGTGGAGGTGGGATTCAAACCGTCAACCCCGGAGATGCAAGGCAAACGTGCTAACCACTAAGCCATCCTCCACTCTGAATCACTTTAATAAATGCATCTGCCAAATAATTAAATATTAATAAAAAAAATTTGGGTTGGGTAGTTTTGTCAGATCCAGGGTACCCAGTTTGATCCTGACCTTGAGTGACTGTCTGTTTTTCCTTGTTTTTCCCCCGTGTCTATGTGGGTTTCCTCCCAAGTTCTCTGGCTTCCTCTGGAGAACTAAAAACAGGCAGGTAGGTGGATTGGCTATACTAAGTTGCCGGTAGATGTGAATGTGTGTGCATGGTGGATATGTCTGTGATGGACTGGCCTTTCATCCAGTGTTCATGGCATAGTCTCTAGATCCACCACGATCCTGACCAGGATAAAGCAGTTACTAAAGAGGAATGAATGAATGAATGAATTAATATATTATGAAAACAGTACACACACCATTCTATGGCAAGCTTACAAATTCAATGCATTTGCTCACTTTTGATCGTTTTGATTTCATCGAAATAAGAAAGCCTTCTTTCGTGATCCTTGTACATTTAAAGTGGCTCCCAAGTAATCCATAAGATTTCAGTATTTCCTGTCCTCGCCAGTTTCAATTTACACGTGGTTACATTCTACATGTACTTCCATATACAGGGTTTTATCGTTGTATAGTAAAGTATAATTTTGGTAATATGATCTGGGTTTCTATTTTACTCTTCTGATTTGCATGTGCTATAACCGAATTCACAGAATTAAAAGGCACAGAAAGCTCTAGGACTTTCAGCGGTCAACAAAGTTTAAATGTGTCAAGGGCAGTACTGTCATAGGGGATCATAACAAAACTAAAAACCCATAAGTGATAAAACTGAGAAAATTCTTCCTTGTTTTGTTCCAGTGCTGGATACTGGCTGCTCTTTCACTGGCAGGAAGTCATAAACCAAAACAATTTTTTTAGCTCATCTCCAGTGCATTCCTAATGAGTTTTCCTCAAAATCCTTAATCATGAAAACCTCAAACTTCAGTTTGGATTAAAAATAACACACAATGCCACTGGTAATTATCCAGCAAATGGCTGGCCAACAAGGCTTGGATGTCTGATTACATTTTTAGGGCATCTGTTATAATATTGACTTGCAGCGTGAACCTTCGATCCCCGTCTTTATATAATATATAATCAAACACCGGCTTTCTCACTGCTAAGGTGATTCAGCATCATGATAAACCCTGACATTGTACAAATAGATACAATGCCATCCAGATAAGTAGACATTTACAGTGATGAATCATGTTCTACCGTGTTTTTGGTTACACAGGTAAAGGAAGCTCCAGCATTTCCTCCGACGTGAGCTCCGGCACTGATCATACACCCACTAAAGCTCCCAGGAATGTAACTGCCAGTGAAGGTAAGGCATCTGGTCCTCATTATGTGTGAAACTCCCTGCTCGACACTCCCCATCATGAAATGCTATTTTTTATGTACTTGTGTGTCCAAAGATAACCTAAAATTAAAAACACTGTCTGTCTAACTCGTTGTTCCCATAAGACTGAAGCACCTGTAGGCTGTTTGTATAGCAACTCATTTAAAACAAAACATATACTTTATAACTTCACTGTCTTATCTGGATGGTAACTCTTCTGAAAGCTTCTTAATGAGTCCTTTCAAGTTTGCCAGTGAAGGGTTTAGACCCGCTGGAATGCAAGAAACTATTTTGTTTCCTAATTGGCTACTTAAAGGAAGATTGTTTGTGAGATTACGATTGAACTAAAATGAATTGTTGTAAAATCTTAAATTAGCTGCAAACATTAAGATACTATAGGCTACTATACTGTATAAAATGTTAATGTATCTCTTCTAATCTATTTGAAAATCAACGTTCTTTTATTCGCTGGTCTAAATGTAGTACTTGTAGCGTTAAAATAATATAATAATAATAATTCATTATAATAATAATGAGCCCACAAAAAAGAGGGTTAGTTCTTAGATTGACTGCATTTGCAAGTTTAAATTGCAAGCTTTGTTATCAAATACCTCATTACTGCTGATCTTCAGGTAATGCAAAAATTCTCTGGTCACAAATAGCATGTATAATGTACATGTTTTTGAGAGTGAACACCATTAAACTTGTAAATTTGCAGTGGTTAAATGCTTGCTAATAATCCATTCCTGTTGGAATCCAATCCATTCGTGTTCTGTGTCTATCATACGTTTGGCTTTTGATGTGTTCACATGTTGTAAATATACTTTTCAGTAGAGCTAATCGATAAAATCGATAATAATCGATTGGGAAAATCGTCGTCAGCGAATCTCATTATCGATTAGTCGGTCTGCGCGCTGCACGAGGTGCATTTACTCATTACATTACTTCTGTTCCGAAAACACGCTTCAGAGAGTAAGTATTCAAGTTGTGTCCCAAATTAAGTACTATACACTTACACTATGCACTGTGTACTCTACCATGTAGTGTATGAATTTTAGAAAGGTAATATCGTCTCAAATGGAACACTAGCGGTTTTTTTAGTAAACGGAAGTATAAGCCGCTTCCTAGTCGACGGCGCATGACGTCATACGCACGTAACGTGACGTCTCTAGCTTTAGCAGATACCCAGAGTCACTGACAATGACTTTCTTCAGTTTACTGTTTATGTCAAAGTTACCTTTTATAAAAAGTAATGCATAAATACTATTATGTAATATAAACTTATATATTAGTTTATATTATATATAAGTGTTTATGCATTATTTTTATGGATGCACAAAAAGCACTGAATTAAACTACAGTCCTAAATGAATAATATATATTCTGGTGTGTATCTGTGTGTATTGAGTTCTTTTCAGTCTTATATAATTGGACAAACAGATGTGTATCGTTTTAGTCTGAAGGTTGTATTTCTAACACTCAGTTTGTAGATTTTCTTTTAAATCAACGAAAAACTGGTACTGAAAGCCACCCCCCCCCCCATTAATCGGAAAAATAATCGGTCAACTAATCGATCATGACAATAATCGTTAGTTGCAGCCCTACTTTTCAGTTTGTCTTCTTGTGTGAACGAGCCTCCCTGGCATTCAAAGATAAAAATACTTCAATTTAAAATGACATTTTTGGAATCCACATCAGATTATTTGATTTTAGCAAATGTCTTACAGTGAATTATTCTGGATTTTTTGTGGAATCAAGCACAACAGCATCACCAGTGGTCATAAAAAATACACAGAATGGTATGCAGAAATGATGCTGGGGCTGAATTTTTCCTACTCCAGGCTGTAGATTCAGAAGGTGCAAGTGAAATAAAGTCATGGGTGTAATAAACATGAACAAGGTGGATAAACAATGAAACCTTGTGATATAATGCTCTGCTCAACCCTAATAGTACATTGTCAGGTTATTGATAAATAAAAGATTAAACCCTCCAAGTACTAAACATAAACAGACCATCAAATAACAAGCATGCTGAAAAGTAGAAGCATTATTTCCCAGGTGTCTACATTCACTGTCCTGTCTGGCAGGCTGCTTTTCTAACTCCTTAGATGCACAGCCTCTTCCTGTTTTGCCTTCAACCTCTCTAGTAGAAAAGTTTTCCAAAGAATTCAGTGTTTCTTTTTTACACCACTATCAGTCCCTATAATGAAAGCCATCTTGTTGATAGTGGCTGTAATGGTGCAGTTATAAGGGCAACGTGTGGTTGGGCACAAGCACTGCTCTTTGCAAAACAGCCTTCCAGGCGGGCATTGTTTTCATTATGGCATGGCACTCAGTTTTCCGAGGCTGGATGCCAGTAAGGCCGAGTCCAACTCTGTATTTTGCCCCAATCTTCTTGTGCCTTTGCTTGTAATTGCAATAATATGTGCCAGGTATTTAGTGAGAACTGTATTTCTGTGCTTCTGGGATGTACACCAGTGGCTCTGTTATGTTGTGAGGGGGCATTTACTTTGCTGGTATGGTTTGAAACCACTTGTTCTCTAACTGAGTATTGTCTCTGTGAATCAATACAAAGTTCTTCTGACTCATCACTTTTATCCTATGATGGAACATTTCTGTCCTGATGGGAGTGGTCTCTTCAAGGATGACAATGTCCCCATCAACAGGGCACGAGGGCTCGCTGAATGGTTTGATGAATGTGAAAAACAGGTGTAAATCATATGTTCATAATCACCAGATATCAATCCAGTGAACAGTTATGGGAGATTTTGGAACAGCTTTTGTCACTGTGAATGTGAATATTGGTTGGGTTATGTGATACACCTTCTGAACCGGTAACAACAGTTGAATTGTTAAAAATGTTTCCATCTTGCATGGAAATTACAGGGTCCTAGAAGTAACCAAACTCAAAATCAGCACTGCCCATCGCAAAATGAAAATGCTGTCTACATGCCATCATGCACAAGCTATTCAGGTTTCCTTATGAAAAATAAGTGTAAATCAAAAATAGCCTGTTGCATTCTGGGTCAGTCTTGAGTGATTCAGAGATTCCTGGATGATATATTGGGGTCTTGGAGGTCATCTTAGCAAGCACAGATTTTGAACACCTGCACCCTCGGTTTGTTATGGACTCTGTGGTGTTTCATCGTTCAGCTTGTGGACAGAACAGATGGTGGATGGACTTGGCTCATCCAAAAATTATAAACTTGGTTTATTTCAAGTGCTACATGAAAAACAATAAGTTATCCCTAAATATCAGTTTGCTCAATGCTGTACCACTTGATGAGAGGAACATTTACCAAACCAGGTGTTCATTAGACTGTTTTGTTTTCACCTTTTTAATAACCTAATTCAACACATGTACATATTACTGTTCATTAGGAATGAGAATTTGTCTGATTTACTTCCAGGCTCTGTGCTGCACATTCCTCGGGGTGAAACCAGGTTCAATGTAAGCATTATAAATTCTGGCCTAGCCTGGGAAGGGCTGTCATCGATGGTTTTCTTTGGCATGCTAGTGGCTGTGGGGCATGGCTTTAAATGCTTTACCACAGAGAGTACATGAAGGAACTCACTGCTTTGGGTTGTTATTAGCCCTCTTTTTTGTAGCACCATAAGACATTTTTCTATTTGGTATTTGAAGTTATTGTTATGAGAACCATTTGATAGTCGCTGAAAAGGCAACATATTAAGCGAGACAGAGTTGTTTTATGTGTATTTAATGTTTTCCCAAAGGTCAAATGGACCCATGTTATAATTTAAGATCAGTAATATGAAATTTCCTGCCATGTAATTACAATATAACTGAGCATCTTTTTTGTATCACGAACCTATTCCTTGGTTCAAAAGTGCTTAATTACAAAAGAAAACCAAGATGTTATTATTCAATTCAATTCAGTTCAATACAGTTTTATTTGTATACCGCTTTTAACAATGGACATTGTCCCAAAGCAGCTTTACAGAAATATATAAATTCAGGATATAGATTTTAAATGTATGAATTTACCCCTAATGAGCAAGCCAGAGGCAATGGTGGCGAGGAAAAACTCCCTGAGACGATATAAGGCAGAAACCTTGAGAGAAACCAGACCCAAAAGGGAACCCGTCTTCATCTGGGTGACACAGGATAGTGCGATTTTAAATAAACCCCTTCTATAAATGTGCTAATACTACATGGTCAAATAGTGCAATTGTGTAACCAAGAAACTTCATTACAGTTTTCACATGAAGTTGGTTTTGTTGAACTTATCCATTGTTCACTGATGGAAACTTGAGTGCAAAACTGTTTGTGGCAATTGCAGTCCTAAAGCTATTATAGCGATTGTAGTCCTAGCCATCATAGCATAACTGTTCATATGAAACACCAAACTTTACCTCAGTATGCGTAGAGAAGTCACCATTTACTGTACATCTACGAACTGATAGCGATCAGTCAAATAAAACCTGAGCCAGGAGAGGACCGTTCCCTTAATGCCAACAACATTTTCTAGTCTACCAAGGAGAACGGTTTGATCAGTTAAAAGCTGCACTAAGGTCAAGCAACACAAGCAAGGAGACACAACCCTGATCAGAGACTAGTAGTAGGTCATTTAGCACTTTAACCAGCACTATCTCTGTGCTATGATGAGGCCTAAATCCTGACTGATGCATTTCATGAATGTTATTCCTATATAGGTACGAGCATAGCTGCTGTGCTACAGCCTTTTCTAAGATCTTGATAAAGATAAAGAGGTGGTTTGATATTGACTTATAGCTGGAAAATTGACAGGGGTTGAGGTCCATTTTTAAACAGGGGTTCAATAGCTTCTAGTTTAAATGATTTAGGTACATAGCCAGTGTTAATGGAAGAATTTATTATTTTTAGAAGGGGTTTGATTATGTCTGGAATAATCTGTTTGAAGAAACATGTAGGTGAGGGATCTAGTATACAAATTGATGATTTTGATGAAGAAATGAATGAAATTAGTTCGGTCTCTTGAAGGGGAGTAAAACATTCTAATTGTTGATCGGAAATTGTTATTATTATTATCTACAGGGTTAGTTATAAGACTGTGTGGTTTTGAATTAATAATCTGAATTTTTTTGTCTAATATTTTCAAGTTTGCCAGTGAAAAAATGTATGAAATCATCGCTGCTATATAATGATTGTGTGCAAGTTTCTGTGGTGGTTTCATACCTAGTTAATTTTGCTACAGTATTAAATAAGAATCTAGGATTATTTTTGTTATCTTCAATTAAGGTGGAGAGACTGATCTAGAAACGCTGAGATAGACTGATCTAGTAACGCTAAGAGATTTTCTATAGTTCGGCAGGCTCTCCTTCCATGCTGTTTGAAATACTACCAGTTTGGTTTGACGTCATTTACATTACTTTGGTCTGTTTTAAGGTGCAAATTATTATTATTATTATTATTATTATTATTATTATTATTATTATTATTATTATCAGTTTGCTTTGTCTGGACTCAAGCCATAGATCATATTGATGTTAATTCTGACCCTTTCAGTGAGTCAGAACAGTCAGCTCAGCTCACCATTAAGAACCGACTCTCAGCTCCCAAAATACTCCTTGCCATTTTTTACCAAAGTTTTTTGGGCTTTGCCTATCTGACTCTACCCTATACTTTGTATTGTGCTTGCTATAAAATCTATTTAAAGAGTCCAAGAGAGCCAAATTGGCCATGCTCTCTGCTTGTGAAGGATGACATGTATAAGGATGCATGAAAAAGAGGGCAATTTAGTGCTTTCCTCTTAGTGTGTTCAGCTGCTCTGCGATGTAACATGCATTCAGAAAGAAATGTTATGCTCCCCCATTGGTTGCTGTTTTGTAATAGGGGAGAGCTAGATACTGGGTGGGAATTGGCAAATTACCTAATTGAGTAAAGGGTGTAAAAAAGGGGGTATTACCCAATATGCAATATATGCGTATACTTATATGCAATATATGAATCAGCTCCCAATGTTCTCCTAAATGATGCAGTTCAAAGAGTCGACTTGTTCACAAATGACACATCACTAATAGGTTATTTCTATGAACACTTACAAGAATAATCCCAGATAATGGCACAGATAATCCAACAGACAAATATACATAATTTTATAACTGAACATAAAGAATCCATCTTATTCTAATGGATAGTATTGACTGCAAAGCAAGTTAATTGAATGCTTCTAAAGATTTATGGACATTAAACTTTTGCAGGCATGAATGCATCATCTCAAGCCGGGAGATGTTCTCAGCACATAGGATTTTGTTATATTCAACCACATCCAAAGTGTTCCTCCCATGTCTGGGAAATTAAACTGAAATAAATCCTGAGTGTTCGCTTTGTGGTACAAGGATTGTGGACACAAGATCTGGATTTTAGGAAAGAGGATGTTCTTCAGAGGACTGCTGATAGTTCAGACAGGTTGTGGTTGCCGACTGGCTGTAAAAACTCATTTCTTGGTACTAGTAATGGTACTGGTAATATGCAGAATGTCATATAATAGATAAATAATGATTTGAATTGAATGGAAATTTCTACCTCAAGGGTCTAATCTAGAACCAGTAATGTTATAAACAGCATTAACTAGCAGTTTCTAAGTATAGTTATGGGCCATAACATCCTGAAACTTAGCTCTTTGAATTTTTTTATTATTTTTTTTATGTCAGAGTCATTTGTTCTATCTTTGAAACATGATTTATCATTACAAGTGTTCCTTCCAATTGTGGGAATGTCAGCACAGCTGGAAGAAACACTCAACAATAGAACACTAAATCATTGTTCATTACTTTTCCAACTGATGATTCTTTGAAGCACACGTCGCTGAAGTCACCCAAAAACACTCCTCTATACTGAAGCAAATGACTCTTTTTTTCCTTATATAACAGATATTCTCTTTTCCTAGGTCAAGAGCTGAGTTGTATTTCCATCTAAAGAAATTAAACTCACTGTACCGTGTCCTCTCTATGTGAATAATAAGTGTGGTCCTTTTCTCTTTTTTCCCTTTCTTTCGGTACTGTGGGGTCAATGGAGGCAAGCATGTCAAAGCAGTCTAAACACTCTCCGGACTATTCCATACATCTTTAACACTGTAATTCTCTCATACTACTGCTTGTAAACATGCCAAATACCAACACTTTCCATGTTTTCATCCATTTATTTTGTAGTACAAACATATCCATGGCGCAGTGTCAGTGTTGATCTTCTCCTTGCCAGAAAATGGAGGACTGAATGGATATTTGTTTTACAGGGCCCCAAAAACTGCTCTGAAAGTAATGGAGTTTTAAATAGAGTCAAGTGACAGTGCAAATTACTGTTGGAGGTTTCTAAATAACACAAGAATATACATCCAAGACCAACCATTTTCCAACAAGTCACAATTTCCTGATTGTAATAGAACAAATGGCCAAAGACTTTTAAGTAAATACGATGTGAATAGTGATGAGGGAATACTGTAAATACATTTTTTTTTTCTTTTTCCAACTAAACAACATGGTACAAATATTTCACTTTGTGACTACTGTGAGTGTGTCTGACATCTGATTAAGTGGTTATGGCATAGAAAAACCAATGACTTTTCAGTCTTTACTAGTTAGAAATTTCAAGAAGCATCTATATTGTAAATCTAGTCTGTGTTCTACCAGCAATGCATATGTGAATGGCTTTCTCAGGTTCAGATGTACCTCTGCGCAGGTGTTATTGAAATGGTGAATGACTCTAAATGCTTTTATGGTGTAGTGCTGTTGAATTCTCAAATCTGATTGGTCAGAAGGTGTTGATTAACTTTCTATAACACAATCTCTGATCATAGAGCAAGTGGCAAGACAAATCAAAGGATTTCATGCACTTGCTATAATGCACTATTGTTTATATAGTAAGAATGTCCATAGGGACTTGTATGGCAGACATTTCACATAATCTAAACCTAACAATAAGGAAAAAAACATTTAAATGTGTTGCTTTTTGAGAAAGGAAATCCATCCATCCATTTTCCATACCACTTATCCTACACAGGGTCATGGGAGAGCCTGGAGCCTATCCCAGGCACAAGGCGGGAGACATCCTGGACAAGGTGCCAACCCATTGCAGGGTACAATCACACACTATGGACAATTTGTAAATGCCGATCAGCCTACAATGCATGTCTTTGGACTGGGGAAGAAACCAGAGTACCCAGAGGAAACCCCTGAAGCACGGGGAGAACATGCAAACTCTGCGTACACAGGACTGATGCAGGATTCGAACCCCCAACCCCGGAGGTGCAAGGCAAACGTGCTAACCACTAAACCTTTCCTAAAGGAAATCTATTTTTTCTTTTTCTATCTAATTGTTGATGGAGCTTTTTGTGATGAGATGTTTCATTTCAAGTGTCAGCACTTTGTAATATTCAGAGGGAATGCTGTAAATTTAGGTTTTCCTTCACAGGAAAGTCTAAGCATATAGAAATTTGTGTTTTGTGGTTTCTTGATAACATGACAAACAACATTTTTTTTTTTTTTATGTCCTATTAACATCAAGATAGAGGAAAAATCGAGGCTGGTGAGGGAGCTTAATGCAGTTTATAGCTACATGAATGTAACTGATAACAGGAACTAACATGTATTTCAACATTCCACCTCAATAAATGTAACTATAACAGGTCAAATGTAAATATAAAGTTTACGTTGTGAGTTTAGCGTGTTAAGCTTGATTTGAAGAATTACACTAAGTGGGAGTGCAAAACACGTACTGCAGCATCAGGTTTCAGCATTAGCCTTCAGTTTACAGAGTCTACATTTACTCCTACTGCCAGCTGTCTTCAATATAAAACTCTTACTAAGAATCTTACAGTAGCATCCAAATATAATTAATGAACAATATTTCATAATTATTATGAGAAAGGTAGCACATTTCATGTGGGAACTCGTTTTTTTCTCTCTCTAACATCATGAAGCATTGTTATTTAAAAAGGCATAAGGATACATTCCTGTTACAAATCCTGTAACAACTTCAACTCCTCTTCCCTTTCTCAAGGCCCCCTTATCTCTCACTCAGCTACCTCACCCTCCTCTGTTCCCTTTCTGTCCAAGAAAGTCAGATTGCTTGAAACAAATAAAAGCCAGCAGCCGATTAAATGAGAGAACGCAGGAGTGAGATGGGTTTACCTCATATAAACAAAAAGAGTAAAGCACAAAGACCTTGAGCACGTTTTGTAAGGAAGATGGCTTCTCTTTATGAGTCGGTGTGGATGCAAACTGGATCCTGTTACAGGATATTTTTATGTGGTCACTAAACATTTTTTTTTTTGCCGTTCCACACGCTCTGATCATTCTCAGGGGAATCACATGGAGCAAACTTAAAAGATAATAAATGCAATAATGTATTACTATGCGCCTTAGCTGAACTGGATAATCCCTTTGGAACTAAATGTTCAATATGAGGCCACATCCTCTTTATTTTCTCTAAACAGTTTCCTAGTGAAATACCTCCTTTGTACAATAACATAATTTCATTCTATAACCATGTCCTCTGAACTTCCTAGTTGGCACCAAAACAGAACGCTTTGTTGTTCTTCAATTTGTCAAGCCAAAATGCAACAAGTTTCCTGAGAAGTATTTCACTGATTCTATGTGTTTCTATGTGTGCATGCTATAATCCAACTATCACTCAGTGTCATATTGCTCAGTGGAGAACCACACCTCTTCACACACCTCAATAATCTATTAGAAAGTAACACCTACCAGTTTTATTATATTGGCAACTTTTTTTCTTTTTCATCCAGAGTTTCAGCCATCTAATTCAACATTAATATAATAAGCCCATTGGACAGGGATCAGGAAAGACTTCATTTGGACAAGGAATATGAGAGCCCAGCAGGAAAGTGAGGGTTTGGCTCCTCCGAGCTTGGAGCAACTGTACTCTATATTTATGGCACGAGAATGCTCTGTGCATTTCTTTCACTCAGTTTTGACACAATGTGGCCGAGTTGTGTTTTGGGCACTCATCGGAAAAAAAAAACCCTGATTTACCTTCACATTCTTATCCACATTCAAAGTGTTTTGACACGACTTTGCGTGCCTGTATTTGTCAGGCCATTTAAACTATAGAGTTTGCTATTTTAACCGACTGAACTGACCCTTTAGCGTTTGCCATCCCAAAAGTTATTGGATTCCCAAATTTGGTTTAAATGGACTGCTTGAAGACTGTTCATGGAATATTTTACAATGACTTTATGGTTAGAGGGGAGTCAAAAAATTAGCTCTGCGTGACATAAAACTACATATCCAAACCTCATCCATTTTAGAATTTGGGCTTCTCTGTCCAAGAAGAAACCTTATTACAAGTTTTATTACATTTTGCCTCATATTATTAGCAAGCACATGGTGTGAGGTTGGTGTGTGACATTTGTGCATGCAATGTTTAAGGAGACATATACTTTCTCTCAAGGAACTGTGATTCCACATGGTCTTGTTCATTCATTCAGTCATCTTTAGTAACCACTTTGTCCGGCTCAGGGTAACAAAATTACTCTGCGCTCATGGATATCAAACAATTGCAAACACAACACAGGTTTCTAAAAAAAAAAAAAAAAAAACTTTGTTAAATATAGGTGTGCAACAATTATTGGCACCCATATGAATTCATATGAGAAAAAAATATATGTGAAGTATATTCCCAGTGATATTTTACATTTTTTAGTACACCTGGGTGACTAGGAACAGGACATTGTTCAACCATGACTTCCTGTTTCACAGGGGTATAACTATGAGGTAACACATAGGCCAAATTCCCTTAGTCATTCATCAAAATGGGTAAGACCACGGAATATAGCTGTGATGTGCGGCAAAAGGTTGTTGAGTTTCACAAAATGGGAAGTGGCTATAAGAAAATAGCACAAG
>JANDJT010000001.1:28869512-28890549 GCA_024331685.1 Stegophilus panzeri | reverse complement strand
TTCTCCAACCTCATCAGGCATTATAGGAGAAAACTCAGAGCTGTTATCTTGGCAAAGGGAGGTAGCACAAAGTATTGCTGCATACTTATATTTAACAATTTTTTTTATAAACCTGCATTTTGTTTGCAATTGTTTGATATCCATGAGAGCAGAGTATTTTTGTGAATTTTTTTTAAACAAAAGATCAAAAGGGTAAACAATAAAGACAATTTTTCACAGCCTTCTTTGTTCATATTTATCAAGAGTGCCAATATTAGTGGAGGGAACTGTAGTTTTATTTGATCTGTTTTGTTCCTGTCACCCTTTGAACACCCTCTCAATCCCCCCAAGCCAGCTGACGTAACACGTTTTCATGTGTATTTTACATTTCCAGGCTTTTGAGATCAACTTTGGAACACAGTGCACTACAGTGTCCAATTCAGATTTCATGACAGATATCAGGGTATAATGTGCTTGGGTGTTTCCATATACAAGAGTTTAAAGAAAGGTGCTTAAGATATATACCAATCTTGAGAGTATGCTGCTCACAGAACACAGCAGACCCAGGGTATGAGTGCATGCGAACTTTTTTCATTTGTGCATGTGCCCTTACCATGGTGGATAAACAGTAACATAAAACTTTCAAAACAAATCACGTCACAGCTTTTCAGCTCACTGCTTTCTGCTCAGCTTTAGGCTGCACACACACAAACACACACACACATACACACAAACAAACTCAGCTCACTCTCTTTGGTAATCTAGTGAGTAGCTATCTAAGGCACTAAATCAGCTTTGCCTTAGAAACACATCTGAGAACTTGAAACACAACTAGTAAAATCTTGCTTTAGTGGAAAAAAAACTCTGGCATGTGGGTCTCAAAATGACATGAGGTTGCTGAAAAGAACCCAAAATCAAGGACTGCTCTGGGGAGACATTAAAGGCAACCTGAAATCAAAACTGAGAGGAGAATGTGGGGATCTGTAAGCCTTGCAGCACTCATGGTGGGGATGTTTTTTGTTTGTTTTTGTGCTGTCTCCAGCAAGAAGTCAGAAGGCAAACTGTGATTGCGCACTCTCAGTCTGGATGCTGTCCTCCTTCTCCAGTAAGTGGGCATGAAAGCTCTTTTGTGTGGTCACTGTGATCTAGGCCTATTGCGTACAGAATGTAATATTGGATCGTGAATAGACGAGTGTCAGTGCCATGTGGATGGGTTGTGGTGTCTTAGTGGTTATGATTCTGAGCTGGTGTTCTGATCTGAACATCTATCAGGTGTCATAAAGAAGAGGTTCTCTGGCTTGCTTATTTGGGATCTACATCCAGTTTACTGTAAATCTGATTTTAAGCTCGACTGCCTATGTGGAGTTTTTGTGTATGTTTTCCAAATGTTTGTGTGGGTTTCCTCCAGGTTCTCTGATGTTCTCCAACCTCCTAACATACTGGGAGGTATACTATTGGCTATGATAAATTGCCACCTAGATGTCAGTGTTTGTGTGCATAGTGAACTGCAATGGACTGGCATAGGGTCTGGGGTGTATTCCCAACTCACACTCAGTGTTCCCAGATCCCAGACTCCTGAATGGGCTCCAGATCCACTGAAACCCTGACCAGGACTGTTTTGTAACAGTGGTTATAGTTAAAAGGGCTGGACAAATTAAGTTGAATTTGAATTGAATTCAAATCCCAAGACTGCAAGAGAACTACTTACTGTATGCTAAGCATTAACCCTTAATTGCTTGAATTGTATTTGCTTGCAGTTGGAAATTGAGTTGGATAAACATGACTGCAAGTGAGTAGCTATATATTTAGTGGTCAGCGTTTCCACTTATTTACACAAACGCTGTCGGATGTTTTGGTGAACACTGGGAGAACTGTGTTTATCTATAGGCTATTTCCGTGTCATATTTGTCTGTATGTTACAATTAATCTACAGCCCCACCTCTTACCTTTCTTGTGGATTTATTTAATGCTCCCTCTTGACTTGACTGAGTTTTATGACAGACTTATAAATCCGCATATTTTATATAAGTCAGTTTCTTTGGTCTGATTTGGGCAGCACAGTTTTTTTTTTCATCACAGTGTCACACCATTTTTCAGTCACACATTTAATTTCCCCTTCATCTTATTGTGAAGAAGTGACGTCCAGTGTTGTTTTTGCCAGTGAGAGTTCAGCAGCAAGTGGCAAAAAGTTTCTCACATCCTCTTGTGCTCATGGATACTCTTTGGCAGAATGTAGTGTATGAAAAAAGCCAGATGGAAAGGAACTCGTCACTAGCGAGCTGGCATGAACCTGATGGGTTTGACTGTCTAGCCAAGCAGCACTGCAATAGATAGTTGGCATGAGTGCAGACTTTTGCACTTACAACATGGGAGAATTTTGGGGTTGGGTGTGGGGGGTGGTGGTTTAGGGGAGTTGGTGGTTCATCTCAGCCCATCAGCCCACAGCTGCTCCATGCTGTACAATTCCACTGGTTTTGTACAGCACACTGGCTGAGTGACAATACAAAAGGGTCTTTCATTTTAAAAATATCCTCCCCTGTACATCATCTTCAACTTATGTACTAATTAGACCTGACAATGGTTCCCTTATTTGATGAAGTAAGAACATTCTTGGAAGAATATCTTTATTCTTTTGAAAAGAAAAAGACAATGGGCCATATTCAGAGTTGAGTTGAACATGCATAGTGAAGAGGTAGTACTGAAATTCATTTCTGGACAGTTGCTCGGACAGTTGCACGCAAAACACGCTCGAGGAGTTCAACAAAACCAGTATCATGTCTCGTGTATATTTTGTTAATTTATTTATTCTTTATATCTTCAGTGACTGTTCTATCTTTGTAGGGATCATGATGGATCATGGATTATGATGGACACACACACACACACACACACACACACACACACTTTTTCACACCTAGGAACAGTTTAGTATAGCCATTTCACCTACTGGCATGTTTCTGAGAGAAGGGAGGAAGCCAGAGAACCCCGAGGAAATCCATGAGGACATGGTGAGAACGTGCAGCTACAGAGAGTAATCTTCAGAGTTCAGGATCAAACCAGGGAGCCTGAAGTCAGCAGTACTACCCACCCAATCTTAGTTATTCATGATTATAAACTTGAACATAAACTTGTGCAGTATTAGTATATCAAACCATCCATCCATCCATTTTCCATACCGCTTATCCTACACAGGGTCGTGGGGGAGCCTCGAGCCTATCCCAGGGAACTCGGGGGACACCCTGGACGTAGTGTCAACCCATCGCAGGGCACAATCCAATCAATGCCTACAGCGCATGTCTTTGGACTTGGGGAGGAAACCGGAGTACGCAAGGAAACCCCCTGAAGCACAGGGAGAACATACAAGCTCGTGGGAATCAAACCCCCAGTGCCGGAGGTGCGAGGCAAACATGCTAGCCACTAAGCCAGTGTGCCCCCCCATATCAAACCACTAGTTTGATCTAAATAGACACACAAAACACTTGAATCTGTGATTTAAGGGCAATATGAAATTTTAATTTTAAATTAAACACAAATGAATGAAACAATATATCAGTCTCAATATATTCAGCTACTTTTAAATGTTTATTTGAATATTTTTCTTTTTCTCATTTGTTTATTAGTCTATACAGTAGAATTAGTTAATTTTAACAATCTGAATTAGCCATCCCCAAGTAAATGAAATTAAGCGCTGTGTTAGCCATCTGGATGTGGATAATTTCATCCACGTAACTATTGACGTACCTCAAGAACTTAAGTTTCAGATTAAAGTCTCTAACTTGGCCCCATATCTTGGGAATAAGATTTAAATGTCAAAATACTATTGAAATATGCTTCAAACACACAAAGTTTCAAATGCACATTTCTTTCGATATTTCTGAAATAGACATTAGGCTTACATATTTGCTTTTCCCACCATTGTCCATTTAATATCATATTCAGTAACACATTAATGGGGTGTGATCCATTATCTTCAGCTTTATGAGTTACATCTCAAATCACTGAAATATAGTAGCTAACGATTGCTCTGTAGGGACGTTCGTTCATGAGAGCAAATGCTGATCCCTGCAGGTTTGTCAATCACTGGCAAATAGTGGCAGCCAAAATACCTTGCTGTGGTTACCCACTTGAAATGCAGAAGGTTTTCTTTCACATGTATTTTTCCCCTCTTTAATGTGCTCCATCCAAACCAAAGTCCAGATGTTTAACTTGGTTTTTTTTTTTCTTTGATATCTCAAACATGTGGATTCCTCGACCATGTGCAGCTACTAGCGGTTCATGTCAAGGTCAGACTGCTGGAAGAGATATGAGTCTCATTATATGCTCACAAACAGCAGTCTGATTAAATATAAACAACATCCATATTAAGAATAATTCTGCAATTCTGATCGGGTCATGTTAGATTGGTAACGTCATATTTACAGCATGTCTTGATTCCGATAACCTTTCCATAATATGTACACATTCTTTCCCTCCAATGTACCAATTCTGTTTGGTCTGAGATATCTTGGCTCCTCTTTCATGTTTTGTCTCATGTGTGTGTTCAGTTGCTTTGGCTCCCCTTTTCTGTTTAGCTCTTGAGTGTATATTAGTTTTGGTATGAAGATTAGTTTATGATTTGATTTCCTATTCGGTCTAAAGAGATAATCAGTCTTGGATATAAATCCCAAATCTAATTCTCCACACACTACAAATCCAGTGGGTACAGTTAAACTTTAATATGTTCTGGCTTCAGAGTGATGCTGGGAAAAGATTCAGTGCTTCTTTGCTGTTAGGTTTTAGTCATATTTAATAAACGACTGAAACTGCTGAAGATGTAATTTCCTTTTTAAACTGTAGTTGCTATGTTCTGATATCAAAAGCGCTGATTCCAGTATACATGCCATCAATTTAACTGTATTGACTTTTTTAATCCCAGAAGGATAATTGGTTATATATAATCTTCCTGGACAAAAAATTAGTCACATATGTCATTTTATTCCCTAACACTGACTTATCACTTGCTGACTAACAGCACCAATCCTGCCAGTGTCTTGTGTTCCTGTCCATTTTAGCCTACTCTTCCACTGATTGGGCGCAGCTTCAATTTGTTGGTGCCTATATCTGTGTTTTTATCAGTATTTTATGGGCTTGAGGTCACAGGTCACACTCAAAGTGTCCCAGTGTAGCGCCATGCTGGTTGAACAAGTCACCAATTGGCACCTTGCAGCTTAAAACTTTTATCTTGGTTCGTTTCTTCATGCAATTCAGCATAGTTTGTACATTTGCACTAGATAGAACAACCATTGCACAAAACAGAGCTCTACTATTCTCCCTTATTTCCTGTGAACAATAACCATAGACACTGTACCACATGACCTCACCCACATCTCTATAGAAATAAAAGTGGAGAAACAATGCTGGAAATTGTGAATGAATTTTAAAATGACCCAAATGCTCGCTTGTAGTGACCTGGAACAAATTTGTCTCAAACAAATGTTTACAATTATATACTGAATATAAAATTTCCACTTACTAAACAAACAATGACTAAATGTATGGAATGAACAAATGAATGGGGTCTTATTATGACTGGTTCTGCATTAGAGAGCATTTATAAAGACTGATTTTCACACACAAGTGTCTTAAGGGTTGGTCTCGGCAGAAGAACAGGAACATAGCTGCAACTAATTATTTAACCAGCTATTAATATTGTGGGTTTACTTTTCACTTTGGGAGGACACACTGTATTCTTGCAGCTTAACATGTTTAAAGGTTTATACATAACAGTAGTTCTTTTTCTCAGGACTTGGGCTGGAGTACAAATGTGCAGTAAATCAGTAATTCAAAATGCAGGTCATTGTTCATAAACATCCACTAGGAAAATGTCTGCTACATTGTTCCTTTCAAAATTGGTCAAAAATATGATGAGTGAGAAGCTCTAAGCCCCCAAAATTGAGTCCTATTTCATTAATAATCATGCAGCTCTATTTCCAGTTGTCATCATGGAATGTCAGTGTTATGTTCTGCTTGGACATGAAGCACAGAAGAACTTACCATCTGGTTTTATGTTTTAAGTTAAATTCATCCAGGTGTGCAGTGTATTGACAAGGCATGCAGCTAATATTTTGTCAGGGAACTTATATTGACCATCTGGTGTCATTACATTAAATTCATTCATTATCTGGTGTCACCCAGAAGATGATGGGTTCCCCTTTGAGTCTGGTTCCTCTCAAGGTTTCCTCCTCTTGCCACTTCAGGGAGTTTTTCCTCATCACTGTCACCTCTGGCTTGCTCATTAGGGATACATTTAAAATTTTATATCCAGATTACTGTAAAGCTGCTTTATGACGATGTCTATTGGTAAACTGAATTTAATTGAACCATCATCATCATCAAACAATAGAAAAAATAGAACAACTACAGCATGTGCTCTATGAATTAAAAGGCCAGTACAATTAAAACACTTAATAATAAACAAATGTAACTGAAGTCTCAGTCGTCATGATGTTCCTGTAATAACTTTGAGTCCTGTGATTTCCTGTGATAACTTTTTTGACCTCACTTTGTCTACACGTACACCAAGGTCTACACTGAGCTTCTCAAAAAAGAAAGAAAGAGGGGAAAAACAGCCACTTAGTCCCAGAATAGAGCTAAAGAAAACACGCCCAACGTCAGTCTTGATCTAGCTCTTCCTGCCAGCTGTGATACAAGATGGAGTACAAGTAGGTGGGCTAATTATCTCCTTTCTGATTAGATGACTATGAACCGTTGCCTAGTCAGGGACACATGTACACTAATTAGTGTTTTTGGAAACTGCTTTTTGGCCACCCTGAGTTGAATGGATAAATCCCAAGTTCAAGTACGGTCTGTTGATTAGGAAGTAGTGATCCATTGGATGGCAATTGGTGCGGAGTACTTAATTCAGTTCGTTCTTTTCTAAGAGAATGTTGAGTAGCATTAGTTACAAAGAGGTTAATATGGTTTACCTTGGATAGACTATGGGACAAAGCTGACCAGGGCTTTTCATTTGGATTGGTTTGATTTTTCATTATCACTGGGCCTGCAAAACATAAAATAGAGACTACAGGAGTAAATCTTATTTATAGATCAGTGTGTAAGCTTGCATACCCCATGGTTGTTGTGTCTAAAAAATGAATGACAATCTACAGAGCCAAAGAATGCATACATGATAAATAACAATTGAGAGTGCATCCTTCAAAAACAGACTTGTCAAGGATGGTTTGGAGAGAGATGCAAGCACAGAGTCTTTTATTACTTGAGAAACACACAAGAACAATGACTAGGGTTATGTAACAAACACAAAGTAGATAAATATGGAATACAGAGGAACATGGCATGGATACAGTAACCAACAACACTACTTACAACAAACACTAGACAAAGTGTGTTATACAATCGTGACTTAAATACTAGTGCTCACTGTGCATAAACATGGTTCAGGTGTTCATGTTCATGTGACTTGGTGTGTGATATGAACATGTGATGTGCAGTGGGTGCTGTAGCCCCGCGCCACAATTGGCGCTAACTTGACATTACAATGTAAGGGGGAGAAAATTTAAAATAATTTGAAATGAAAGAGGTGAAAAATTATATCTTAACATACACTGTTTGACCAGTTGTGTTACTCGTGATAATGAAAGAACTACACCTACCTCACTAAGGCCGTGATTTACTTTAAATTGTGCAAGTGGATTCATTAACAGAATTGCATCTTTTACATGAACAAAATAGCACATTTTGTGTTAGCTTCCTAAAAAGGTTCTTCTTGAAACCTTTTTCTGATAGACAAACACTCAGTTGTATGGTTCTACATAGAACTGACAAACCCACAAGAGTTCCTAAGTTTCTAAGAGTGCACAAGGCAGTGTCAATGCAACCTGATTACTTTTGCCCCAGCAATGAGATTTAAGAAGCCTGAAAGTCACTTTGGGAACGCCAATTACTTACGTGAATTAATGCCTATTTCTGCCAGTTTAGAACCAATAAAATTCAATAAAATAATCAGAGCTTTCATTTTTCACAATCATGACTGTGTTACCTCAGTAAAGGTTCATTCACTGCACATTCACACATCTAATCCCAATTTAAAGGAAAACTCCGCCCTGAATGACTCGCTTATTAATAATTATAATTAACGTACAATCTTCAGTGACATCAAAGATTTATTTTGTAATGAAATTCTGAGTTTCCTACATTACCCTCGATGCTGTTGATTGTGGTGTCAGTGGGAATTCACCCTTGCTTCATCTCTACCTAAAGAGAGTGATGCAGCAGCACTTTAGTCATTTAGTCTATCCAACTTCTACACAGTACATATCGGGATAAGCTTCTAAAGATTCAACTTTCACGCTAATACCTCTGTCAAAGCCATCATGCTTTGACGTCATCTCGTAGATCACGAACTAGCCGAGCCAAAGCTCTGCCATAACTCAGCACAACTCTGTTGTATAGCTACATTACACGCTGGAACTTTAAGTCCAGTGTTTGCTGTCTCAACTATTTCTACACTGGATTTTCTCATTAACAATGCGTTGAACGTTGCTGGAAATTGGTGAGTGAAAAAAGAAACTTTTTTAGGAGCTAACAACAAAACCTTACCGTTATCTCTTAAAATACTATTACTATTACTACTATTAACCACCATTGTAACTGCACTGGAAATGTTCTGCTATGATACCAGAGTAGCACATAACCAATTTCTTCTCATGAGAATAACAGAAATACAGCACCAACCAATACATTAACACCACAATCGCTAAGTACATCACAGATATTTTAATATAAACATGTTTAATGTGGTTTCCTTTAAACAGAGTGTTTGAATTCTTTAAAAATTCATTCACATTTGACAAACCATGTAGAGAATCATATATAAGACACAATGCCAGCTTCTGTTATTATGTTTTATAATTCAGTCAGGCTAGATTGCGTGTTGTATATGGACTTGTGTTTAGAGTAAATGTTATTTGGCCAAGCAGAATAAACTGGCCGTGACTGTACGTGCATTTAAACACTGGATATGAGCCAATGTCTGCTTCAGTATATATATAAAGTCTGAGGATAAACACTTAAAGGACTGTGGGACACAATAGCCATCTTGAAGTCTTTTATGCAGGAATGACAAGCATGAAACCCATGGCAGATGTGGTCACTTGTAGCTTTTTAAATGCAGCTTCAGGGAGAGTGGTGCCGAACTGTGACAGTTAACATGGAAAGGACTCATTTCACAACGGTAGAAATGAACTTGCCTCTCCAGGGGTCAGTTCCAGCTGTGTATAATGTGTTGAATGTGCTACGTGCTACAAGTTCACTGGGAATGGCTACATAGTGAGACCACCCAGGACTAAGATCCCGGTTGAATAGGGGCTGGTGCAATGAGCATGGATTGACCTAATCCCTCTTCTCTCCCGTTTCAATCTTCTGCCTTTTCTGCAGCTTTCACTTTCATACTGATGCTGATTGTGTCCTGGGGCAAATTCATGTGCAGGTTCTTTCTGTGTGTGGTAACAAATCCAGTCTACTTGGGATAGAGTAGTGGGAGAATTAATTGAATTTCCTCTTTATTGCATGAGCTCTTCATTGATAGCTTGACCGTGAACTGTCACTCAGTGGACATCGAGTGTTGTAATCAAGTGATAATCTAGGACATTTTTCAATTTATTGACTTTATAATAGTTATAATTATTCAGTCCAGAAAGGTTCTGCTCTTTGCTGAAAAGGATTTCAGTACATACAGTGTTCATCTGATCAGAAACAAACAAATATCTTTGAAAAACACACACTGGGCCTGATTTATTATATTAATATTTTATTAAAGTTGTGTGTAAATGTCCTAGCAGGCCAAACCAAACAAAACATTTCCATGAGATTTGCCAAAATTTCGGTAATGGTGATTTTTTCATGCTCATGTGCCAATGTTGATAAATTCCACTTACCTGTAAAATACCAAGTGTGTTTAAGGCACAGCTAATTTGCATTTAGTGACGCCCACAAAACTCCATAAAAGGCAAAGCTCTTGAACACAAGAAAATGAAGACTAAATGGTAAATGGTCTGCAGTTTTATAGCGCTTTACACTGTGTCTCATTCACCCATTCACACACACACTCAGACACCAATGGTAGCAGAGCTGCCATGCAGGGTGCTAACTTGCCATTGGGAGCAACTTGGGGTTCAGTGTCTTGCTTAAGGACACTTCGGTATGTGGAGTCATGAGGGCCGGGAATAGACCGCCAACCCTACAATTAGTGGACAACCCGCTCAACCACCTGAGCCACAGCCGCCCCAACAATGAAACAATGAAAGAGACTAAACAATGAAAGAGACATATATCCATCCATCTATCCATCCATCCATTTTCTACACTGCTTGTCCTGGTGAGGGTTGCAGTGGCAGCATACTAAGTAGAGCAGACCAGACCTCCCTTTCTCCAGCGACCGATTCCTGTTCCTCCTGGGGGATTCCCAGGCGTTCCCAGGCCAGGAAGAGATATAATAAGAAGAGATATATAAGAGATATGGAGAGATATAATCCCTCCAGCTTGTCCCGGGTTGGCCTCGTGGTCTCCACCCAGTGGCGTGCCCAGTAGAGCTGCACAGGCAGCCTCCCAGGTGGCATCCTTACCAGATGCCCAAACAGACATAAATGTGACGTGTGCTAAATCTACCAGTAATGTAGCTCAGCCATTATAATGTGCCATTTCTTTTGTCCTAAATGAATGACTAGTCTTATTTGTCTTAATTTATGGATAACTTTTGGATGGCTTTCATTCAAGTTATTAAGATGAATTGACTGAATTTCATAAATTTTTTATTTAAATGGTGTGTGTAACTGAAATAAATAAGCTGTTTAAACTTGACAATGTTATCCTTATATAAAATTCCAGTAACTCATGCCAAATATATATGAATTGAAGCTGATCAGTCGAGGTTCATAGTATTGAGTCTTCTTATACATAGTTTACAGAAACTCAGGAGCTGTTGTAGGATACATATGTTTTTCCAATCTAACTGGATTATCATGAATACCATAATTGTTGTTTAAATGCCCTTGTGAACTATTTATTAGTAAATTCATTCATATCCAGTTTAATAAATGAGGCTCAATGTGTGTCAAAGACATATGGCTGAATAAAATCTGGTGTCCCTAGCCAAAGTCATCTCTACGTTTTTCATTAGTCTAAAAGGATTAAAGCAAAGTGAGCTAAGGTTAGACAAATATTTCCACTGGAGCGCACCATATTGTCATTGTACTAAAACCAGTTTATGATTACGTCTGTCAGAGGAACAGTTAAAATGATTTTTTTAAAATGTAATTTTTCATCTTTTTTAATAACCCCATGCTAATCGATTCATTTGAAGCTACAATGGTCATGGGACACAGACATGTCTAGACTAAAATGAATTTCAGCGAATGTGTATTTTATTATATTCCAAGATAAATAGTTTTACACCAAAAAAAAAAATTGGCATCAGGGGTTTAAAACTATACAGACATGCAATAATAGATTACATACAGCTAATTTGTTTTCATTTGTCTCATAATACTCTCTAGATAGTACTGAGTATATCCCTGGTTTGTCTCTGCGTGTCTGAGAGATCGTTGGACGATTGGTTAGTTTTCAGAAAGCTGTCTGCTGTCCCAGAGAAGACATTTTGCCCCCTGGAGAGAGAATCTGTGTATGTCATCATGACCTGGCCACCAATCAACATGGTCTTGGGTCACGTCTGGAATACAGATCTACATGACATACTGTATGCATACACACATACACATACACACACACCATCGTCACAGAGATTTACAAGGCAGAGAAACCGGAGGATTTGTGTGTCATTTATGCTTAAAACTGTTAAGGAGACGATCAGTCTGTCCATGGTGATGCGTAAATCTTCAAGACGGCCACTCAGACTGCGACCATCATAAAACTATCTCCAAGTGCTCACTTGCACTTATGAATTCACCCAGCACTGTGAGACATAAAGACTGGAATATTCATTACATGCAAAGTCATATATGAGACTGCTCATTACAAAATTTTAACATGAAAATCTGACACTAATTTATCTTCTGAGAAAAGGAACATGAGGTAGGTCTACAGCTGTATGAATGTTTTCCTCATGCAGTCCTGTGACCAGAATATGGCAGAGCAGCGGGAAATTTGATGGGCTGTTGGGCTTGGTGTTATGGATGCCTCACTAATTCCTCCAGACTGATCCTGATTCCTTACCAAAAGACCTTGAAGAGCCCAGGTGCAATAATAAAGATATTTCCTGTACAAAAAGGCATATCACATTTAAACCCTCATTTCCTCAGCAGGATCATCTCCCAAAACTCTGCAAATGGAGCAGTTTATTGTGGGTTTGTGGAAACAGGGACTATGCATGTACGAGTCAGACTTTGGGAGGGGTTTTTGCCTTAATGATATTTTTTGGTGTATGAAGAAACAGAGCAAAAAGGAAGGCAGGAACAGATTATAAGAATTTTCCCAATTTAGCCAATTTAGTATATCTTCTTATCTAAGTAAAAATGTAGCATTCATATATTACACAGATAGATCTTTGCCTTGACATTTGACTAAAGATTCTTATCTGAGACCAAGGAATGATCGTTTAATACCCATATATTATAGTTCATAATTGCTCGGTGTAAAGCCTTGTACATGGGATTTCTGTTAGCACTTGAGAAGAGCTTATTGGATTTGAAAGCCAGTTGAATCAGATAAACAGTGATGTTAACGCAGACTGAGAGACCCCATCTCACGCCATTGGTGTTGATGAGATCCAACCAAGCAATCACTGGTTACTACATATGTTTGCTCTCTATCTCTGCAATCAGTCACATCTGCTGATCAGTGTTTACATCAACCAAGCATGAAACACCACACATGCCATCTTATGTCTTCCCTTTGAACACACTGATCAGACATTTAAGATAAAAGTGACACTTGATCAACACAAAATTGATAGCTGTGGAAATGCCCTCCAGTCCTGGGCTGAAAGCTTTAGTGAAATTGTTGAGTGTTCATTTGAGCATTTGATGACATCTGGTAAACCAGGCTGAAATGATTACACATGATCAGTTAATCAGACTGTGTTTCACAGTTCAAGATATGGTTTACATTACATTTGAATACATTAGTATGTGTTGATCAAAGCTTAGGTAGTAATAATAAGTGTTAACAACTCTCTTTCATTCTTTATTTCTCTCTCTAGACTCAGACCTGAGCATGAGGACACATAGCACCCCGAGTCCTGCTCTCATCCTGAACTTGAGTCCTTCTCATCTTTCTCCTCAAACTCTCCCCAATGGCCATGAGTCTCCATCCTCATCCCCATCTTCATCTTCATCCCCCACCATTCCTAGAGAAACTGTCGCTATAGTCCATGCTCCTCCAGGAAGCTGCAAAAAGGCCTCCAAATCTCACTCCTCTGCACTCGTTGAATTTATTCCAGACCCTGTCGTGTTACAGATCTTCGCTCACCTGTCCACACCGCAGCTGTGTCGCTGTGCCCGAGTGTGCCGCCGCTGGTACAGCCTGGCCTGGGACCCCCGTCTCTGGAGAACCATCCGACTTAGCGGAGAGTTGCTCCATGCTGACAGAGCCCTGAAGGTTCTCACTCAGCGCCTGTGCCAGGACACCCCCAATGTCTGTCTCACTCTGGAGATGGTGGTGGCGAGCGGATGCCCAAGGCTGTCTGATCGTGGCCTGCGCGTGCTAGCTCAGTGCTGTCCTGAGTTACGGCACCTCGAGGTGGCAGGCTGTTACAACGTTTCTAACGAGGCAGTATTTGACGTCGTGTCTCGCTGTCCTAACCTTGAGCACCTGGATGTCTCAGGTAAGCAAAGCAGCATGGAGTCATAATAATTGACAGTAAGGAACTCTACTTCTTCACACCACCTCACAGCTCCAGGGTCCCCAGTTCGATCCTGAGCTTGGGTTACTAGTCTAGGCAGAGTTTTGCATGTTCTTTCCATGTCTGTGTGGGTTTCTTTCCTCCTGCCTCCAAAAACATGCCAGTGGGTCAATTAGCTAAACTAAATTGCCTCAAGATATGAATATGTGTGTCCATGCTGCCCTGGGATGGACTAATGTCCTATCCAGGGTATATTCCCACTCCTGGGATAGACTCAGGATCCACCATGTGCTGATTAGGATTAAGCATTTACTGAAGATGAATGAGTGAATGTTAAGGGTTTTTTTTTTTTTTAAAGAGGGAACAATGTGTATTTCATGTTGTGTAATAGTTATACATGTGGTGTGGATGATTCCCCAACATGGCTTAGTCGACACGCTGAACTTATCAACATATAATCTATATTTCATGGCGCCGAATCGCTGCCATCATCCATCAAGCTGCATGCTGTTGGATTTGCTGGGAGAGTAATTCATAGCAGTGCTGCTTTGCTCGGAAAGCTGGGAAAAGCATTAAAGAATTTGGGAATTACTGCCAGCCTTACGGTTCCTCCTGGGAGAAGGAGAGGTCTGCTGAGCTCTGAGAGTCTCAACCTCAAGGAGAAGGGCCGGTCTGTTGCTTTCATTAAAGCAGTGACACACTTAAAAAATCCTTGGTGGGCAAAGCTACTGTTGCACCATTCAGAAAAGGAAGTAAACCCTTTGTCATAAGAATAGGTTTTGTTAGTTGTGGTCGTGCATGCTGAGAGTGAGAAAAGAAAGATGCCATCGATTTCAACAGAAGGAAAACAGACACTGAAATGTTTCCTTTGATATTAAATGTTGCCCTGTGTTTTCCTACCTTTTTGTATGTTTTCTTTGGGTTTTTTTCTCTCTACTCCCAAAAGCAGAAGTAAAACATGAGTCGACTTAAAAAATACCACAAAAATCTTTTGAGTCCTTGAATAATAATCTAAATTATAACATCGACTGAGAATGTCAAAAGAATGTCATAGCAATACGGTGGCCACATTAAACAGTGTGTAATGTGCATTTGTGGGTGCTTACTCGGACATCATACTTTCTGTCTATCACAGCGATGCTAGCCAATAGTCTGTGAGCTCATGTACAGTATGTGGAAGAGGGTAGATGGTGCTTTCCTCAGAGTGTGTTATGAAATAAGCAAATAAATGAATTAATAACACAAAAACAAATTGAAATAAATAACTTGATTAGGTTCAGGTCCTTCTGAGCTGAAAGTAGCAAGGTGAGAAAAAGTTAAATAATGGCTCTTTGATTACTCTTTCATTCATTAAGTGACTTTATTCCTTTTTACATTACACATATTACACTAACTCCTGCCATCAGAATGATTTAGGGGCTTTAAGGCTTTATTTTTCTACATTAATTTTTCCTATAAGATAAGATATTATTATGAGTTTTGTTTTTTTAATAAACAATACAGTTGGACTGCAAATGTGTTGGAAAGCATGGTCTGGATACCGGAAGTGAACAGAACAGTAGAGTTAAGATGAATCACTTACAGTGTATCTCTGGTTCCCCTCAGGTTGCCCTAAAGTGACATGTATAAGTCTGACTCAGGAGAGTTCACTGCCTCTCTCTCCACTCCATGGACAGGAGATCGGCTTGCGCTATCTGGACATGACAGACTGCACATCTCTGGAGGATGAAGGCCTGCGTGCCATCGCTCTTCACTGCCCGCTCCTCACCCATCTCTATCTGCGCCGCTGCACCCGGCTGACAGATGAAGCTTTACGCCAGCTGACTCTTCACTGCCCTGCTCTGCGCCAGCTCAGTCTAAGTGATTGCCATTTACTTGGCGACTTCGGCTTGCGTGAGGTGGCCCGCATGGAGGGTCAGCTCCGCCATCTGAGCGTGGCACACTGCAGCCGCATCACTGACGTAGGCCTGCGATATGTGGCACGCTACTGTCCACGTCTGCGCTACCTGAATGCTCGGGGCTGTGAAGGCATCACAGATCAGGGCCTGAGCCATCTTGCTCGCGGCTGCCCCAAGCTGCGGGCGCTGGACGTGGGCCGATGCCCGCTGGTGTCAGACATGGGACTTGAGGTGTTGGCACGTTGTTGCGCTGGTCTCAGAAGGCTCAGTCTAAAAGGATGTGAGAGTTTAACCGGCAGAGGGTTGAAGGCATTAGCTACAGGATGTCCTGAACTGCAGATGCTTAATGTACAGGAGTGTGAGGTGCCCGCGGAGGTGTTGCGGCTGATACGACGCCACCGCAGACGCTGTGTGATTGAACACACCAACCCGGCTTTTTACTGAGCACGTGGGGGGGTCTTCTGACAAGCGGTTTATTTACTGCAGCTTTATGATTGGTTGATGTCGAGTGTGTGTGAGGCTTAAGATGACAAGGTGTGCAATATGTCTGTTACCTTGCCACTACATGATGTGTGTAATAGTATTTATCAGATAAAAAGGTTACTGGTATTCTATCTAATGTCTGTTATGTTTGTCTTGTTTTGAAAGAAGATATGTCTCCAAAAGCTTTAATTGAAGATGCTGGGTCTGTGGCATTACCACTGTCCAAAGGTACTTTGCTTTATTTTAATCTAAAACATCTGTGTTTTAATGGTGTTTGAAACTGTGTCCATACTTCCTTTATGTTATTTGTATAATACTGTTTTACGTGGATATTTGCACTTTAAAATTCATATATGACGATATCCAGCATTGCATTAAAAAGAAACATCTTTTTATTGTATTTTGTTGAAGGGCCCATACACTTTTCTTGTATTTTAGTTTCTACACTTACAATGCTGAAGTAAAAAAAAACACAAAAAAAACAATTGTAACTGACTTCTACATGACCATTTTTGAACCTCTTTTGTTCTTTAGTATGAGCCCTGAGCTGTATTGGTATTATGCCTTTAAGAGTGATACATCATATGTAAGAAACATCTGTTCTGATTGGCTGACCTCTTCATGCCCCCTCTACCTGTGACATGTAAAGTAGTATGGAAATCTCCAGAAAATTCCAAATGGCATCTGCTCAACCACCATAGAATAAAATGGCAGGTTTATCCATCTTTAGCATCATCAGCTATTACAAAACGTAATAACAAAAATGTAGAAATCATTAGATATTCAGGCAAATAGTTATAGTCTGTGAATATTAACTTTAAATTCAAATTAAATCTCAGTAGCCCAGATTAAACTGCCTCCTATTTAGAATAGTTATTAACTCACTCTGGCCTACGAAAGTGCCCACGTCAGCTAATGTCAGTCAATTGATGAAATATTACAATGAAGTGAAGTACTGTTGTGTGTTTGCTGTTAGGTGAAATGTAGTTGGAAATGTCTTACTCATCCATAAGCAGAAACATTTCAGCACAGTGTGGTGCCTTGATCAAAAAGCAATCCCGATTGCAATAGTTTCACTCATACCAAATTCCTCAGAACAAAAAGCCATTTCCATTTTCAGATCCTTTGGAAAGCTAGGTATAGATATGTTTTGCAATGTTTATATTTGCATATGTAAATGTGTTCATGGTAGTGATGCTGAAACAGACTGCATTTTAGTTTCCATATATAAATATCAATGTTTACATGGTACAACAAACTGATTTTTTAAAAAAGCATGTAAGATCCAGTTTTCGATCATTTGTGTTCTTTAAATGCCCCAAGTAATTATGGCAATAGAAGGGCTTGGCTATAATCAGTGTAATAGAGGTGCTGGTCGAAGGAAATGATGAAAGAAACAACAAAGTATTGCTGCTACAAATAAAGGGCTACTTTCATTACAAATGTGTATACTGTGATGACGCTAATTGCTATTTATATATTATTTGGTCTATAAATGATCCATTGGGCTCATGTTATACATGCATAGGGTTGCAGAATGTAGAAATACTGTAGGTTAAAATCTGGTCCAAAGCCACAATGACACTGCTGCCCCCTGATGGTACCAACTCAGAGACATTGACTCTCAGGATCCCACTAATCCAAATTGTTTCATAAACGGCCATTTGGAGCCGTTTATGAAACAGTTTACTTCAGATTACTACAAATTGTCAATTTCCCCACATGACTAAGCATGAATTTAATTTGCTCACGATCCAAACCTCATTGTGTCAAAACATTACTACAGTCAACATAATTCACATGACAAATGCAGTTTAGATTTAAAATGTCCATGAGGTCAGATGTCATGCACATACAGAGTGGAGGAATTAAAAGAAGCACTGGTCACTCAGATTAAAAGCTCACTAACTAGCATATATTGACAAAGGATTGTTGCCGTATAGCACAAAAAGTCTTCCATAAAAATCACAATGTTTCCAACAAAACTGCAAGTTTTGTAAAAAACTAGTGCAAAGAGTACATACAGTAACTTGACTCATTTCCTAAGCAAAACCAAAAATCCTTAAGGAGTGATGAGTTGTTTTGAAAAGGCCACAGACTTGCCATTCACTCCAGTGTAACAATATGGGCGTCGTCCTGTGGAAATCACATTATACTACATTAATACTTCCTCTGTGTAATTGTGTAATGACTAAGTAATGTAAACCCATTTTACAGGCCCAGATGTTAAACGCTGTTCCACTATGATTTTCCTATGAACACACATGACTAAATAAATTCCAAAGTAGTTTTATGAACACTAGAAAGCTTCAGATGTCCTCTGTAATCCCTTCCCAATCAGCAGATTCAAACATCTAAACCTTTCTGGGAAGTCCATTGTGTGGCTTTCTTCTTCCTGAAGAATGTAGTATTATACTGAAAATGGTCACATGGTAGCTGGTGTCTTTTAAAATGAGCATTACCACCGCAAATTGACCAAATCTTGAGTTATTAGGATATACAGAGTAACTATGAAGCCTTATGTGGGTATTGTTATGTTTACACTGTGAAACAAATTAGACTCAACTTTATTCTACACATAATTCGTGTGTTCTAAGTGTGGTCTGAGCCCCACCTTTGCCTTCCCATGTTAAAAAAAAAAAACCTGGACATCTCACTTCTGTCTCATTATACACTTTTCAGGACCAGCATTCCAAAGAGTACAGAAGCTGATCTGAAGGATAAGACTGACCATATTAGCAGATGTAGTAAAGGTATTCTCTACCCAAGTAAAAGTGCAATCACTCATCCTAATAAATGCTCTGGTAAAAGTTGAAATACTTTACATTTTTTAAATTCTTCACTTAGGTCAAAGTAGAAAAGTATAAATGTAAATTTGCAAAAAGTATGAAAGTAAAAATACAAGTAAAATTCACATACAGATTTTAGCTACTGATGGTAAATTAGTGGCTCTTTTATCAAGGAACCAAGGATCATGGGAAAACATTAGCTAACAACATCTCTCAAATATTAGCTAGCATGATGATAACTCTGATGTATTAAAAATGTGTTAATCCACCTGAGGCAAAAAAAAAAAATCTCAGTTTCTTTACAGGGGTTTAAAGTAACAAGGTTAATTTTCTTAAAACATAGAATTACCAATACGCAAAATGTGGGTTGCGTAAGTGTGCACACGCTATTATAATTGGGAATGTGGCAGTGTTCAGAATCAAACAATCACATTCAAACTCATGTTAAATACTAACTGGTATATACCTGTCATTAATTAAAGTGACTGATTATCTCCAAATAAAGTACAGCAGTTTATAAAGGATTTTCCTGACATCTTATTGGTAACATCCAACTAGGAAAGCCATTGGCCACACAGAGTTTACAAAGCAGGTACAGGATCTCATTGTTGAAAAATATAAATCAGGAGATGGTTATAAAATTTTCCCAAGGCATTGGATATAACATGGAACACTGTAAAGACAATAACTGACAAGTGGAGAAAATATGGCATGACAGTGACACTAGGACATCCCTCTAAAATTGATGAGATGATCAGGGGAAAACTGGTTAGGAAGGCTGCCAAGAGGACTACAGCAACATTAAAAGAATTGCAGTAATTTCTGGGAAGTACTGGTTGCTCCCTACATGTGACAACAATCTCCCGAATTCTTCGTAAGTCTAGGCTATGGAGTAGCGTGACAAGACAGAAGCTTTTTTAACCAAAAAAATAAATAATCATCCAATCTCTCAAAACCATGTGGAATAGTGTCTAATGATATGATGAGACCAAAGTTGAACTTTTTGGCCATAATACCAAAATATATGTTTGGCACAAAAAAACACAGCACATCACCAAAAGAACACCATCCCCACGGTGAAGCATGGTGGTGGCAGTTTTCTTCAGCTGGAACTGGGGCTTTAATCAGGGTAGAGGGAATAATGAATAGCTCCAAATACCAGTCAATTCTGGTGCAAAACCATAAGGC
The DNA here is from genome assembly GCA_024331685.1 of Stegophilus panzeri. Lineage (NCBI taxonomy): Eukaryota > Metazoa > Chordata > Actinopteri > Siluriformes > Trichomycteridae > Stegophilus > Stegophilus panzeri. The sequence goes on along the minus strand of JANDJT010000001.1, from coordinate 28,870,357 downwards.
TTCTGCTAAAAAAAACTTGTCACCTTTCAATATGACAGCAACCAAAAGCAAACCTCCAGATCAACAGAGGAATGTCTTCACCAAAACAAGTTCAAGGTATTGGAAGTCCAGACCTCAAGTCCAATCAAGATCTGTGTGGTGACCTGAAGAGGGCTGTGCACAGGAGATGCCCAGCCAATTTCATAGTTAGAATATCAAAAATCAAAATATTGCTAAGTCAAGATGTGTCAAACTGATTGACTCTTTCCAAAAAATAATGAATGCTGTGATAAAATCTAAAGGTGCTTCAACTTAGTATTAGTTTAGGGGTGTGCACAATTATGCAACCAGGTCATTGTACATTTAGTATTTTTCACTGTTTTCCCCTAAAATGATTCTTATTGTTTTTCACTTTAATTAATAGTTTTACAATAAAGTTAGAATAGGTCCTAACATGATTTAACTTGGTTTCATTTTTTTTTACATAACAAAAAGTTGCCATTTTAACAGGGGTGAGTAGACCTTTTAGATCCACTGCAGCATCCATGCTAATGGCATGAGACATTGTAATGATATATGTTAAATATATAAACTCAGCAAAAAAGAAACATCCTTTCACATTCAACCGCTTTTCTTTCCAACAAATTTCTTAACATGTGTAAATATTTGTATTAACATACAAATTCACATACAAAAGATTCAATAACTGAGACATAAACTGAACAAGTTTTACAGACATTTGACAAATGGAATAATGAGTCCCTGTTCAAGATCAAAAGTAACAGTCTAGTGGCCACCAGCTGCTTTAAGTACTACAGTGCATCTCATCCTCATGGACTGCACCAGATTTGTCAGTTCTTGCTGTG